>OX421971.1:120018277-120618277 GCA_949128135.1 Parasteatoda lunata
ATATATATTATATTATATATATATATATATATATATATATATATATATATATATATATATATATATATTATATATATATATATATATATATATATATATATATATATATATATATATATATATATATATATATATATATATATATATATATATATATATATATATATATTTATATATATATATATATATATATATATATATATATATATATATATATATTAGAGAATTATTAGTTAGAAAGTTTAAAAAGAATTTATTAATTTAATTGTGTATTCATCTCATTAACAAATAATTTTTACAGTGGGCGTGTGGGCGTTAAAAATAAAATTATCTTAATTCAATAAATAAAAAAAATTTATTCTTTGTACTATAATTGAAATTAAGAAGAAAAAAGTAAAAAAAACAATATTACAATGCGTTCCAATATTTTTACCCTCATTAAAAATATTAATTACAATTGTTATAAGGACCATACAATGGGGAAATGCCTGAAGTTTATCGATATATTTTTTTATTAATTATTGTCATATATTATTTCTTTAGCCGAATAAACGTTATATTTTTCGAACTACACGTGTAAACATGTTTACTCATTTCCTTCAATTTTAAATGAGGACATTTACTAAGAAAATGCCTAGTTCAAAAATTTAACCCTATTTTTCTACCTTATTTGGCAAAGCTAAATTTATAGCCTCGTTTATAATAAAACATGCATTGTTTTGCTGCTATCAAATAGTTGCATTAGTGTTGTTTAGTGTTAATAAAACAATTGGCAACAATCAAATAAAGTTTCTTTTGAAGATTAGTAGTAATTATGACAAATTTAATGCCAAAGAATGTTAAAAAAGTTTTTAATTCATATATAAAATAAAATAAGTAGCTCGGACCACTAAATTTATCAATGAAAATTTTTAAAGTGAATCGAAAAAGTTTTGTGCGCAATATAAAATCCGTTTATCCACTGATAACTCCTCGTAAAAAACAATTTAATTATTATTTTTCTACATTTTATTTTATAATGATCGAAAATTAAATTTTACGCCATACAAATTAAATCATTTAAAATAATGTAGTTTTACTTGTCAAAATAAGAAGTTTGAACGAAATCGGTTGAAAATTTCTCGTAAAAAATAAATTTTCCAATTACGATTTTGTTTATAATTTGGTAACGAAATAAAGCAACAACAAATTCTTGAGATGTGGATAAACACGCAAAAAAGCGAAATTATGAGATTCGAACTTTGGATCTCTCTTTTGACCGAACTACTGGGATTTTATTTCCATGATTTTGGCTATTCCACTTGGTTTTAGATTTAGAAGTAAATGTCCGTCAAAAAAAGGTATTATCATGTAATTGTGTACGGTTTTGTGTCTGATTACACATTTTAGACTATCGTTTCTGCACACATTAACTAGCTTATTCGGGTTAGGCTCTCGAACCCTTAAAATTGACATACAATTATTAGATCAAAAATTTTCAGGGTGGTCAATTTTTAAACTTTTTTTCGCGCTGTACAACACAAGTTTTGAAGTACAGCAGATTTTTTTTCCCTTTAAAAAGAGAAATTTTTTCGAATTCTTCGATATTAATTTTTTTAACCTGCCCTTTACGTAAAAGTAGGTTTTATTCGCTTTGCCACAAAAAAAGCACACAACCTACCAAATGTTAGTAATTTAAAAAAGTTTGTTGTTTTTGTTTTATTATTATTTTTTTTATATCCGTCAATGAACAGCCGATCCAATTTTCGGGTTTACGACTACTAATGTTCAACTCCGTAGCCTTGTTATTTTGAACCCAATTCAGAAGACAAGGAAACTCCTGGATCAAGTATTTGGAGAAATTAGCCTTCGTCGAGGACTTTTTGATGGAACTAACCGCATTTGCGTTACATGGAGAGAAAGACCACAAGAACCTGCAACGGTTAGCCTGACTGTAAGGGGACTCTAACCCATGATCCGTCTACCACTGAGGATATTTCACGTCAGCACTGTGGTCGGTACAAGTCGGATGCGAAATTAAAGCAGAGGGGCCCGCTTCTTCTTGCTGTCTAGTGGCGTCATCTACGGCCAAGAATTCCCCTCTTTCCCACACATACGTCACATCCCGTTTTATAGGGAGGGCACATTCACGCTCAATCCATCCGGAAATCGTAATTTTGACTTGGAGCAGAGCACGACCAATCTCTGACCCAGTACTCTCAAAGGTACTGATTTGTTATGGGAGTTTGCCGGACTTAGTTACCCCGACAGATTTATCGTGCACCAGTCACTATTTTGTCCACGGAGAGTCTTAGACATTCTGGGATCGAACTGTTGACCTCTTGAACATGGACCCACCAACCTACTAACCAGGATATCACGGCAGAAAGGGTTTCTTAAAAGCAGGTTTTATATTAGATCCGACTAATCTTAAATTTGTTTATACCTTTTCAAAACATATTAAAGTAAAACAATTCTATACACTTTGGAAAAATAATTCACCTGTATTTTTTCTTCTTTTAAACAAATTGAAATTAGTGCTTGAGTGAGTAGAAAAAAAAAATTGGTTCAAACAAGGAATTGCATTTAACAGGTTGCTAAGTATTTGTTTCACGAACACTTGAAGTTGTTTTAGAATTTGGACTTGAATTTAAAGCACAGCTAATTTAGTGAAGCTCAGTTTCGATGAACACATTTTTTTTCAGACTTAAAACAACCAGCTTGTATTATTGTATTTCATACTAAACGAAAAAAAAGTCATTCAATTTGAGGAATCATGAAATGTAATAAAAATCTTTTCTGTTTCGAATTGAGTTTGTACACGTATAACAAAAATTTCTGAATAGTGTTTGTACTTACAGAATTTTATATTTAATTAAATTTCATTAGTACTAATTCTTGTTAAAATGCATTAATTTTAAAATTGTTTAAGGTATTTAATTCTGGAAGGTATCTAAAATGTTGCAAAATGAATAAATAATCTTTATAATGTTAGAGAGAGGTTTTTAAAAACATACAGGGGAAAAAAAATCAACTTATTTTCTAAGCTTTTTTATAAATATCTGATGCACATAGTTTTAATAAATTTTAATACTTTCAGATGGAACATGCTTAAGAAAATAGAACGTATTTATGTAATAGTTAGATAACGTACCTGACCAAAATTTTGAATAGATGACAGGAGGAGAGGGTTTATTTCCTTTCAATTTTACAATCAATCATTTTTGTGCATAATCACTGAAATAATCGATCGCAATTAGGAATAATGTTTATAATTTATTTATCTAATGCAGTTGTTAAAGGACTAATAATTCACACAATTATTGCAAGTTAATAATCAAGATCACAAATGAAGTGCTAAACATGTTCTGTATTAAACTGATGGTCTAATGTATAATATTGACAATAGTTCAAGTGTATAACATGCTTATTTTCTTTCTTGATTTTGCTATAACTGACAAATAAAGTTGTATCTAACAGCATTGAAGAATCGTAAACACCCCTGTTTTGGGTGGTTAAGTAAATGTTACATATCGATTTATAAAAATACATAAGACGGCGACTTCGATTTATAAAAAGTGCACAACTAAGGTGATAAAATTACGAAGGTGTGCAGAAAAGTGTACAAATCAAAATTATTGAAAAATTTAAATAAAAAATAATAAAGATTTGTTTATTAGTTCGGGAATTATTACCTTTTGCACCTACAGTAAAGAAAACATGTTGGAGTATTTTTCCAAATTCCAAATAAAACATGTTTTGTTACTACAGGTAACTATTATCACAGTTAACTATTATCACCTTTCATTGTTTAGTTTTATATTATTAAGATAACTGCACTGCTTCTTGATCACATATTAATAGAATTATATTTAATTTTTTTTTTCAATTTAACATCATGGTTAAAATTTGCTCTGGCCTATTTTCATTTGATTCTTTTATTCTTATTAAAGATATTATATCTTATTAATTCTTCTCAAAAACCACTTAGAGGAGTCAGCGAAAATATCATTTTCTTAAACCCCTAACAAGAAATATCTTCTGGTTCTTACTCCAGACAATTGTTTATTATTACCTCTTATTTCCCAATTCTTATTATTAATATGAATTCTCATGTTCCTCATTCAGATCATTACTAAAAATACAATCAGTTTTCTTTTTTTTTTTTTTTTTCATTTAATCCCGATTTTAAATTCTACTAAGTCACATTCTCACCTGATTCTTTAGTTCCTTTTAACAGCATAATATCTTTTTTATTTGTCTTCAAGTTATTTTTATTAGTCACCGAAAATATCGTTTTGTACTTTGATACATTGTTCACAAATGAGATAAGTTGAGATAATTGAAAATTGCTCTTTCAATTCATAAAAGAATGAAAAGGGGGATTGGGTAAGGATAGGACGAAAGAGAGAGACATTTGTTCCAAAGATGACTCTTCGAACTTCCACTCGAAAGAATCGATAGAATGTCATTACCTCTACGGTCATAGAGGGTGCCTTAAGGGAGAATATCTGAGTGCGTTTCAGGCAGAGGATTCAGTTTAGATTAGAGATGTCCAATATTTTCTGGAACAGGTATTTGGAACCTGTTATTTAATCATACCTGTTATAAAAATAACAGGTTACTTCCAAAGGCCTGTTCCAAAATACTAGGCAAAAATTTTAATTCAATTATCTTGGCAAAAATTTATTTTTCTACTTTTTTTAAAATGTTAAACTGTTTTTTTTTATTTTTGACAATCTTTGTACAGTTTATAATAATAAAAAAAAATCACGTTTTATTTATTTTTACAGGGCCGTAGCCAGACATTGCGAGGGTCTATAAAAATTATAATACTAGAAATACAAAACTTAAGTTTTGTATTTCTAGTATTATAATTTTTTTAGAGCTGTTTTAAATCTAATAATTTAACGAGTAACTTTGCTAAAATCAAATGAATTATTCTAAAAATGTTTATATATAGCTTATTTTCTCTAGTTCAATAGTTAATATTTCTATATATAGTTTTTTTTTTTTTTTTCTTTTCATATTGCGTGGTGTCACTAGAACTGCATTCAAAAATCATGCCTAGGCAGTTTTGTATAGGTTTGGGAAAAAATTAACAAATACCGCCTATGAAACGTGAGCCACTCTATGAATACCCCCCCCCCCCCCCCACCCCTTCTCGTGTCTTGAAAACTTTGAACTCACCTTTTTTTGAAAGGGGAGAAGCACAACCTTTGCTGGGGAAGATTTTTATTTATTATTAGATATTTTATGCTGCTATCTATAATATATATATATATATATATATATTAAGGTTAACCCTAAATATGCTAATTAGCTAGGATTAAAAATTATACAGAATCGAACCAGACACAAAAACTGTTTTACTTGAAAAACAAAATCTTTTATTCAACAAATTTTGATTTGGAGGGTGAGTCACTATCTGTAAAGTATGGTCCCGACAATTTAAGCAAAAAAGCGGTCGTTTAAATCCTAAGTTTAAATACAATTAGTATTATTATTCACTTTTTTTTTCAGTTTATCGCCATATCTCAAGAAATTTTAAATCTAGTTGGAAATATTGATCACATAATTATAAAATTTATTTATCCAAAGAAAATTGAATGTAAAAATTAATTTTAAATAATTATTTATTATTGTTTGTTATTTATAATTAGAAGAAAACTAAAATTTAAGCTATGTAAATTTTACATCATTTTAACTGTGTAATTTTAAAATGCGAAATTTGAACATTATTGATCAAATCGTTTCTAAGTTAAAAAATTTCAAAAAGACTTGACTTCATTCGAATTTTGCATTGTGTCATTTAAAATTAATTAGTTTAAAATGATACATGAGTTAATGTGCATTGGTATTCAAAATTGTTTCAACCATTATTAAACAAATTAGTATAAATAAAGAAATAATTTCAAAAAGATTACATTGTATTTCCCTTAGTTAAACAAATTTTATAATAATGAATAAAAAAATTTTAATTCGTTTAATTTTTTTTTTTTTTTTTTTTTTTTTTTTTTTTTGCATGGAATACGTAAAAAGTAAAATTAACAAGCCCAAATAGAATTAAAAGGAAAAACAAATAACCCAAATTCATCGAACAAACGATCGGTTTAGTCAAAGAATGTATTTTATTATACGTACACTTAAAACGTGAAAATCCAATCAATAGAACAAAATTTTTTCAACAGTCTTTTTCCCCCCTCCCTGTAAGTGTAAACATGATATTTCTAAATTTAAAAGCAATTTATAGACTTTTAAAAACTGTTTACTTGTATCAGCAAGAATTAAAAACTTCTCGCGTGAGTAGCATACGTTGTAGTTCATTTATGTCGCACAAAAGCTGCACAATGGGCTATTGGCGACGGTTTGGGAAGTATCCCTGAGGATGATCTGAAGACATGCCATCACAATTTTGATCCTCTGCAGAGGGGATGTCCTCCCCGCTTCGGTAGCCCGACGACCTGCGCGCGAATTGGAGCACTTTACGGTAAAACAGTTTAACGAGGACCCGTACCGCACACCCTCGGTCTCTACGCAGACTGATCCAAGTGGTCACCCACCCCGCACACTGACGGCAGCCAGTGATGCTTGACTTCGGTGATCTGATGGGAACCGTGTAGCAGAATTGAACGAACAGTCCACTGCGGGACGTGAGTAGCATACGATAAGTTTTGTAACGTATATGTGAAATCATGGTAAATCTCAATTTCTGTGTTTTCATAGTCTAAAAAATAAAAGAGCTGTAATAGAAGTCATAAAATTTAGTTCTAATAAAACTAGATGTCGTTCTATAAACTTAAATATTAATTCCAATCATAAATTAATAATAGTACTTAAATTTCGTTTCGTTAAAATTATTTTGCGTCCGAAGTAAATCATTAAATGCCTTTTTTTTTTTTTTCACTCCTAAGAAAATGATTATTCTGCAATTATATTGTTAAAACACATTTAGGGTGTCTTAAATTTCTTAATAAAAAATAGCCTTTCTAAGGTTTAAATAAAATAAAAAAAATAAAACATTGAAAATTATTGATAGTCAACTGCTAGCCCCCCCCCCCTTATGGTTCTACTTCTGTGTCTTAACAACCTATTATTAATATATTAATAAAACTACCACCTAATATTTTAAACATGCTATATCGGAACAGCCTGTTATTTTTATCACAGGCTAGTATTTTGGAACAGGCGATATTTTTTCACAGCTAGTATTTTTGGAACAGGTGATATTTTGTCACAGGCTAGTATTTTGGAACAGGCGATATTTTTTAACACCTAGTATTTTGGAACAGGCGATATTTTTGTCACAGCTAGTATTTTGGAACAGGCGATATTTTTTCACAGCTAGTATTTTGGAACAGGTGATATTTTGTCACAGCCTAGTATTTTGGAACAGGCGATATTTTTGTCACAGCTAGTATTTTGGAACAGGCGATATTTTTTCACAGCTAGTATTTTGGAACAGATGGTATTTTGTCACAGCCTTTCCTACTATTTTGCAGTTTAAGCTAATTTGCAACAATGCGGGGCACGGTGACCTGTCTTCCATGCCCTTTGGGTTTTCGGGCATATGGGGGGGGGGCAGGTTGTTTATAATTGCATTTTCCATATTTCCTATTTCCATGTTTCCTACAAGTTAAATAGAAAAAAAAAAATTCACGAAATTTTCCTAGAAAATATGAGTCTTATTGTTTAATTTCTTCTCTCCTAAGTCTTACACTCTCTCTTTCGCATTTTTTTTGTTTTCAAGCAATAAATATTTTTACTTTTTATTTCAATATAAAAAGGGGTTGTTAAAATTATTAAAACTATATTTAGTATGTTCTAGATATCTTAGTATGTTTAGTATATTCTATTCAAGCTATATTTAAACACTATATTTTCTTTATATGCAAGCTATATTATCAAACACTATATTTTTCTCCCTATCTTTAATCCTTTTGCACTCCGTATACTTTAATATGGTGAACTTATGTATATATAAATACGAAATCATTTAAACTACATAGTACAATATTTTTATATAATTTCTGAAATTCCAAAAAAATCTAGTTATTAATTATTAAGATATAAAAATTTTAAGTTTTAGAGTTGTAACTTTCGAGGTTTATGCAGATGACGAAGCATAAAGGGTAGTACAATAGTACAGAGAGAGGATGAAGAGTAGTAGAATAATATGTAAATATTTTTTTTCCGTGTTAATCTATCAAATGATATTTTGTGAATGATAAAATAACTATTATTTATTTTATCTACTGAAATAGAAACGTAAATGAAACTAATGAAAGGAAAAACAATGAGAAATAATTCCTAACCTTTAGCCAAAGGAAGCCTAAAGTTAGCGATTAAGGACTCTAAAACTAATTACATCGCTATTATTTTTATTAGAAACCTATTTTAGGAAGTTAAGTAATGAAGTTTTAGGCAATAAAATTTTTAAATTTTATATATTTAATAAAAAATTCAGAAATAGTGAATTGTTTACAATAGAGTAACTGTGGCCTGCATTTACTTGAAAGTGCTCCCCATTTTTTTTATTGGTTCTTTTTGCTGCCTACTGTGTTTTCTGCATTAATTACAATCGTCTTTTGGGGGACGTCTAACCAAGGAGTTTTACTTGGAGAATCCAGACACCTCTTTACGCCATTGGCCCCCCACCTCCCTAGCTTTCGCTGTGGGTTCCTTTTTCGGCTTTCGTTTTCGAGGTCGACCGTGACCTTCGAGGTTGCGAATTGACTCTCATCAGTAGTTATTTGTTGTGGTAATTCAATCAATGTTCTACGTGAAGAGTGATTTATTATTTCGCTGAATTTCGTCCACTCTTATTATACAAATAGATGTCTCACTGGCATTGTCTATTATTTTGTTGCTTATAAGATTTATTCATTTTGAATTTTTGAAGAAAATAAATAATATATTTTTAAATGATAATATTCAGTAGGAAAGGGGAAAAAATCTATTACAGTTAATTGGGTGAATTTCCGTCCCTTAATAGTTTGAATTTTACTTGACATAAAAATTATCATTAGAGGCTACATAGTATGTAATATTTTTAAATTAATGTGCTAATTGTTTTAAAAGGAAAATATTAATCAAATAATCCAAGAAAAGTTTAGAATTGTTATAAAAAGGCTTGTTTCTTTAAAACTTATGCTAAATTCGTATACTGGTGTTTATTTTGAATAGTTTATTTTTTTTTAGAAATGCTTAAAAAAATATCGGATTATGCTCTAGTTGTATTTAATTTGTTAAATGTTTTAGCTCGTGCAAATTGGTAAAACTGAATCAATTACATTTTGGTAAACATATATTTTTTTTTAGTTTAAAACTATAAAATGATGTTATTCGAATTATTTAAAAAGTTGCATTGAACTAGGTTGCAATGCATGCACAGTTAGACTACTTTTAGGTATTTAAGTAAATGAAATTATAAATCACCTTCAGTAAAATTCACTAAATTTATTATGTCTGAAAATATAAATAATTTTACGAAAGTGGCATTAGAATGAAGTGATTAGTTAACAAAGGGATCGTAATAATAATCACAAAACAAATCTTTGGGGAATTGTAGTTAGGGGGTTAAACGAAGGAGAGAATATATTTACATTAAGCGAGTACTTTCAGATCTGGAAAAACGATCTGTTTCGCAAAAAGAAACGACGATGGTTGCGAAGTAATCATGGGGCTGGTGAGCGGCAGCAAATAGGGGCCCCTGCCAAAATTGTAGGAGTTAAAAAAAAAAAAAATAAAAAATAAAAAAAAAAAAAAAAATAGAAGAGTAATTTAAACACAACTTTGCTTACTAGATATTCGATTTAACAAATGATTTAAAATTAATCAGCTTTATTTATATATTTAAACTTAAAAATTTTGTTACGACCTCTATATAAACACAGAACTTTCCGGCTTTCTACATAACGTAATTTGTATCAAAGAAACATCTTGTTTAGATCAAAAAATTTTTGTATAATCTATTTCGTGAAAAAGTTTACACAGTAAAAGAATTTAAGCTTATATTTCATTTAATTTTTATCAACGTAAAATTCTAGAGGACGAATTTTAAGAAAAAACATAGTTGGAAATGTTTATGTTCTCCTGGATCTAAGCTTTTAAAGCATTTGTGATAAATCATACACAGTGTGTCACGGCTCGATTTATAATTTTTTTTATAAGAATTCTTTGAGAGCAAGAAATAGAGCATTTGGCTACATAATGTATAAAAGGTATAGAATTTATATTTTTAGATTAGACTTTTAAAGCAAATATGTTTTATATTTCTTTTGTCACGTTTGAGCATGTAAAAAAGAATGTGTACTTTTTTGTGAGTAAATTTTTTGTGAGTCAAACGATGTTTTCTGAAAATTTGATGAAATAAATATAACGAAAACTAAAAACTAATATTTTGAAAAATAAAAAAAGCCCCAGTAAATATCAGTTGAATTCATAAAAGTAAATATTTTACTGAAAAAAAAAGAAGAAAAAAAAACGATACTGAATTGAAGTAGTACAACACACTTTTGAAGTATGCTACAACACTTGTCTTTAAGAAATACAGATATTTAGATGTTTGTTTATGAATTTACAAAAAAAATGTCTCAACATTATTTTTTTAAAATCTGTAGCAGTTAAAAATAAAGGATTTCATAATCTTCTCTAAAATTGACTGAAGTTTTAAACATTAACAGGCAAATGACATGTTAAAAGTTTGATTAATTGCTTTTTTTTAATTATTTTTTTTATTAAGTTTTAAAAACTAATTGTGAAGGATAACTATTTATTCAAGCACTATTATTATTCAATGAATGAGTTTTGCTTGTTGCTAATTTTAAAATATGTTGAAAATTTGTTCCAGCTTTTAGTTTATTTTTCGATTAGCCACATTAAGATTAACATCTGATGCTTAAAAAATTCCTCAGTTCATATTCTGGAACTTATGTATCAGTTAAGATTGGAATGAGTAGAAATTTATTTATTTTAAACTTCCGACTAAAACGCCTTTACGCACTAAATGTTACGAAATAAATAGTGCTATAAACTATGTCACATAAAAAAGAGCCGACAGAAATAAGTAAAATAGAGAGTATAAGAAGTTTGAGACGCCTTTATAAGGGAGTGGGGGCGGTCTGAGTGTAAAAAGGATATATATTCGCAACGGAACACCCTCTTCTAAATTTCTATGACCAGCTGTGTTTTCTGATAATCATTTGAGCCTCAAGTTTGAAACAGAACGCATGCTTTCATTACCCTCGATTTTTGTTATTTAATTTTTAAGTTAGTTGTTTATATTTCAATCTTTTCTCTAAAATTTTATTTTTTACATCATATTTTATACAGTTTGATTTACGTTATTTCACTCATGAACAAAAAATCTAGTCAAGCGTGGAATTTTTTCACGCGACTCGATCGTGAACGTAAATTAGCGAAATGTAAGCTTTGTGGCACGAAGTTATCTTATAAAAGTTCAGTAACAAATTTGAGTAAACATATTTTGCGTAGACACCCATCAATAAATCTTTCCCGGCGTGAAGAGCGAAATATTCCGCCAGTTTCTACTGCAACCTGTGCTGCTGGGTCTAGCCATTCGAATGATGAACCAGACATGTGTAGTAAATGGTGACTGATGCACGTTAAATCTGTCGAGTCTCAAAGTCCTCCATGTTCCCATAACAAATCAATACCTCTGGGGGTACTGATCCAGGAGTTTCCTTGTCTTCTGGATTGGTTCAAAATTACAAGGCTACGGAGTTGAACATTAGTAGTCGTAAACTCATAAAATTGGGTCGGCTGTTCAACGACGGTTATAAAATAAAATAAAATTATTGATGAACCAGACGAACCGAGAGTCATCGTTCAACCATCAAGTTCCCTCCATCAACCATCAAGCTCCCTTCATCAACCATCAAGTTCCCTCCATCAACCATCAAGCTCCCTTCATCATCCATCAAGTTCCCTCCATCAACATTTAATTCAAGAATTTTTACCAAGAAAGGTAACTATTTGAGATAAAAAGAAAATAGATGAAGCATTCATAAAACTATTCACACAAGATTTCCAACCATTTTCAATAGTAGAAGACAAAGGATTCAAGAGTTTTGTGAAGGCTCTTAACCCCAACTATAATTTGCCTAATCGAAAAACTATTTCTGAGACTTGGCTCCCTGCAAAATTTGAAGAATGTTCATATATCATTCATGAGAAAATGAAGGATGTGAATAGTATGTGTCTAACAATCGTTTCCTGGACATCGAGGAATAATGAGAGCTATTTTGCCGTCACTGGACACTTTATTGACATTGATTTCGATTTAAAAACTGTACTTTTGGGGTGCAAGAAATATGATGACTCTCATACTGCTTCGCATCTGGCCATGAGAATAAAGAATTTAACTGATGCATTTAATGTATCCAATAAAATTTTAGTCTGTGTTACAGATAATGCAACAAATATGAAAAACGCTGTCACAGTTGAATTAAAACTAAAACATTTCCCTTGTTTAGCTCATACGCTGAACCTTATTGTTCGTGATGCGTTGAAACTACTTCATGAATTAATAGAGAAAATTAAAAGTGTTGTAGCCTTTTTTAAACGGAGCACTACATGCAACGAAAAGTTGCTAAATTATCAAAAAAATAATGGAATTGAGCAACCAAAAAAATTGATTCAAGATGTTGTCACCAGATGGAACTCTACATTTTATATGTTAGAAAGATACGTACTGCTGAAAGATGCTATTAAAACTACAATAGTCCTGATTAACAAAGATTTGCCGATCTTATCGGAAAACGAATGGCTTATTTGTGAAGAAGTTGTTGAAGTTTTGAATCCATTCGAAGAGATAACAAGAGAACTAAGCGGCGAAAAATATGTCACGGCTAGCAAAGTACCAGTAATAGTAAAAGGATTAATATCTGTGTGTAACAAACTATCGACAAAATCTTTTCAGCCAATAACACAAGATATTCTTAAACATTTAAATACCGGATTAACTTCTAGACTCGGAAGAGTACAACTTAATGAAACAGTGACCATTTGTTCAATATTGGATCCAAGATATAAAACATTAGCTTTGGAGACAACTACTGCCGAATTTATGAAAAAACGCCTTATTGAATTTGTTGCAACCGAAGTTAAAAAAAAGATGTTAAGCCAAGAAATAAACATGCCACCTAGTGAATTATCTGCCCAAGAATCGTCTAAGCGAATGTCTGCATGGGACGATTTCGATTCTATAGTGTCAACGCAAAAACCCCAAGGTAAGTTTCAAAAATTAGTTATACTTGAATTTTTTTTTAATATTCTTAAGATATTCAATAGTAGTTACGCAGTAATTAAATTAAAATAAAATCTTAATAAGTTAACCATTAATTGTAGTTCTTTAAATTCGGCTATTAAAGAATTTTTTTCCAGTTACATAATTTTTTTTCCAAATGTATTGATGGTCATTTAATAGTATTCAAGATTTTATACTTTCTTAAATTTGTAATTAATAAAATACCCTTAATATTTTAATTTTCGCGTAAATTTCTTATATTTTTACAATTTCTGAAAGCTACTTAGCACTCCTTGTCTTCAAGTTCAGTCATAATAAGTTTACTTTAATTATTTTATTGAATCAAACCGATGAAGTTCTTATAATTTTAGGAACGGCTATCTCAGCAGCGACAGTAGAAGTGAACAGGTACCTAGATGCCAGTTATTTGCCTAGAACAATGAATCCATTGCTTTGGTGGAAAGAAAATTATCATTTATTTCCAACAATTGCAAAAATTGCAAAAACAAAGCTTTGCATGGTAGCTACGTCAGTTCCTTGTGAACGCATTTTTTCAAAAGCTGGATATGTAGTAAATGACAGACGAGCTCGCCTTAATAGTAAACATGTAGAAAGAATTTTATTTGTAAATGCCAATTCGCACTTTCTGTAATTGCATGCAATTTATTCACAGGTTATATCCTGCTCCATAATATATCATATATTATTTGAATTCATAAACATTATTTTGCTTACAAGGAATTTATCGTATTTTTTCTACAATTTTATATATAAATTATTTTGTCTCCATATAAAATAACTGATAGTGTATTTTATTTTGTAAAACAAAGCAGGCCGGTTATATTTTCATATACACATTGCTATTAGTACTTTTTGCAGTTTTTCTTTTAAAGCAACTAATAGTTTAATCAACTACGAAATTAAATTAATTTGTATTTCTCTCTTCTTTTTTTTTTTTTTTTAAATTCTATCAGTGAACTTTCTTATTTGTAAGCACGTGGAAAAAAAAAATTTCGCACATACAAATTTGCACTTTCAGTAACTGCATGAAATTCATTCAGATTTTATTTCATGCACTACAGCATAGCATATTTTATTTAAAATTGTTTAAATCTTATTTGCCTAAAGATGTAATGTAAAGATTAAGTTCTGTTTTGTTTCTTTTTAAAAAGGAGAGAATGCTGGTTATGTTATCACATATACAGAAATATAATGTGTAACTTCTTAATTGTTTTGATTTAAAAAAAAAAAAATTATGCAATGTTGTGTTTTAAATTCAGAGATTAAATTTTTAGAATTTCTAATTTGTCCAAATCTATATTTTTAAGTTCTATTTATTTTTTCTTTTTGTGAAATGAAAAAAAATTTGGCTATACTTTCTCATATAGAGGAAGGAGAATGTAATGTCTAATCTCTAAATTGTTTTGATTTAAAAATTATGATACGCAATGTTGTGTTTAAATTCAGTGATTAATTTTTTTTAAATTTCTAATTTGTCTATATCTGTATTTTAAGTTCTATTTCTTTTTTCTTTTGTAAAATGAAAAAAAAAAAAAAAATGTTGGCTATATTTTCTCATATAGAGAATGTAATGTCTGACTTTTAAATTGTTTTGATTTAACAATAATGTTATGCAATGTCGTGTTTTAAATTCAGAGATTAAATTTTTTGAATTTCTGATTTATCTAAATCTATATTTTGAGTTCTATTAATTTTTTCTTTTTGTAAAATGAAAAAAAATGTTGGCTATATTTTCTCATATAGAGAATGTAATGTTTAATCTCTAAATTGCTTTGATTTAAAAATTATGATACGCAATGATGTGTTTAAATTCAGTGATTAATTTTTTTAAAATTTCTAATTTGTTTATATCTGTATTTTAAGTTCTATTTCTTTTGTAAAATGAAAAGAAAAAAAAAATGTTGGCTATATTTTCTCATATAGAGAATGTAATGTCTGACTTTTAAATTGTTTTGATTTAACAGTAATGTTATGCAATGTTGTGTTTTAAATTCAGAATTTAAATTCTTTGAATTTCTGATTTGTCTAAATCTATATTTTAAGTTCTATTATTTTTTTCTTTTTGTAAAATGATAAAAATTGTTGGCTATATTTTCTCATGTAGAGAATGTAATATCTGACTTCTTAATTGTTTTGATTTAACAATAATGTTATGCAATGTTGTGTTTTAAATTCAGATATAAAATTTTTTTAATTTCTAATTTGTCTCAATATTTATGAAGTATTTTATATTATTTAGACAATTTATTCAATTTTTTTCCTCTTGTGGAAATGAAAATATTCTGGTTATATCGTCAAAATAATGTAATAGGGAACTCCTAAATTCTTTTTTATTTAGAAACAATAACTTTTGCAATAACTTTTGAACATTGCAATAACTTTTTTTAGTTCTCTAAGCTTTCTAAATTATTTAATGATTGTTAAAAAAGATGCAAATTTTGCAAAATAGTTTTTTCGCTGTCTCTTATTTCTCCTTACAATGCATTGGAAAAGGGCTATATTTCGTAAAGAAAACTATTGTTTCTATTATTATTCATTATATTTGATTACACTAACAAAAATGTTTTCGAAATGTTTTCGAATATAAGAAATTAATTCTGAATTATATCTTTTGAACTGCCTGCTCTTCTAAAATATAATCATAAAAAGAAAAATCTATCTATACATAAAAAGAAAAATCTATCTATACATAAAAAAGGATGTAACATAGTTTTTTTTTCTTCTGAACTTAAACAATGGAGAATAAAAGAGAAATTAATATATATTTGCTTTCATATTGTTTAAAAATTAATTAGAAAAAACCTTCGATATATTTTCTTACCCATAGAAAAAAAATACTTTTCCTAATAATATAGTCAAATTAATAGAAAAATATGTATCTGTTACAAAAATACTTGCCATTTTAAACTATCTTTCAAGTATAAAAAAGTTGAAGATTTTTTTTAAGACCTGTTATTTTGGAACAGGTATTTGGAACAGGTATTATTTTGTATTGTAACAGCTGGAACCTGTTATTTGAAAATACCTGTTATTACCCATCACTAGTTTAGATCCTTTATGTGTTCGCGCTTTCGCATAGATTAATATTTTTCGCCAAGCTTGGCAAACATTTCAATAATTGACCATAAATAAACAAAACACTGCGAAGATTTAAAAAACATAATATGATTTCTTTAAAGAAAAGAAAGAAAAATATAATTGGGAAACATTTACATTCAAATCTTTCATTTTTTTTTTCTTAAAAAAATGATAATCCTTCAATATAAATTTTTTTAGTCATAGAAATAAACATCCAAAAATCAAATCTTTTTCATTCAAATATTTTTTTCTTATTTAATGAAAGAATTCACTAAAATTAAAAAAAATATTCACAAGCAATTTTTGCAAAATAGTCTATTTGAAATTTCTTTATTTAGCTTCAAAAACCACTCAAGCGTTAAAAATTAATCACAATGAATTATTTAAAAAATTAATAATAAAATAATCCTTTTTATCTAGGGAGTGAAATGGGTGTAATATATAATAAAATATTAAATTAATTATATTATTTGTGTTCTTTTTATTTTACTTTATTTATTGTAAGTTATTAATCCATGCTCAACCCATTGCATTGCACCAGTGAAATGCAAAATGCAGCATTGAATGCAAAAAAACATAACCTTTTTTGCTTGGACACGGATCAAGCAATTTTGAAACAAAATTCTTTATCTTTGAATATTACTTTTTTATATGAATGGATGTGAAAACTATGCATTACACTAGCATAACTAATTTTTTCTAAAATTTTCAGAATTGCCCGGACTAAAGACTTACTCAAATTATCCGTACATAAAATTTTATAAAAGGTATTAAGTAAATTAATTGTTTATAACTAAACAAATAATCCAAATAAACTAAATTGGTAAGACTTTCCATGATTAAAAACTTCCTTCGTTTTAAGAATATATAAATAGGAAATATCAGTCGACATGCTTCAAGTGCTCAAAAATAGGTGCCTATTTTCTAGACTTACCAGATATAGATGAAGTCACGACAAAACATATCTGTCGATTGTTATTTTTTTTATATTTTTGAAGTGAATGAATTTTTTAATCAAATAATTGTTTATAATTTATCTTACTCTGTATTATTTAGCTTTTTGCGTATTAGGCTGATTTACAAAGTCTCTTCCACATTGATATATATATATATATATATATATATATATATATATATATATATATATATATATATATATATATATATATATATATATAAAAATTAGAAAAGCAGTTAAAAAAATTAAATTTTTTTATTGCAAAACCTAAACGAAAAAGCTACTTTCTACTTAACTTACTCCAGAAAGAAATGGACACTTAACTGGAAGAAATCGTTGAGTTGTTGGAAGTCCCTGAAGATATCATTCTACAAGATAGACTAAATCCTAAATAAACGGCTCTTTAGGAAATTGAATAACGACTTTTCTTCGGTAAATGTGGACAAATGAACAAGGATCTCAACTATTCCCACTTGCATTTCTCTTTTAGAAATTGGCCTTTTAAAGAGGATGAGGAATCCCCAGAAGAATTTTCCAGGGCTCAAAACTCCAGACATTCCAAAACCTTGATTCCCAATTTCTTTTTTTAATACTAGTATGAGCATGTGAAAAAGGCAAACTAACATTTTCAATGCCATACATAGTGGAAAAAAATTTTGCTTGCCAATGTCTTGAACATTGTTCTATTATAAAGAAAATCGTAAACGATAGAACAAAAGGAGTCAATCTTTGATTCTGAAAACAAAACTTTTAAGTTTAGTGTATAAACTTAAACTATGTATGAAATTAATTACGCAATACGCATATGCAAATGAAATTAATAATATAGTTTATAAATTTTAAATATATGAACAATAAAATTTCTTACGAATATGTAAAAAAAGTAAAGACTGCCCATGGCAGCCCATTGAAGTTAAAGACTATATAGGGCTTAATTTTATCGTTAATTCATACATACATTATTAAAATGGAATTTTTTTGTCGTATGCCTGCTTTTTAGGCAGAGGAGGTGAGATTGTTCTTGTTTTTAAGTGGTGCCATCAATGGCCAAGAATTCGACCTCTGCCACACCATTCACACAACCACAAACCCGTTTATAGGGCGGGTCACATTCAGACACATTCACACACAAAGGAGAAAGGACATAGAACACATAGAGAGAGAAAGAAACATTCATGCCTTGCCCGGGATTCGAACCCAGAACCTTTTTGATGCAAGGACAGTTCCCTGCCCCCTACACAGGGCGGTCGGCATTAAAATGGAACTAGATTACCAAAATGATCTGAGAGCATTTAACACAACGAAAGAAGATTTATTACCACAAAAAACATTCTGCAAAGCAAAACTGGTGCGGGTGGGTGACCACTTTGATCAGACTGTGTAGAGACCGAGGGTGCTCGGTATCGGTCTCGTTTAATTGTTCTACCGTAAAAAGCTCGACTTCACGCGCAAGTTGTCGGGCTCCCAAAGAAGAGGAGCCATCCCCTCTGCCGAGGATCAATATTGCGATGGCGTGTCTTCGGATCACCCTCAGTGATGTTTCCCAGAATGTTGTCAATAGCCCATCGTGCAGCTCTAGTACGACGTAAATAAAACATCTACCTACCTACCCATTCTGTCTATGGACACATAAATATCTTTGTATCTAATTGACAATTACATGTCTTGTCTTTTCAATACTGGAAAGGTATCATCATGAGGAGATTGTATAGGTTTTATTACGTTATCAATGCGACAGATAACGTGTGTACAATTATGCAAGTCCTTAAATACAAAAACTTTTTGAGAAGATTGATTGTGCGTTTCTAGTGGTTTTAATAGTTTCCCTTGTTAGTTCCTTAGCAAGTGTATTAACATTCAAGAAACTTTTTGGTTTTTCGAAAAATTCTTCTAGTAACTTGATAGGTTTTCCGTAGACAATTTGCTTGATGGTGTAATTCCTATCACCACGCCAAGCTGATATTAATATCAAAAATACCGTTGATAAAGTTTGTGTCCATTTAATGACATTGTGTGCTTTGATTGCAGCCGCTAAGGCTCGATGGATTAGTTCAATTATTCCATAACATTGTGGATGTTATGCCGTAGTTGTGTATACTTTAAATCCACAAATAGCACAGGCGTTTTTAAAAAGATTAGCTCTAAACTGTCTCTCTTGATCTGTGATCACACGGTAAGGCATTGCAAAACGTGAAATCCAGTTATCATAAAACTCTGGATCAAATATTTCGACCGTTATGTTTGACAAAGGAATAATCTCGATCCAACAGCTGAAACAATCAATGCAGGTAAAGCACTACGTTTACTCTTCTGAATTATAATATCAACAAGGATAATACTAAATCTATCAGCTACGGCTTTGTAATTAGCGAATTGCGCACGTGTATATCTGTGAATTTTGTTCATCTATTTATTTATTTTGCAATGCATACAAGTTTTTGCTGATTGAGTGATGTCTATTCGAATGTTTAGCCATATAAATCAAGGATCTAATTGTTTGACTGTAGATTTCACACCAGGGTGAGTTAGACTGTGAATTTTTTTAAATATATGCATACGAAAATCTTGAGGTTTTAACAGACGAATTTTAATCGTGGAAACATCACACTAAAGTAATTTATCAGACTCCAAAGGGTATTGTTTGAAATTCAAAAATGGTTTCGAACGTACTTGGATAAGATCTTTATTATAATTTTTTATTCAGCTGCAATTTTATCATAATGTATTTCAGAGATCGATTCTGTCTTAGATAAGATATATGCAACAATATTTTCTCCTTTAATGTGATGAATATCTGGTGAAAATTCTTAAATATATTGTAATTGACGTATCAGTTTAGGATATGATAATTCTTTGGCTGAAAGGCAAACATTAATAGCTTGTCATTTGTGTAGATCGTAAATTCCTGTCCTTCTGGCATATGTTTAAAAGACAGATAGTTACTTAAAAGTTCCCGAACATATGATCATCTGTGCTGAAAAATTCTTAAGCGTCGTTTAACTTTTGCGAGTAAAATGATAAAGGTTTCCATCCTCCACCTCTATATTGCTGCAGAATAATCCAACTGCGAAATTAGAGGCATCTGCACATAAAGCTATGCCATATCTGTATTTATAAAGGTTAATAAAGAAACATTGGCCAAATCTGCCTTGCATTTTGTAAACGATTTTTTCTTCTGCTTCTATCCACGGAGTGTTCTATTGACTCTTTTAAATATTCTTTTAAGGGCGCTTGAGTTGTAGCTGCATCTAAGTATCTTCGATAAAAGTTAATCATTCCTAAAAATTGACGAAGTTCGTCAATAGTTTCAGAAAGTTATAACTTGTTGTGATTTGTTCCTTTTCTGGAAGAGGTTTTAAGCCGTTTCAGGTTATCAGATACCCCAAAAAATTTTAATCTGCTTACTCCCGTTACTGATTTCGATTGGTTGAAATCAACCTTTTTGACAAACGCAAGAATGGTTTAATTGTTTAAATACAACATATTTTGAATGGTATTTAAATACCACATATTTTTGTTTTATAGTGAATTGTGGTATTTTTCTTTACCAAAAAGGACATCGATATACATAAAAGGTAATTTTATCTGATTTTTTTTCTATTCACGAAAGCCCTTAATATTTTCTCATATGTTCAACTCACAAAGAAATTAAGTTAGCTTTTATCACACAATAAATTCTCAATTTAAAATAGAGCAGTAAGTGAGAGTGAGACCTTCGATTTTACGAATAAAAGATAGGAAAAAAAATTTTAATTTTTAAATAATTTTCCTCATTTTACAAAAATATATAACTTATCCAACTTCTGAAAAACGCATAATTTGGCCAATTTTTCGGAAAAAAGTTTTTAAGTTCTGTATACGGTATGTATAAATCGATTTTTATGTTTTACCTATTTTTCTCGATTTTTATGTTTTATCTATTTTCATTTTCAATATTCAAGCAACTTATTAAGATTATTTCAACAGGCTATGCAAATTTTGTGAAAAGATTTTTGCCTGTTTTTTAATAAATGTAATATTTTTTATAAACATAAAAAATATATTTTAAAATAAATCCTTATTATAGATAAATAAATAATTAATATACCTAGAAAATAATGAGCGACGCAAAATCAAAAGAACTCTTTAAAAAAAAAGTGAGAAACATCAAAAACATAATTTTTGAAAATTGCTTTATATTTAAAGCCTTGTCAAAAATTCAAATTAAAAGCAGAAAGTAAGGAATTAGGAAAAAAAGTTATTATTTAATGAGTTTTTTGCTCCGAAAAATGTATCCACTTCCATTATTTTTAAATACTTGAAGAAACTAATTAACACGCCATTCTTTTTTTTTCAAAATAAAATATTTTTGTGATAAAAATACAAAAAAAAAAAAAAAAACTTTCAACTTCTGCAAAAAAATTTATTATAACTAAAAGCAAACTGCGAAATTAAAACGCTTGCAAAATTTAATCTTAGATCCAATTTAATGAAAAAGGCCGAAATGAAAGCAAATATAAATCGTGTTTTAAATTAAAATTATACTAAATGATGAAAAAAAAAATAATTACTTTAAGTATTTTTTGAATGAATAAATTTAAATAATTCATTAAAATTAAAGTAAAAATGTTATAATAACAAAGAATGTAAAATTAATACTGTTTCTAAGATAAAAAGAAAACTACAAAAGTAAATTATTCCATTGCAACTTTCAAAGTATTTTCAACCCTGACATTTTGATTCCTCAAAATTTCTTTCCTCTTTAGTCAAGAATTAAAGATCATAAATAAATATAATAATTTTAATAAAAAATACAAGATATTATAGAGATTTTATAAATATTAATGATTAATTAAGCTTAAATAAAAACTACCAGAGCTTTAAAGTCGGTAGTCAAAATGCTTGACTCCAGGTTTTCGTGAATATTCGACTTTGAATCGAACTAAGAATCATATAAAATTTACATCAAATCCCAAGGAATAACTATTTAGTAATTAAAGACCAAGGAAGAAGAACGTTTAATGTCCGTGAAAATCTATTCTAAAAATAAGGATTGTGATTTTTTAGGAACGAACATACTATTGAAATCCTAAAAATTTTATATATATATATATATATATATATATATATATATATATATATATATATATATATATATATATATATATATATATATATACATAACTTTTTTTTTTTTTTGCTGGAATATTTTTTCTCCGTGTAAGAAAAAGTAGTGCATAACAATATCATATACGCGCACTCAACAACACATGTATGAACGTCTTATGGCAAATAAAAAGTTTTTTAGTGAATATTCATGAGCTGCGAAACTATTACAAATGATACATTCACATTATTTTTTTTTAATTAATAAACTTATCTTAATAAATTTGGTTTGTTGTTTAAAAATGTAACGGTAACATATGAATAATTCATTAATTAATTTAAACTTATTCATTATTTAATTTAAGCTACATTAAAATGGTCTGAAAATATTTAAATATGATTAAATAAGCTTGTGCACTGAGAGAAAAAAAGAATGGTAAAAACTACCAGAATACTGTAAGATTTTCTGCATTTATGGCTTTATGGGAACACCAAAAAGCTCTGTAATGTTTATCGGAGTGTCTTGCTAATTATTTTGGTAAGATTCACAGTAAAAAAAAAGTTTTACAGTGTGTATTAAAATTTGATAAATGTGATAAAATTTATTAATTTTATCATGATACCTTAGAGCGTGATATGAATACCATTTATTCAGCTAAATTTACTCTCCAGTTTCGTGTTTTTACTAAATGTGTGAGAGTAAGAACTATAATTTCGAAAACTAGAACTTCTGGTAAAGCGTTACCATATGAACGGGATAATTATCGAATATATATACCGCATAATTTGGTTTTTATTACCAGAAATGTCACAATACAGTTCGGTAATTTTACCAGAATATTTTTCTCCATGTGATGAGTAATAAGTTTAATAATTTCCATATTATTCATTCGAGTAATTATTATTATGAAAAATATCATAATTTTTTTTAAAAAATTGATTGAAAATTTTCTTCTTCCTTTTATAATTTAGTTTCTTCCTTTTATAATTTATAAGCCCTAATTTTTAATTAACCGGGGTCGAAATCAAGGAAATGTTTTCGGCCTTCATGCCTTGATAACTATACAAATCATTATTTATAATTAATAAATAAATAATAATAAGTAAGTTAATTACCATTGAGTTTAATTATGAATAATTTGCGTTAGTTCCTAGTACAAGTCATTAATTATATGCAATAATTGCCAATCTCTGAAGTTACGAATTTAAAATTATTAATAAGATTTAATTCGATTTTTTATTATTAAACTGTGTTACATAAATCTAGAATCATCACAAAAAATAGATTCTGAATGCCTTCCAATTTTCTAAACCATGAAACCTAAATATTTTTCTTCAATATTTATTCCCAATTAAACATTTCTGGTTAATAATGCCTAGAACTTTTTCGTTAAAAAAACGGAACGCTGGTGATTTATCCTTAAAATCAAATTGTTGTAAGTATAATGTTGTTAATATCATTTTTACTACAGGTTAGCAATTTTACATCCATAAGATTAACATGCAATTGCAAAAAAAATCAGATTTGGGCAAATTAAAGTTTATTTCGAGCATGTATGAATGATGTCTTCTACACTAGGGAGCGCTGCAAACTCTTGAATGCCTGTACTTTCGGATTACTGTTTTTGGTGCGTATTGAAGTTATTTAGCTCATAATGTGATCATTGTGTTTTGAGACTATCTTGATTAGGATTTCTTGTATACGTGCCTTTATTACTTGATTTATTATTTTTGTTTAAAACAGGAATCTTTATAAGAATCTTTATTTTAAGACTTGTCATTTCAAGACGTAACAATTGTCATTTTAAAAAAGAATCGTTATAAAACACTCCTTACCTTGTTAACAATATACCAGCTTCGAAATTTTAAACAAAATAATAATTTTTAAAATGAACTCGTTGTTCGAATTATATAACACTAACGTTTGCGATGCATGGCTTGCAACAAGAACAAAGAGTAATAAACAAGTATAGAGAGAGACCAAATCTGAACTGCCAAAAAAAAGCGAGATCTTTCTAAATCTAGCAACCATGTTACCTTTTTTAGCAATACATCTCTAAATAGCTAAAACTAATTTCCCCTTCAAAGTCACCAGAATTTATTAATATCATACCCAGATAGAAAGAATAAGGTTTACTTTCACTAAGCAAAACCTTTTTATGTAAACCTAAAAAGATTTGCTATGTGGCTTACGTATAAGGGTGATTCTTTTTAAACATGACAATTCGGACCAAAAAGTTTCTTCAAATTTAAAGTCTTCAAACTAATTTAAAACAATTTTGTATACTTCTTTAGTTACACTTATTAATATCTTACAGACAGCAGTGTAATTTACTGACATTTGCTCGAGAAAAAAAATAAAATAGAAATTCACCAAATCTTAAATGCCAGGAAAATGACATATTAGCTTAGAAGTTTAAAAAACAGTCATTTTAAGTTAATAGTAACTCAACTTAAGCCTTTATGTTAGATGGACCATAAATTGCATAAATTAATTCTTTTTATCCCCTGTAGAAAGAAACAAAAAATTTTTAGTTGCTGATATGTACAGAATAAAAATGTGAGTAATAATCAATCATTAAATAAATAAATAATTTTGATTAGATCCAAGCATATTACAATCATACATAAACTTGGTATTAGGTTAGTATTTGCCTTCCCTGCTTACAATATTAGCAGTTAAAAAAAATTTTTGTAACACTTCAATGTCCTGGCATTCATAAACCAGGAAAATGACCGAAAGGATAATGAAAAATTCGCCATTTTAAAGCATATAACTTTAGTTTAATTTTATATTTTGGCCTAAGATATTTATATTCTGCAGAAAACAACAGGATTTCTTAAAATAACTCAGATAAATCTATGTAGTTTATGTTATTAATGATCCCAAGAAGCCAGAAAAATGACAACACAAAAACCTACTCACGTTGAAAAAATTTTTGAAATAAATTTTGAACCAGAAAATTGGTTCTTTATACATGCAACAAGACATGTTCATATATGACGGTATCTAATCAATCTATTATCATAAGATATTTATAGCTAGCTCTATCTATTTTGGTTATAAACCACTAAATAAAAGTAGCCAGGAAAATGACAGATTTTCTTGGGACAAACAAATTATTGACGGAAAAAATTATTTTAAACGAAGTTTTTGTAAATAATACCCTCTGCGCATATTCTAGAAATGCTTACACCGTACCGGTGTGTGTGTTTTTTTATCTCAACCAGTGGTACACTGGTTGAGATAAAAAAAATTAGATACTGAAAAACTTATGGGAAGTTTTGAAGCTAGTTATTATTGGAAACATTGTTTGAGACATGCCTGGAAAAAGACATTTTGATATTCAATTAAATTTTTTAAGTATACAAAACAGTCAATGCTAGTGCAAAGTCATTTAAAAATGCTATGCTATTTATTATTTTTTTTAAAAAAAGTTCTTTTAGTATTATAGTATTAGATCTTGGAGCAAGGGACAGTGAATTGTCATATTTCGTGAGAGTCGCCCATAAACCTTCTAACCTTAAAACGAGATCTGTGACCATCTGCTCTATTCTACGCACATTACCCTAATCCAAAACCTTGAAAAACAACCTTCTATATAAAACCTTTATATCGAAGTTGACTTAGGGTTTTCAAGCGTGGAAAAATCCTTTAATAAATCTGTTCTCTATCTTGATAAATATAAGGTTTCTTTTCGCAAAGTCTTGAATGCTCAGCTAAAATCCACATTGTCATGAAATTGTAATGGACAATGCAATTTGATCCTATCGCTAGCGTGACGTCAGCTAAAACGTCATGATGGATCTAAGTGGCCATTTTACCTAAGTGGCAATACTTCATAAAAAAGCTTTAAAAAATTATTTTTAATCCTTTTAGGATGAAAAGTTTGAAACAGCAATATTTTTGCTTTATTGAAAAATGGCTTTTAACACAAATATTTTCGTGACAATAAAAAGATAATTATGACACACGGCTGCCGCAATGTTACATGTTATCTGGGATTAATATCTCATGAAATACAGCAGATTTGACCTCAAAAATTATGTAATTTATTTCTTATATTAAAAACAAATTATTTGCTTGAAAATATCGTCTAGCAGAATAAGCTGTAGTAAGCAACTGTATACTTTCTAATCAGAAGTAGAGCAGGTCACGACCTCGAGATTGTTGTTGTTGTTTACATCTATATTGAAAACACCATCCATTGCATAGACTCACCTGTCCGGAAAGGAGTGTAAAATTTTTAAGATGTTTTGAATTGTTCATGAAACTCAACCATCTTCAGGAAACTCCCTTCCATCAAATTCACTTTACATCAATCAAAAAGTTTTGTACTCCAGATTAACCGTTTCTCTCAGTTTTAATCAATTTTACGTAAAGGTCAAATTGGGATATTTTTTTACTAGAATCCAAATCTGCAATAAAAGAAGAAATTCGCATTTTAATCATTGAAGTTGCTTCTTTCCTCTAGAGGGGGAGTATGAGGAGTTGAATTTGCTATCATTGACTGCATCTTTTGAAAATATTTCCCTATGCACTTTCAGAATTTTTTAAAGGCACGTATTACTCGATATATTTGAACATTTCCATATTTTTTATAAACCCTGTATTTATTTAATAATTCTCTTGATTAATTAAGATGGTAAGATATAATATTAAAAACAACTATTGCATACTTTTTTGAATGTCAAAATAATAGTTTTATAGAATTGTAAGGTGGAATTCATTTTGCCATACTTTCAGATTATATGTCACATTTTTAGATTTTCTGTCACATTTTTAGATTTTCTCGACAATAAAATTGGATATATTATCTAAGATACAAATTATTCGTATAGCAAACTCTTTTTCGGGTTTATTTTTATTCTCCATATTTTAGTTATTGTTTTGATAAATTGAAATCTCTGAAGGAATATTTCCTTTAATTGCATTTGATCTATTTAGAATTCACAATTGTTTATAAAATGCAACATTTCTCTAATAAGATCATTCTTTGTTGAAATCAAAAATTAACTCCCAAGTAAAACGTTTTTCGCTAGCGTGCATTTAAAAAAAATTGAACAGACATCATTAATTTTGAATCCAGAAACAGAAAAATAAATTGCTTTATACTTTTCTCACGAGGTCTAGATAAAATTCATTTCATTTGCTTCTTTTCGAAACAAACTAATTTAGAATTACAATGATCATTGAATTTATTTTCAGACCAAGTATTCTTATTGATATGATTGTAGTAAAGTACAAATAATAAACTCATTCGACCTAAACTTGCTTTGCAACGTTAAAATGTTTTTTATTTTTATTTTATATATACATATGAACACAAAAAGGATACTAAATTTGTTCTTTTTCTGCTTACTAACATTTACAAATAAAGTAAAACATTTACAATGTCTTGGTTTGTTATCGTTTCATTCTTCTAATAGATGATACAAAAATAATTGTAAAAAATTTACATTTACACCATATATATATATATATATATATATATATATATATATCAGCAGACAGTTGATTGTTTACTCGACAGTTCTGTACTTAGACTTTACTTTTAATACTTTACTTGACAATTGAAAAGTAAATTATTTAGGAATGAGTTATTTCATTTATTGTTAAACATCACTTATCACTTAACCTGCCTAAGAATCTTTTATTCTCTTAATATACTCATATTCAACTTTTTTTCTTATTCAAGTTGTTTAAATTGTACCTGTGTTTTCGAATCATTTTCGTCTTCTACTTATTTAAATTGTACCGTTAATTTTTTCAATCTTTTGTATTTCGGCTTAATTTAAAATTTACTATTATTTTTCAATCGTTTTTTTTTATCTTGGATTTATTTAACTTGTACCATTATTTTTAAATCATTTATTTCTTTGATTTACTTAAATTTTATCAATATTTTTCAATTATTTTTCAATTATTTTTCATCATATATTTATTTAATTTAATTAGATTATTTTTCATCCGTACTTTCTATTAACATAATTTATTTAGATTGCATTTTTATTTTTTAAGTGTTATTACCTTGGATTAATTTTTATTTCATAAATTATACAATATCTTTTGTTAGAATTCTGATTAAATTATACGAAGTCTATGCACATGGAATGAAATTCAATTTAAGAATTATATATTTTATCGCTTTTCGTTTCGTTTATGACTTTGTTTCATTTAAAATCTTTCCACTTCCTTTTTTTTTTTTTTCTATCATTTTTATCATGTCTCTCATTCGTTTGTTTCCAGCGAGTAAAATTCATCGAGTTTCATTTTTTGTCACAAAATATGAACCTTTTTGCGTTTTTTTAACGAAACACTTTTTAAACAAATATAGTGCTTCATTTTCAAATAATATTAAACATAAAAAATTTAACAAATTAAATATTTCGCACACTCTTAAAATCTCACCAATTAAACAACGATTTATTTCAGAAACTTTTAGATGATATCTCGTTCTCATTTAAACTAACATTCTTGTTTCATTTTTAAATTGCTTTTCTAGCTGCATAAAGTACCCGAACACATCTGATGACTAAGAATGGACGAAAATTAAATTCACTCCCGTAAAATTTTGTTGCTTGTTCCTTCGTTGCAGATTGTAACAGATGTCTCACAATTAATTTTTCTACACATGATGTTTCCACTCCGGTGGCAGTTATATTTGCTCCACTACACATTTCATCGCCAAAGCTAAGCCAATATTTTTATTGGCCTTTCGTACATTACAAAGATATACAATGGTGTGTTAATCTATATTATAATATATTAATAAAATATAGAGTTTGTCTGTGTGTGTGTGTTTCCTTCCTATAACATTTGTGCTGAGGTTTTTGTCATGCTGAAATATGCGTGACATATTTCCTAATATTTTAAAATTATAATCTTATTTGATACTTTTTCAATAAATAAGATCAGTAATCAATAATTTTCAAATACATTGCAATTTAGTTGTGTTATAAATAATTTTTAAAACTTGATAATCAAACATGTAAATTTTGTTTAAAGGAATGACCATGGCGCCTACAATCAAAATGAGCTATCCATAAGTAAATAGTCTAAGCAAAACCCTTCGTAATTTCATCATTAATGTATGGATAGTCATAGGCAGGGGTTCCAAGAATTTGAAAAATGTGGGTAACCAGTAAAATTATTTGAACCTCCTATGTTTCTGGTTTCTTATATTCTAATTTTGAAATTTTGCTGAATACATCCAAGCTTCCATGCATAATAATAAAATTCTATTTTCATTTCAAATGCTTATGACAAAAGAATAAAACACTTATTACATCATAATTAAAAATATTTGAAATTTTTTTTTAAAAAAATGTCAAAATAGTAGAAAATCATGTGTTATTTCAAACTGTTATGTTTTTGCTTTTACGATTATACATGTATTACTAGATTCAAAACTTTTGCTACAAAAATACACTAATTGGAAATAACAGTTGCAATGTTTCAAGCCCTCAAAAACAGTGGCCCATTTTTAAGACTTGCCAGGAATGAACGAGAAGAAACCAAAGTGAAAAAAAATAAAAATTCCTATTTTTTAACATAATATTATCACAAAGCTAGAAATCAGAAATTCGAGGAATATATGACAGTGTGAATATAAATATAATTTTTCACCAATAACTGATGAAAACACGACAAGAATGGGAAAAAAAAATTATTGTTTGAGTCCAATTCTTTGACCATTTATCTTTACATAAATATCAAAAAATGTCAGATCATAATTGAAAAGCTAAAAATACAGTGGGCACCCAAGATTTGTTGGTTGCCAATGGTGATTTTACTTCATAACTCCTGGTCATAAAAGTTGGAAGTACATTAGTTTCTATCTCGATATTCAAACTGATTAAAAACTTAAATTTTTGATAATCTTATTTTTAAAAGCATTTTGAAAGGGATAAACATTGTAATACATATATTCTTATGTATCTGAACAGAGGAGAGACTCTAGACATGGTACGCTTGAACGATGCAATTACAAATTATTAACAGTTTTTTTCTAAATTTTGTACAAATATAAATATTATAAACTACAATTTATAAATACAATGCAAATTATAAAAATTTCAAATTTTTTGTTTAATACTTTACAAACAAATAACCTAATTAATCTTAATGTTTATTGTAAAACCAAACATTTGTTGGGCAATAAGAAATCAAAAATTTAAATAAGATTAAATTAATAAAATTATTTTAATGCAAAATATAAATTCTGACCATGCGTAACACTTACTTGCTAATTCACTCTTCACTGATGTACTCAAAGGAAGATATTGCAGTTCATTTTCATGGCCAATCTGAGCTTCATCAAAAAGGACATGTAATAAGGATGCTCTTTTGACATAAAGGGGCCGGAACGATTACAAGAAAAGTAACGTTTTTTACTACCATTTGCCAAAGTAATTGAGACACAGGAACAGTAAGATGACCTGAGTTGAATCTCAAATGTCTCTTTCCTGTGTGAAAAACCTGTGTAAAATGAAAAACATAATTTAAGCTTCACAGTTTATTCAAATACATATTCAATATTACATATTCAACGAATTCAAAATGGAAATACAAATACATTAACTCAGGAGCAGTTATAACCATTTTAAAATTTATGTAAACAAACAAACGTACAAAAAGAGATTCACTGCTAGATACAACTTAATAATCAAAATCGAATAGCTGCAATTTGCCATAGTGAAAATAAAGCTTTATATGACTGACACTTCAAATTGAAGCACATAAATGTTTTTTAAAACTCGTCACTTTAATCTTAATCGAATCTTTGTATCTATTCTTTAAGTTAACAGAAATAAGAATCAGAGTTTCCTTTCGCAGCATGTACCTTATTATTGTAGTTAAAGAGTTGATCCATACACAACAGATTTGCAACTTTTAATTTTTAAAACCGTAATATAGTAATCAACTAACAACTATTGTAATAGAAATTACTGTTTCCGTATTGTAATGTTAATAATAACAAATGCTACATATCATAACAATAGCAACAAAACGTAAATTGAAATTTTATACAATTTATAAACTTACTTGTAATAGAATCAAATTGGTGCTCCTCTTTTTCGTCCACATTTTTGAGATAATGACATTTTGATAGGCGGCTTCTTAATAATATTCGAGTTATAAAGCACACTTTATTAAGATTCCTTATATGCTCGTATAAGTTTTTATCTTGTTTAAATATTTTTTTGCAAGTCACCTGATTTATTAAACATAAATAATAGCAAGTTGATAAATAAATACAAGAGACATTATTAACACGTGTATACAGAGAGCGTTTGAAAGCTAAATCTAAAATCTGTCACCAAACTTAAGATCTGTCACTAAAATACTATCCAATACACAGCACGTCTCTGTCCACATGTAGTGAAGTCATTTTTGACCTATAGCGTGATTCGGCGCATTTGAAGTATAATCGCTCGTTGCTTCAACCGCAAACGATGCTAGGCGACGTGATGTTTCAGCCGAGCATCCACTACCACCCCCATGGACGCTACATCATTGCAACGTACATCAACTCCGGGCGCTTCAACCACCGTAACTTACAGTTACTGGTAACTTACAGTTCCAACCGCAACCGATACGAGGCTACGTAACGTTTGAATCAAGCATTCCCCACCTCCACCACATACGCTACAGCATTGCAACGTACAAGCCGAGCATCAACTCTGGGAGCAAAGGACATTGATTGAGTTTCAACCGCAGTCGCTGCGAGGCTACATAACGTTTGAGCCGAGCATCCACAACCACCCCCATGGACGCTACAGCTTTGCAACGTACAAGCTGAGCATCTATTACGGTAGCTACAGCCATCGTAACTTACAGTTACAGACCGAGCTAAAACCGCAACCAATGCGAGGCGTGGTAGCGTTTCAGCTGACCCTCCACCAGCTCCGTCACGCACGCCACAGCATCTCAACGTACCAGCCGAGCCTCAACTCTGGAAGCTAAATGCTTAGAGTTAAAGGCGGAGCTTCAACCGCAATCGATGCTAGGCTAACGCAGCGTTTGAGCCGAGCATCTAACAACACCCCATGGACGCTACATCATAGCAAAGTACAAGCCGATCATCGAATCCTGGCGCTACAGGCTCCGTAAAGAGGTCCCCTGATACAGTAGTTTTCTGAAATAAGTGTTTGTACTTGAATTTGTCCTAAGTCCCCATTAAATGAAAGATAAGAAAAAGAGACGTAAATAACAATCAATTCTCTTCTTTCAAACTCAGTCACGTTGAATAGGAACGTACGTGGTCAACAAATTATTAGGTTTTGATAAATTAAGTTCTTGTAAACATTAAAACAAATTACAAATTAAAATTTAAAGAATAAATTTAATTTACACATAATTAAAAATTACAAATAAAAATACAGAAAGTAGAATGAAATTAAGATTATTGTAGAGGCATGCATCATCGACCAGCACACGACGTAAACTGATCTGTAGCGTTGGTAGCTGGTAGAAAACTGGTTTCACATGAGTCACTGCAAGTTGAAGTGAAAGTGCTTTTTTGCATCACCAAGTAAAGGTGAAATTATAGGAGCAGGGCACCGCCGCAAGGTAATTTAAAGCAACCCTTTACCATAACGTTAGATCAGCTCTTTTTTGATGAGGAATAACTAGCCTTGCAAATTTTTTTTTCTTTCTCTCTCTTCTATTTTATCACCCTTTCCATAATTTCTTTTTCTTTACTCAATTGTTTTAGTAAGATCATCGTAAAATGTAAAAGGTTAAGATATATTATTATTTAATACATTTTTCGGTAAACAGGAAAATTCTAAAAGGCTTGAAACAATATATGTACAATAAATCACAAATTGTTCTGCTTTAAAACTTCGTGAAAAATTTTGGATGGAATCTTGGGAAAAAAAATTAAAATTGGTCGTATATTCTTTTAATTTTTTACATTTTTATAAGCTTGTTAAAAATTACTTTCTGAGCAACGTTCTTAAAAAATAATTTTTTTCTATTATTACAATTTAAAGGCAAGTATTATGTCTTTTAGAAAATAAATTTTTTATGACTTCAGATTTTAAAGAGTAAATTCAGTAATAATGTCCAAAAATTGTGTTCGCGCTGTTCGTGAATTTTATAGACACTACTTTATATTATTAAGGATTCTGATGAAAAATTAATGATAAAAAATCAGAGAGTTGGGAAAAATTGGTCCCCTTTTACTAATTTTATTTTTTTTGCTAATAAACTTGCAATGTGATTTTTCGCGAGTAAAGTATGATATCACACAATCTCCATTCTTGTTTACTCGAACTTGGTTTAGCTCAAAAATAATTTTAATAACCCATTATTTTTTTATTAAATTGATATTTATGGTTGTAATAGTAAATTACATAAATTTCGCGCTATCTTAGAGATTAAAGATCAAATTACCCTAGAGTAAACGAATTTAATATTTGAGTAATAACACTTTTTGACTCTCACAACTAGATTCAAAGAGAGTGACAGAAAGGCATAATGTGAAAATAACATTAAGGGATCGAAAGTTTCAACCTTTCTCTTTACTTATCTATGAAGGTCATATATTCTAAATTGTCACTACCTTTTTGACAACAATATTATGAAAAATATTTATTTTTATTCTGAGGAATCACTTATGTGTTTAATTTTGTATAGTAATCAATATTTAAAATGAAATAGCATGCATATTCTAAGTGGGCCTCTTATAACAAAAATATTACTTCTTATCATAAAATAGAATCATTACTCCAAATTATTAAATTTGATTCGTTTTTAGAGCGTTTTATTGCTCAACATCTTATGATATTGAATAAAATAATTGCAATGTTTAAAGTGAATAATATCAAGATCTACAGATAATATACTCGTCCTTCACATAACATGTTCGCCATTATTTAAGCAAGAGCATTCTACTGCCTTCGGATAGCGCGATCATCTTTTTTTAATTTTAAATTTAAAAAAAAATGTAACCAAAACTATTTCTGCATCTAGAGGCTGCAAATTCTCAAATTTTACTTGAGAGTTTTAATTTATCATTGCTTGAGAGTATTGATAGAGATATAGGGTTAGTTTATGATTTAGGAATCAGAAAGACTTATTTAGTTAGTTTTTTTTTTAGTTGAAAGAAATTGGTTTCAAAAATAGAATATTTTCGTTACATAACTATCAGGTATGATTCGTTTTTAACCATATAAGTGTAATATTGTTAAGCAATTTTTTTGACAATTATGTTTGAAGCTGATTGTAGTGTATCTACCACTACAAAAATATAATTCCAATTCACTAATATATAACGCGTGTTAAATTGATTCTATTAAGGGATACCTTTTCATAGATGAAGGTTGGCATTGTCGATATCGACTCTACCCACATTGGTGACCCAGACGTAATGTGACCACGCCTACCTTGACAGAAATTTCTACTTCAATTTGATCACGCCTACTTCGATGGATTCCCCATTAAACTGTTGACTTACTACTTGTGACTGCGACACTGCCTCCCGGCACCGTTGCAACTCAGTCAAGATCACACACAACGTCAGCCTGTATACACTCGACTGCTAATTGAAACACTGGAGCGACCACGACTGTGAACTTAATACAGCTCTCACTATTACCATTTCAAAAAAGTCCGTTGATCTTAATACAATTGCTTCTCACAAAACATCAAGGAATAAACTAATTGTATCCGTTCTTTGAATTCTATCGCAGATATAATTCTGGTGGGGGAGTACTGTAGTGTATCTGCTGCTACAAAAATATAATTTCATTTCACAAGTAGATAAGACATGTTAGCTTGATTCTATGGTGAGGTAACTTTTCATAGATGAAGTTTGACATAGTCGAGATGGCTTTCCCCACACTGATACAATTTTTTTAGTAAAATAAAAAAGTTTTTTTCTTAATTTGAAAGTATATAAGTATTTGAAGTTTTCTTAATTTGTCAAAGTTTTTAAATAAAAGGGTTTTAACAGTTATATATTTTTTCTTTAACCCATCTTGACATGGAATTGAAATTTGTTTCATCTACTGTGCTAAAATTCTAAAAATAAATGTAAAAATGTGTTTAGTTCATTATTACATAAAGCTCTGCTGCTATTTTTTTACTTATTTGTTTAAAAAACTATGTTTCATTCGTGTGCTTTATTTCTACCAGCTGCTTACTGTGAATGGCGATATTTTCAAACAAATAATTTTGTTTTCAATAAAATAAATAATATAATTTCTTTACCACCAAATTTACCACTGAGAATATTTTAAGGGTCTTTCTAACGGCATGAAAAAAAAATTGCGTAAGCAAATTCGAAGATGAGAACTAGAAGCCCGACTGGTGAGACTTTTCCAGGTCTCATTCCACCAATCAAGTTCTTATTCTAATCATTGAGTTCGCTTACGGGAATTTTTCGCAACGGTTCCTGACGTCAGCACTTTGGTTGATGAGATATCCTTTCAGAGATATCTCTAGGAGCAGAATTCACATCTACCAGTTAAGGATATTTCTCTGCACTTTTTTCAGTTGAAATCGGATACCATATACAAATGCATAAGTCATCACCAGATTTTAAACCTGGGTCAATTCATTGGAAGGGGAGCACTCTACATAGTAAGTCACCGTGGATCTGGCTCTGTTATTTAAAAATGTTAATGGATTAAAAACTGTTTGAAACAGAGATGTCTCTAAAAGTTCGTGTCAAATTGATGTGATATTAGCTTTTTTCGACTTTTCAAACTGTCCGTCCTATATTTAAACTATAGAAATTCAAACTATCAAAAATTCTTATTCGGAAACTTCAATGATGAGCTATAACTATAAAATAAGTATATTCAGGATATTTTCAAGGAAGAGAAACATTATTTGTGATCAAACCCTAAAAAAACCAATTCGATTTTCCCTGATTTAATGTTCTATTTGTGTCATTTCTATAATCACGCTACATAACTCGCCTCTGAAATGCAGCGATAGTGAATCGATACTGACATTTATAACTGACATCGATATCCACATCTATTTAGTTGAGTTCATTATAAACTGCGCTACTAAAATTGTCACACAAAAAAGGTTTTGATTTCAAACCTATAAGAAATACTCTGTAAATTCTTTAATTACTTCTTATTTTATCAAAAACTAAAAGCTATGGTAAATGAATGTAACTAATGAAAATGTGATGTTGTTTGATGCAATGAATGCTAAAGTTAGAGAATATTATGACGTTTCATGAGTTACTAGTTATATTCTATAGTTGGTAATGACTTTGTTGTCTGAATCTTAAATGTTAATCGACATCTTATGATGACTTTGCAATGCTAAATATTTTTTATTTTACACTAAATATATTGTACAATTAATTTTTCTTTAGAGCATGCATATTATTAACACACATTCAACCAGATACGAAATACTTAATATTCCATTAGTAAGGAGGGAGTAAAATTAGACACCTGTTTACTTTTATTCATTATAAACTGCACAACTAAAATTATTGTTGCCCGAAAAGGATTTTGAATTCAAATCTTTCAGAAAAATTCTGAAAATTTTCAAATTACTTGTCATTCTATTAGAAACTAAAAGCTATAGAAAATGAATGAAGCCAATGAAGATGTAATGCAAGAGAACATTTCCTATAATGATTGATAAAGCTATAGAAAAAATCATATTATTTTGCATTTTCTAAAGTAAAGTTAACGAAGACTTAAGTTTACAACCTTTGATTATTGGATTGTGTTCTTGAATTAATTTTTTATGGTTGATCGTCGCTTCTTACTAATGACCAACGTGTTATTTCCAAATAAAAAAATTTGGAACTTAGTGAACTTCAGCCCCCTCAGTTTAGCTGGTTTTTACTTAAAGCAAGATGAAATAACAAATTGATAATTAGGCCCTAGCTTTTAATTTGAAGCTTAGTTAACATTGAACAAAATCTATACTCAAACTTTCAAAAAAAAATTCTACAATAATTTTTTTCATGTGTGTTTGCGTAAAGAAATTTTCGTAAAATCAACATTTTTCTAAAAATGCATTTAAAGTATGTAATTGCTATTCTGTTTTGTCCGTCTGTGAAAAAACAACTATAACTTTTATTCTTAAGATATCAAAATAAAAATTTAGACAGATTTAGAAAGCTAACGAACCAAAGTTTAAATATTCGAAACACAACTGCACAAAATAAAATACTTTCCATTTTTGGCTTAAAAATTGTACTTAAAAATAATGATACAAATATTCTTCAAAAGAAATGTTTAAAGAATTACTCTGTTTTCAAAGTATTCAATGAAATCTTTTACTCCGTTAGATTTACTTAAATTTTATATTTAATTTTCATAAACGAAAAGCACGAAAATATTACGTGAAGAAATATTTAATTTCTAGTTCTAAATTAGAATGTGCAAGCAATGGAAACAAATTTAGAATTTAAGAGGAAAGGAAAGAAACTTTCATTATACAGGGTGTTCCAAAATTCTCTTTACAACTTCAAAAATTCATAACTTCGAAAATAAACAAGATATATTTATATTCTGTCTTTTGCATGTATTACTGCAACTAATAAAGTTTTGTTTAGTACACTTCAACATGCGCACCATTGGTGGCCCTAAGCACTTCCAGTCTGTAATCAATTTCAAGCCAGGTATTGTAAAGATAATTTTGGAACACCCTGTATTATTAATGATTTAAGTTGACAAAATAAATTATTTATAATAGATTTTAGAGTTGAATGTTATTGTTTGAGTATGATCCTTACGGTAGAAAATATTTTATGCTTGCTAATAATGCAGTGAAAATATTCTGAAATATACGTTCTACAATACGAAGGATGATAGAATATTATTAAAAAAAATTTGAACACCTATATATATTAAAAACAATTCAGTTTTAATGCAAAATATTTTTTTTAATTACACAATTTGAACAACTTTAAGTAGAGCAATAGTAACTACATCTTAATTACCGATACCAAACATGCTCATTTTCCATTTTCAAGGCTGAATTTCGCCAAGTCGCGAAGAGGTTCACAGTGTATGATGATTTTATAGCGCGTGGCCGGGTATCCGGAACCGAACGGGTAACCAGATTTATTTAATATTACATGTAACTGTGTATTATTAAATTTCTTTTAGTTATATAAAAACAAAAACAACAAAATTATAAATACCTTTGAAGTGACGACGACATTCATTCTAGTAGCTGGCTACCACAATAGAAGTGTGGGGGCGGAGTTATCGACCATGTCAACTGTCATCTATCAAATGGTACCTCAAGATTAATTCAAGTTAGCATGGCTTATATACCAGTGAATTGATGTTTATATTTCATAGTGGTAGTTACGCCACAATACTCCCCCACCAGAATTTTATCAGGGATAGAATTCGATGAATTGTTAACACTAGTTGCTGTACTTGTGAAAGACCGGGATAGCTTTGTTGAGTGCTGAATGTGAGAAGTGTATTAACATCACGTCGTAGCCTTCGTCGTTGCATTTTTTGCAGTCACAAGTAGCAAGTCAACTGTTCAATGTGGACTATCCATCGAAGTAGGCGTTAGCATCAAGTTATTTTGGTGAAGTGGGCGCTACTGCGTGATCCAATCACGTCTAGAGGTCACCAATGTGGGGGCGGAATTATCTATCAAAAGGTACCTCAGGATTGATTCAAGTTAGCATGGCTTATATACCAGTGAATTGATGTTTATATTTCATAGTGGTAGTTACGCCACAATACTCCCCCACCAGAATTTTATCAGGGATAGAATTCGATGAATTGTTAACACTAGTTGCTGTACTTGTGAAAGACCGGGATAGCTTTGTTGAGTGCTGAATGTGAGAAGTGTATTAACATCACGTCGTAGCCTTCGTCGTTGCATTTTTTGCAGTCACAAGTAGCAAGTCAACTGTTCAATGTGGACTATCCATCGAAGTAGGCGTTAGCATCAAGTTATTTTGGTGAAGTGGGCGCTACTGCGTGATCCAATCACGTCTAGAGGTCACCAATGTGGGGGCGGAATTATCTATCAAAAGGTACCTCAGGATTGATTCAAGTTAGCATGGCTTATATACCAGTGAATTGATGTTTATATTTCATAGTGGTAGTTACGCCACAATACTCCCCCACCAGAATTTTATCAGGGATAGAATTCGATGAATTGTTAACACTAGTTGCTGTACTTGTGAAAGACCGGGATAGCTTTGTTGAGTGCTGAATGTGAGAAGTGTATTAACATCACGTCGTAGCCTTCGTCGTTGCATTTTTTGCAGTCACAAGTAGCAAGTCAACTGTTCAATGTGGACTATCCATCGAAGTAGGCGTTAGCATCAAGTTATTTTGGTGAAGTGGGCGCTACTGCGTGATCCAATCACGTCTAGAGGTCACCAATGTGGGGGCGGAATTATCTATCAAAAGGTACCTCAGGATTGATTCAAGTTAGCATGGCTTATATACCAGTGAATTGATGTTTATATTTCATAGTGGTAGTTACGCCACAATACTCCCCCACCAGAATTTTATCAGGGATAGAATTCGATGAATTGTTAACACTAGTTGCTGTACTTGTGAAAGACCGGGATAGCTTTGTTGAGTGCTGAATGTGAGAAGTGTATTAACATCACGTCGTAGCCTTCGTCGTTGCATTTTTTGCAGTCACAAGTAGCAAGTCAACTGTTCAATGTGGACTATCCATCGAAGTAGGCGTTAGCATCAAGTTATTTTGGTGAAGTGGGCGCTACTGCGTGATCCAATCACGTCTAGAGGTCACCAATGTGGGGGCGGAATTATCTATCAAAAGGTACCTCAGGATTGATTCAAGTTAGCATGGCTTATATACCAGTGAATTGATGTTTATATTTCATAGTGGTAGTTACGCCACAATACTCCCCCACCAGAATTTTATCAGGGATAGAATTCGATGAATTGTTAACACTAGTTGCTGTACTTGTGAAAGACCGGGATAGCTTTGTTGAGTGCTGAATGTGAGAAGTGTATTAACATCACGTCGTAGCCTTCGTCGTTGCATTTTTTGCAGTCACAAGTAGCAAGTCAACTGTTCAATGTGGACTATCCATCGAAGTAGGCGTTAGCATCAAGTTATTTTGGTGAAGTGGGCGCTACTGCGTGATCCAATCACGTCTAGAGGTCACCAATGTGGGGGCGGAATTATCTATCAAAAGGTACCTCAGGATTGATTCAAGTTAGCATGGCTTATATACCAGTGAATTGATGTTTATATTTCATAGTGGTAGTTACGCCACAATACTCCCCCACCAGAATTTTATCAGGGATAGAATTCGATGAATTGTTAACACTAGTTGCTGTACTTGTGAAAGACCGGGATAGCTTTGTTGAGTGCTGAATGTGAGAAGTGTATTAACATCACGTCGTAGCCTTCGTCGTTGCATTTTTTGCAGTCACAAGTAGCAAGTCAACTGTTCAATGTGGACTATCCATCGAAGTAGGCGTTAGCATCAAGTTATTTTGGTGAAGTGGGCGCTACTGCGTGATCCAATCACGTCTAGAGGTCACCAATGTGGGGGCGGAATTATCTATCAAAAGGTACCTCAGGATTGATTCAAGTTAGCATGGCTTATATACCAGTGAATTGATGTTTATATTTCATAGTGGTAGTTACGCCACAATACTCCCCCACCAGAATTTTATCAGGGATAGAATTCGATGAATTGTTAACACTAGTTGCTGTACTTGTGAAAGACCGGGATAGCTTTGTTGAGTGCTGAATGTGAGAAGTGTATTAACATCACGTCGTAGCCTTCGTCGTTGCATTTTTTGCAGTCACAAGTAGCAAGTCAACTGTTCAATGTGGACTATCCATCGAAGTAGGCGTTAGCATCAAGTTATTTTGGTGAAGTGGGCGCTACTGCGTGATCCAATCACGTCTAGAGGTCACCAATGTGGGGGCGGAATTATCTATCAAAAGGTACCTCAGGATTGATTCAAGTTAGCATGGCTTATATACCAGTGAATTGATGTTTATATTTCATAGTGGTAGTTACGCCACAATACTCCCCCACCAGAATTTTATCAGGGATAGAATTCGATGAATTGTTAACACTAGTTGCTGTACTTGTGAAAGACCGGGATAGCTTTGTTGAGTGCTGAATGTGAGAAGTGTATTAACATCACGTCGTAGCCTTCGTCGTTGCATTTTTTGCAGTCACAAGTAGCAAGTCAACTGTTCAATGTGGACTATCCATCGAAGTAGGCGTTAGCATCAAGTTATTTTGGTGAAGTGGGCGCTACTGCGTGATCCAATCACGTCTAGAGGTCACCAATGTGGGGGCGGAATTATCTATCAAAAGGTACCTCAGGATTGATTCAAGTTAGCATGGCTTATATACCAGTGAATTGATGTTTATATTTCATAGTGGTAGTTACGCCACAATACTCCCCCACCAGAATTTTATCAGGGATAGAATTCGATGAATTGTTAACACTAGTTGCTGTACTTGTGAAAGACCGGGATAGCTTTGTTGAGTGCTGAATGTGAGAAGTGTATTAACATCACGTCGTAGCCTTCGTCGTTGCATTTTTTGCAGTCACAAGTAGCAAGTCAACTGTTCAATGTGGACTATCCATCGAAGTAGGCGTTAGCATCAAGTTATTTTGGTGAAGTGGGCGCTACTGCGTGATCCAATCACGTCTAGAGGTCACCAATGTGGGGGCGGAATTATCTATCAAAAGGTACCTCAGGATTGATTCAAGTTAGCATGGCTTATATACCAGTGAATTGATGTTTATATTTCATAGTGGTAGTTACGCCACAATACTCCCCCACCAGAATTTTATCAGGGATAGAATTCGATGAATTGTTAACACTAGTTGCTGTACTTGTGAAAGACCGGGATAGCTTTGTTGAGTGCTGAATGTGAGAAGTGTATTAACATCACGTCGTAGCCTTCGTCGTTGCATTTTTTGCAGTCACAAGTAGCAAGTCAACTGTTCAATGTGGACTATCCATCGAAGTAGGCGTTAGCATCAAGTTATTTTGGTGAAGTGGGCGCTACTGCGTGATCCAATCACGTCTAGAGGTCACCAATGTGGGGGCGGAATTATCTATCAAAAGGTACCTCAGGATTGATTCAAGTTAGCATGGCTTATATACCAGTGAATTGATGTTTATATTTCATAGTGGTAGTTACGCCACAATACTCCCCCACCAGAATTTTATCAGGGATAGAATTCGATGAATTGTTAACACTAGTTGCTGTACTTGTGAAAGACCGGGATAGCTTTGTTGAGTGCTGAATGTGAGAAGTGTATTAACATCACGTCGTAGCCTTCGTCGTTGCATTTTTTGCAGTCACAAGTAGCAAGTCAACTGTTCAATGTGGACTATCCATCGAAGTAGGCGTTAGCATCAAGTTATTTTGGTGAAGTGGGCGCTACTGCGTGATCCAATCACGTCTAGAGGTCACCAATGTGGGGGCGGAATTATCTATCAAAAGGTACCTCAGGATTGATTCAAGTTAGCATGGCTTATATACCAGTGAATTGATGTTTATATTTCATAGTGGTAGTTACGCCACAATACTCCCCCACCAGAATTTTATCAGGGATAGAATTCGATGAATTGTTAACACTAGTTGCTGTACTTGTGAAAGACCGGGATAGCTTTGTTGAGTGCTGAATGTGAGAAGTGTATTAACATCACGTCGTAGCCTTCGTCGTTGCATTTTTTGCAGTCACAAGTAGCAAGTCAACTGTTCAATGTGGACTATCCATCGAAGTAGGCGTTAGCATCAAGTTATTTTGGTGAAGTGGGCGCTACTGCGTGATCCAATCACGTCTAGAGGTCACCAATGTGGGGGCGGAATTATCTATCAAAAGGTACCTCAGGATTGATTCAAGTTAGCATGGCTTATATACCAGTGAATTGATGTTTATATTTCATAGTGGTAGTTACGCCACAATACTCCCCCACCAGAATTTTATCAGGGATAGAATTCGATGAATTGTTAACACTAGTTGCTGTACTTGTGAAAGACCGGGATAGCTTTGTTGAGTGCTGAATGTGAGAAGTGTATTAACATCACGTCGTAGCCTTCGTCGTTGCATTTTTTGCAGTCACAAGTAGCAAGTCAACTGTTCAATGTGGACTATCCATCGAAGTAGGCGTTAGCATCAAGTTATTTTGGTGAAGTGGGCGCTACTGCGTGATCCAATCACGTCTAGAGGTCACCAATGTGGGGGCGGAATTATCTATCAAAAGGTACCTCAGGATTGATTCAAGTTAGCATGGCTTATATACCAGTGAATTGATGTTTATATTTCATAGTGGTAGTTACGCCACAATACTCCCCCACCAGAATTTTATCAGGGATAGAATTCGATGAATTGTTAACACTAGTTGCTGTACTTGTGAAAGACCGGGATAGCTTTGTTGAGTGCTGAATGTGAGAAGTGTATTAACATCACGTCGTAGCCTTCGTCGTTGCATTTTTTGCAGTCACAAGTAGCAAGTCAACTGTTCAATGTGGACTATCCATCGAAGTAGGCGTTAGCATCAAGTTATTTTGGTGAAGTGGGCGCTACTGCGTGATCCAATCACGTCTAGAGGTCACCAATGTGGGGGCGGAATTATCTATCAAAAGGTACCTCAGGATTGATTCAAGTTAGCATGGCTTATATACCAGTGAATTGATGTTTATATTTCATAGTGGTAGTTACGCCACAATACTCCCCCACCAGAATTTTATCAGGGATAGAATTCGATGAATTGTTAACACTAGTTGCTGTACTTGTGAAAGACCGGGATAGCTTTGTTGAGTGCTGAATGTGAGAAGTGTATTAACATCACGTCGTAGCCTTCGTCGTTGCATTTTTTGCAGTCACAAGTAGCAAGTCAACTGTTCAATGTGGACTATCCATCGAAGTAGGCGTTAGCATCAAGTTATTTTGGTGAAGTGGGCGCTACTGCGTGATCCAATCACGTCTAGAGGTCACCAATGTGGGGGCGGAATTATCTATCAAAAGGTACCTCAGGATTGATTCAAGTTAGCATGGCTTATATACCAGTGAATTGATGTTTATATTTCATAGTGGTAGTTACGCCACAATACTCCCCCACCAGAATTTTATCAGGGATAGAATTCGATGAATTGTTAACACTAGTTGCTGTACTTGTGAAAGACCGGGATAGCTTTGTTGAGTGCTGAATGTGAGAAGTGTATTAACATCACGTCGTAGCCTTCGTCGTTGCATTTTTTGCAGTCACAAGTAGCAAGTCAACTGTTCAATGTGGACTATCCATCGAAGTAGGCGTTAGCATCAAGTTATTTTGGTGAAGTGGGCGCTACTGCGTGATCCAATCACGTCTAGAGGTCACCAATGTGGGGGCGGAATTATCTATCAAAAGGTACCTCAGGATTGATTCAAGTTAGCATGGCTTATATACCAGTGAATTGATGTTTATATTTCATAGTGGTAGTTACGCCACAATACTCCCCCACCAGAATTTTATCAGGGATAGAATTCGATGAATTGTTAACACTAGTTGCTGTACTTGTGAAAGACCGGGATAGCTTTGTTGAGTGCTGAATGTGAGAAGTGTATTAACATCACGTCGTAGCCTTCGTCGTTGCATTTTTTGCAGTCACAAGTAGCAAGTCAACTGTTCAATGTGGACTATCCATCGAAGTAGGCGTTAGCATCAAGTTATTTTGGTGAAGTGGGCGCTACTGCGTGATCCAATCACGTCTAGAGGTCACCAATGTGGGGGCGGAATTATCTATCAAAAGGTACCTCAGGATTGATTCAAGTTAGCATGGCTTATATACCAGTGAATTGATGTTTATATTTCATAGTGGTAGTTACGCCACAATACTCCCCCACCAGAATTTTATCAGGGATAGAATTCGATGAATTGTTAACACTAGTTGCTGTACTTGTGAAAGACCGGGATAGCTTTGTTGAGTGCTGAATGTGAGAAGTGTATTAACATCACGTCGTAGCCTTCGTCGTTGCATTTTTTGCAGTCACAAGTAGCAAGTCAACTGTTCAATGTGGACTATCCATCGAAGTAGGCGTTAGCATCAAGTTATTTTGGTGAAGTGGGCGCTACTGCGTGATCCAATCACGTCTAGAGGTCACCAATGTGGGGGCGGAATTATCTATCAAAAGGTACCTCAGGATTGATTCAAGTTAGCATGGCTTATATACCAGTGAATTGATGTTTATATTTCATAGTGGTAGTTACGCCACAATACTCCCCCACCAGAATTTTATCAGGGATAGAATTCGATGAATTGTTAACACTAGTTGCTGTACTTGTGAAAGACCGGGATAGCTTTGTTGAGTGCTGAATGTGAGAAGTGTATTAACATCACGTCGTAGCCTTCGTCGTTGCATTTTTTGCAGTCACAAGTAGCAAGTCAACTGTTCAATGTGGACTATCCATCGAAGTAGGCGTTAGCATCAAGTTATTTTGGTGAAGTGGGCGTTACTGCGTGATCCAATCACGTCTAGAGGTCACCAATGTGGGGGCGGAATTATCTATCAAAAGGTACCTCAGGATTGATTCAAGTTAGCATGGCTTATATACCAGTGAATTGATGTTTATATTTCATAGTGGTAGTTACGCCACAATACTCCCCCACCAGAATTTTATCAGGGATAGAATTCGATGAATTGTTAACATTAGTTGCTGTACTTGTGAAAGACCGGGATAGCTTTGTTGAGTGCTGAATGTGAGAAGTGTATTAACATCACGTCGTAGCCTTCGTCGTTGCATTTTTTGCAGTCACAAGTAGCAAGTCAACTGTTCAATGTGGACTATCCATCGAAGTAGGCGTTAGCATCAAGTTATTTTGGTGAAGTGGGCGTTACTGCGTGATCCAATCACGTCTAGAGGTCACCAATGTGGGGGCGGAATTATCTATCAAAAGGTACCTCAGGATTGATTCAAGTTAGCATGGCTTATATACCAGTGAATTGATGTTTATATTTCATAGTGGTAGTTACGCCACAATACTCCCCCACCAGAATTTTATCAGGGATAGAATTCGATGAATTGTTAACACTAGTTGCTGTACTTGTGAAAGACCGGGATAGCTTTGTTGAGTGCTGAATGTGAGAAGTGTATTAACATCACGTCGTAGCCTTCGTCGTTGCATTTTTTGCAGTCACAAGTAGCAAGTCAACTGTTCAATGTGGACTATCCATCGAAGTAGGCGTTAGCATCAAGTTATTTTGGTGAAGTGGGCGTTACTGCGTGATCCAATCACGTCTAGAGGTCACCAATGTGGGGGCGGAATTATCTATCAAAAGGTACCTCAGGATTGATTCAAGTTAGCATGGCTTATATACCAGTGAATTGATGTTTATATTTCATAGTGGTAGTTACGCCACAATACTCCCCCACCAGAATTTTATCAGGGATAGAATTCGATGAATTGTTAACACTAGTTGCTGTACTTGTGAAAGACCGGGATAGCTTTGTTGAGTGCTGAATGTGAGAAGTGTATTAACATCACGTCGTAGCCTTCGTCGTTGCATTTTTTGCAGTCACAAGTAGCAAGTCAACTGTTCAATGTGGACTATCCATCGAAGTAGGCGTTAGCATCAAGTTATTTTGGTGAAGTGGGCGTTACTGCGTGATCCAATCACGTCTAGAGGTCACCAATGTGGGGGCGGAATTATCTATCAAAAGGTACCTCAGGATTGATTCAAGTTAGCATGGCTTATATACCAGTGAATTGATGTTTATATTTCATAGTGGTAGTTACGCCACAATACTCCCCCACCAGAATTTTATCAGGGATAGAATTCGATGAATTGTTAACACTAGTTGCTGTACTTGTGAAAGACCGGGATAGCTTTGTTGAGTGCTGAATGTGAGAAGTGTATTAACATCACGTCGTAGCCTTCGTCGTTGCATTTTTTGCAGTCACAAGTAGCAAGTCAACTGTTCAATGTGGACTATCCATCGAAGTAGGCGTTAGCATCAAGTTATTTTGGTGAAGTGGGCGCTACTGCGTGATCCAATCACGTCTAGAGGTCACCAATGTGGGGGCGGAATTATCGACCATGCCAACTGTCATCTATCAAAAGGTACCTCAGGATTGATTCAAGTTAGCATGGCTTATATACCAGTGAATTGATGTTTATATTTCGTAGTGGTAGTTATGCCACAATACTCCCTTATCAGAATTTTATCAGGGATAGAATTCGATGGACAGATACCACTAGTTGCTTTGCTTTGTGACAGACCGGGAAAGCGGTCACCGGATTTTTTTTAGTGCTGAATGTGAGAGGTGTATTATCTTCACAGTAGTATTCGCTCCTATGTTGCCATTAGCAGTTGAGTGTATGCAGGCGTTGAGAGTGTATGACGTTGTATGTTCGAAACGAGACTGAGTAGCAACAGCGCAGGAGGGTGATGATGCAGTCACAAATAGCAAGTCAACTTTCAATGTGGACTATCCATCGAAGTAGGCGTTACTGTAAGGAATTTTGAGAAGTGGGCGATACTGCGTGATCAAATCACGTCCGGAGGTCACCAATGTGGGAGACGGAGTTTTCGACCATGCCAACCTTCATCTATCAAAAGATACCATGAAGAAATTTAAGTGGCAACACAACAGTTAAAAAAGTTTTTCCAGTTTATCATTCACGAATCGAATTAACTTTCAGTACTGTGGATGGTTGTTTTCAATACAAATGTAAACAATATCAAATTTCAAGCTCCTTGTTAGCACGACTTTCGGTTAAATAGTGTACTGCTGCTCACTACAGCTGCGAGGGGATTTTTTCAAACAGTTTCGTACTCAATAAAAGAAGTGAGTAATTAAATTTCTGAACTTAAATTTGCTGCATTTCATAAGATATTACTGATATTAAGTAATTGTAGTGAATCTGAATTGTTTTCGTTATTAATAGATTATATTGTTGAAGAAGGCGACATGGTTGATGTATTTAAAAATAACTCGTTTCTTGGCAGTGCTTTTTTGGCTTCTTTTAACTTGTTTATTACTATTTCTTCTTGTTGTGCACCGTGCTTACGTTAGAGTCAGTAGTTAGAGTAGTGAGAAAAAAATTCTTCTGCAAATTATTATTTAGATTTAATTTTCTAAAATATTTATAAGGCCTGTTCATAACTTTATTTATAAAGCAATAAGCATATTTACATGTTTCCATGCTAATATGTTCAGAAATTTGCTTATAAGGCAATAAATATCTCATAACCAATTTTTTTTTAAATTTTAATTTTAAATACTGCTTTTTAAGTTACATGTTTATTATATTATTCAATATTTTTGTTCATTATTATATAACTACATGTACTGTTTTCATTACATTTACTATCTTTTCATATATATATAACTTTTCTTTACTTCTTCTATAAAATGCTAATCCTACAAACCTAAATACTAAAAACACGTTTAATATTAAGCAAACTTAGTATGAGAGAACTACACATACATCATTCTTTTAACAGTTATCATTGAATTTCACGTATGATGATTTCATTAACTTTAAAGGAATAACTTTATTTGTTTAACTATCATACTGATTTAATTAAAATAGCTTTCAGCATTAGATTTATGAATTCTCCCTCTTTCTTCAAAGCAGATTTCTCTATCTAGAGAACATATTGATCTGCCCAAAAAGAGTCCACTATACCAAAATATCCAACCATTAGTATAAACTTATATACAAGAGAAAAATATGTCGTTCCTGAACCAGTTATTTTAGCTTGATTGACAAGAATCCGATGAAACACATGAATTTCTGGAATTGCAATTATTTTTATGAATAGTTCTAATGTTACTATATGTTTGAGTATAGTTGCGTCGACCATAAATGAATATTATTGGGCACTGGATGCTCGGTAAAATTTGTCGGTTCTGGGTACCCGGAATCAAGAAAATATTTTTTTTTTTACTTAATTCCAGTAATAAGCATGTAATGAAAATTTGCCATTACGTGATAAAATGTAAAACTTTTTGGAAACCGATCACACAATAGTTTTTGAGAAATATAAACTTAAAAATTCAGTTTCTTTCAGTTTTATAATTCAAAAACTATTCTTCCAAATTTTTTCAGGTTTTGAGTAGTGTGATTTAAATTACTAAGCCAAAAAAGAAATAAAAATTAGCATACCTTACATCAAAAAATATTATTATTCATTTTCTTTTTGCCTAGAATTACCTTTGGAAAATAGGATTTATAGGTAAGTGCAAAAACTCTTTACTTCACCCAACTAATTACCACACTATCATGAAGTACGCAAGGAACACAACAACAAGAAAAAACCTCGAACATTAGGTAAAATAAACTTTTGAACATTCAGCAACAAGACTAATGCTTTTGTGCCCGATTCGCCGACCAGAAATTAGATAACATATTTTAAATTAACCTTTCGAATTATGAAAAATGCAGAATCATTAGATAAAAAGTTATTTCGCTATCAAATGATAACCTTTTCTTACTTTATGCACAGTACATAATTTTATCTTGGCAGAAGGAAAGTGTTAATTGTGTATGTACTTTTTATTTAAATAAACTTCACTTAGAAGTCATAATTTTAAAAGAAAATCCGTTCATAGTAAAAAGTTTGGGATCAAATTATTGTATGAAAGTACCGGCACTTTAGATGGATCATCCGTAAAACTCATTTCACTGTAACATCCATTTTTACCGTAAAATATTGTTACGTATTTTTTGCAAAAGTATTCAGTTAATTAGAGTGATTCAGTGATTTTTCGGTAATTATTACTGTAAAAATCACGGTACTCCGTAACATCTTCTTGTAAAAATGCTTTAAATGGTAAAAGTATCAGCATTCTGTGGTCCGGTACTTTTTACCGTAATTTAATCCGGAATCGCTTACAGTGTACGTAAAAAATTGTTAAGATTTATTCTCGTATTATTTAGATTTCAGAATAAGGAACAAATTAATTCTATTCCATCAATTTGCTAATCTTTAAAGACGATTTCCAATTGTATTGTTAAAAAAAAAGTAATTAATGACAAAAAAAAGAAGAATTTTTCAATTCATTGCTTCCAATTTAAAGCGTGAAAAGACTTTTTTGTTAATTTTTTTCGGCACAAAAAGTTAAATCCTATATCAAGAAAAGAAAAAAAAGAGTAATAGATAACTGTTCTCACATCAAAAGGCATGGAAAAAGTTACAAAAAATTAAAAAATCTATCTTCTTTGATGCATCAAGTTAACGTAAATTTAAACCGTTATAATTCAAATAAGGATTTAAATAAAAATAATTGCACTCTCTTTTTTCCTTAGATTTATGAGAAAGCTGTTGAATTCAGCGCTGCTTTGTTAAAAGAAAAAGAAGGCACGTAATTGAGCAGTTATTTTTTATAGTAGAATAAATCAATTTGTTCACGCATCGAGATATTTATGGGTTTGTGTTTGAATGAATTTAAAAATATTGACATAAGTTACTGAATTTGGCTGATGCTTTTAACACTATAATATGAATAAACTTTGAAATACAATACTGATTGTTAAAATCATGAAAAATAAATAAAATTTTTTAGTTCCAAATGAACTTATTCAACTTTCAATTATATCATTTTATGCGAAATAATAATAAGGGGAAAGCAAGTTCATTTATACACATTGACTTTATTGAAATGGATATTTTAATGTAAGAAAATAATGACTAATATCGAAATTTAATAAAAAGATAATTTATATCATTAATAATCACAATTGAAGGTAAATAGGAAGCATATAAGGTATATATACGGGGGTTGTATTTTAAGTAAGAGTCGTTTTGTTGTGTACACTAATCGGTGACGCATTCGTCGTACGAGTGCTTGAGCCCTGTCCTAACATTCCTTTGGGTGTTCAGAGTTACAACTGTGTATAGGTAAGCAGTACGGTCAATTCTGCGTCTTTCAAATTTTCAAATTTAACAAATCACGCGCAGCGTATGAGGTATGGTCATTGATGCGTATTTAGTCGGCAAAATACCTGTCTACTGCATGCATTAATCGGCAGATTTGTAAAATTTACGAAGCTTCCTACTGGCATGCTGACGGGAAATTTTGCTACTGTCAGATGGGGTGACTTTATGCAACGAGGGGTGACTTTGTGCAACGAGGGGTAACTTTGTGCAACAAGGGGTGACTTTGTGTAAACTGTCATTTTTTCAATTTTTCCGTCTTGCCATCTAGGGGTATTTTTTTAAAGCTCGGTATCAACTGATCTGAGTTGTCAACATAACGAACTAATGGTTTGCCAAGAACTGGCAATGTTAACATCATCGTTCTTGGAAAATTGTGAGCTCATGTTACAAACAGTTTCAAACTTTTTAAAGTCGCAAAATCGGAGGCTGGAAAGTCTGCTCGGTTGAAGAAGTTCTAGTTATCCTGGCCAGGAAGGTAGGTTATACTTTAAAATTCTTACCAATTGAGTTAACAAATTATGTATAATTTTTTTGTTTTTAACTATTATAAAGTGAATTATTTAATAATTAATAAAAAAATGCACACTGGGGTGACTTTGTGCAATTTTTTTTCCAGAGAAAATCATGCCAAGGACTTACTGAAGTAAGCCTGGAGAAAAAAATTCTTGTGATTACACCAAAGAAGCGTTAGAAAAATGTTTGGCAGAAGTAAAAAATGGTTTATCCGTTTCGAAAGCGTCAAAAAAGTTCGGAAATCACCGAAACACGATTTCGAACAAAATTCATACGAAGCATTCGAAATCTCACGATGAATATTATTTTTCATTTTCATATTGTTATTTTTCATTTCAATTTCCATATTTTTATAATTTAAGACATTTCATTTATTCTAAACCTTGTTTTGTGTAGTTTGTGTAGGGGGTCAAGTGTTATTGACCCAGTGAGGGAATTCATTCAACTGTTCATTCATGTCAATTCATATCAAATGTTTGATTGTACCTGAAAATCATGAAAAAGTTACCTAAGATTTAATTAATAAGAAAAAATCTAAAAATGTTAAAAAAATATAAAAATTAAAGTTTTTATGTGCATCTTAAGTAGATTTGTTAATACATAGTACATATTTATATGTAATATAATTATTGTACGTTAACAATGTTAAATATTGTTTATTAAACGATTTTAAGTCAAAGTGAATGAAAATAACTGAACTAAGTCATTATTTTATTGCGTTGCACAAAGTCACCCCCATCCCGGGGTGACTTTGTGCAATACTGATTGTTTACAAATAATAAACATTTCAAATCAACTCTAAACTACGTGGAATTATTTCCCAAATGGCTAACGACAAATTTTAGATTAGATGCTGTACAATTCAGCATCTTTTAACTATTTTTAAATTAGGTCAAAGTTGGAAAACTGAAAATTGCTGCACAAAGTCACCCCATCTGACGGTATTCCATGACTATCTCCACAGCTCAGTACCTAGCTTTACTGAACTCCTTTGGCTGGGAAGTTTTGAACCACCCCTCAATACAGGCCAGACCTTGCGATGCTCATCTATTCCGATCTCTTTCATCATCATCATCATCCTTTACGATGTTTCATACAACCAATACAACGATGACGTGAAAACGGTCATATGACCTCTTGGTTATCGCAGTAACAGGATATCCCATATCTAGTTGTAAGATATGATAAGGGTTTAAGCAAACTTGGCACCTATTTTAATAGTAAGCGAAAAGAAGCAAATGAAAAATAAGCGGAAAGAAGGAGTCTTTTAAATTTTATCCCACAATTACGTGAAAAGCTCGCCGTGCTTTAAATGTATCACCAAGAAAAGCAGCTAAACAATGAAACCAACGAAGTAATGTTTAAACAAGTATGATAATACTTTCAAAAGACTAACTAAACAGCAAAAATTTATTCTAAAAGAAACCATAAATAAGACACTTGTCTGGGTTGAAATTTTTTTTATGGCAAATGTGTTTAAAAAGAGAGAAAGACACGTTCCAATTAAGTTGGCTCCCAAACCTAATACCGTTGTGATGTTTGAGTTTGCGCAATCTAGGGTTGCCACCATATATTTTATTCTGTCTATTTGACTTATTTTTATCCCGTCGTATTTTTTATCCTGCTTATTTTTTATTCTTTCTATATGACAAATAAAAATTCACAACAAACATTGATTAAGAAAAAATTGAGGAAAAATTAAAAAAGAAACTAATTTCTAGTAGTAGAAGTTATTTATGAACGCTACACTGTAGTAGCCCAATGGGTCATTGAACATGCTCCGAGAAACAACCCTACGGATTATTCGAAGATATGCTATTACAATTTTGGTACCTTAACGGTAGATTAACGGTAGAACACTTTAACAAAGTCTGATAGTACGCACAATCTGTCCCTTTGCAGGATGATCAAATGGGTCAATCATCCACTCACTGATCACAATCATTGGTGCTTAAATTCAGTGATATATTGAAAACTTTGTCTTACGCCCAGTCCACTGTGGGACCATCTAAATATTACATAGATGCCGTTGTCGTTGTTAATTATGCCACTTGCCAATATCAGTAAGTCTGCTTAAAACCAAGCGATTTTTCTTGTTTTTCAATGGTGCCATCAATGGATAAAAATACGACTTCAGCCATACCACACACACGTCACAGCCCGTTTTATAGGGAGGATCCATTCATACATCAGCCATCTTGTAATTTTTCCAGGTCATAATCAGCCATAGATCGTAATTTTGACCTGAATCAGAGACGGATCAATCGCCAATTCAGGACTCCCAGCGATATTTATTTCTTATGTGAACTTGGAGGACTTTGTGACTCCAACAGTTTTAACGTGCACCAGTCACAGATTTAACATGCACCAGTTTAATGCATGGGGATTCTTCGATCAATGGGATTTCAACTCATGATTTCACGAACGCAAACTTAACGTAGTACCAACCAGGCTATCCCGGTCCACATAAATGCTTGTTTTCATGCAAAAAATATTTATATAAATGCTTTTAAAATTTGCAGAGGTTCATTTTATGAATACGCTTTCTTATCTACGAATATCAAATATAAATTCTACGCTCATCATCTAAAATGAGGTTTCCTAATAAATAAACAAAAATTACTTTTTTTATTTTATTTATTTATTTTCTTATCGAAAACTGCCTGTATCATTTAGGATTTAAAGCAAGATGGCTTTTTTTTTAAAATTTCTCTTGGGAAATCATCAAAAGAGAACTTAAAGTGGTTGCAGGGAGTTTTTTTTCAATTATTTACTTTAGAATCGAAAAATATTTACCAGTCACACTGCCGTGGAAGAAAAAAATTTTCAAGTCATTAGAAGGGTTTGAAATTATTGAAAAAAAAGAAGGAACAACACATGATGGGAATAGAAGCTCTTTAATCTGCATAAATCGATTAGGGCTATCTTATTTAAATCGTTACCATACTAAATCGATTATAAAATTCCTTTTTTTTCCTACTTTTCTTGTAGCTTCCTATTTTGCGAAATGTGCCTAATATTTCTTTTTTAAACTGTTATAAAAATTTACTTTTAAAATTTTGTTACAAAGTTTAAATGTGTATAATTTTCAATATGTTAGAATTCATCAGAAATTTGATATAATATATATTATTTAGCTTCTATTCTAAACAGTTGACTAAATTCAATTAACGTCATCAATTAAATTGTAAATTAACATAGATTTATTTCATGGATGTCAACTCTTATGAGTTCAATACAATACAATCAATACTACAAATCAATATTAAGAATGCTTATAGTAAAAATAAAGTTACAATAAATACTATGACAGTAATACATACGAGTTAAAAAATTTTAATGTATCTTCACACAAAAAAAGGTAGTAACTACTTTATATAAAAGTGGCTTTGTGAAAACAACACAGATAACTTTCGTTTCTTGGTGTTTCACAACACAGATATTTCATAACACAAATAACTTTTGTTTCTTGTCATATTACTACACAAATAACAAAGGAAAGTTCCTAACGTAGTGGAACGATAAGTTTTACAAATAAGCCAGATAAGTAAGCCAAATCCGTCAAACATCAATTCTCTTAAATGGCGAATAATTTATTATTTCACAAGAATTTCAATTCTTTCACACTATATTTCTTACTTAACACGAAAACAGGCATGAAACCATTTAGAACATGAAAAAAAAAAGCAATAACTCAAGTTTCCAGGTACACAAAACAAAAATATATCACGGTTACAATAAAATATATAAACAAATAATAAATCCAAGTTAAGAAAAAGACGTAGAAGAGAGAGAATTATATTTAAACAAATTCGATGTGAGATACAGTGCTGTATTTAATAAACTTAACGTTAATTAACATTCTATTTTATGTGGGGAAACTTAGCTCAAGTTTAATACGCCATTTTGCTTATAAGCGATCAGCTGTCTCTGACGTCATAGGTCACAAGAGTGGGTATACTTGATCTTCTTCGTCTTGAAATACAAATACTCTATTGATAAAGTTTACACCAATTTGCAACTCACTTGTGAAGAAAGATGTTTATTTCAAAACTCTGTAAATTTGGCAAATTTGTCGAAACTATTTAACAAAATTGTGTGAAATGATGGTAGGGCATGCTTTAAACGTTTTAACAATTGTTTTGCAACGTTGTTATAAGTGTGAAGTAGAATAATTGTGCTATTTCAAGATAGTGATAATATTCAGGCCAAGTATGAAGGTTTCTTTACACGAAGTGTACTAGTGAAATATAAGTTCTTGTAGGATTTAATTGGTATACTGGTCACAGCCTATTTTAATACCAAGTAAGTTTCAATTCTTTATACTGATTGATAAAAAAAAATGTGGTCACTTATTTGCCAAACAATTTCAATATTCTTTTCAAATTGACTTGACAAAGTGCTTATGTTACCTGTTGTAAAATTAATGAATGCTTTTAATTCTATAAGAATTATGTTTTCAATAGATTTATGCAAACTTCTCAACTGTATAAAAGAATTTAAAAAAATTTAACATCAGTTCATTTCGCTTTTGTTCAAACTCACAATAAAATCTGTTTGTGCTGTATGTGATTTTATTTCAAAAAATATTATATTTACATCTCTCTCCTAAATTTAAGATTCTTGCTTTCAATTGCATCGTAAAAGTAACTTTACTGACTTTTATGTGTATCACATCGTACTGTAATTATAAATGTTAGTGTTACTGAGTAACAAACATGGTGGCGGCAATTTTTAACCAAGTAGTGTAAAAAAATAATGCTTTACTTCACTATGATACTATCCCTTATATTTTTGTAGTGGAACACTTAGTGAAACCTCACTTTGATGCAAAGTAGTTGCCTCCATTTTTGGTGTTCAGATACACGAATTTTTTTATAGTATAAGAATCAGTAAAGTTATTTTTGTATTATAAAAAAAAAGATTCATTCATTAAGGTTGAATATATACAATCATTTTGAAAATAAAATTAGTTTAATCAAACATTCCCACAACATAAGGAGAATGCTAAGAAGAATTCAAACTAGGCTTAAGAAAACAGAAATGAATAGAAATTAAATAATATAAAATTATTCAATACGATTAATAGATATTCAAAATTAAAAACCTAATTATCCTTGTTTCGCAACTTAAAACATACATACATTTTGAAACGACTAATTTTTCTTTCTTTAGATGTTTAGTAGTATGCAGTTTAAAAACTGTGGATTAATATCAATCTGAATGGGATGCTGAACAATAAAAAAATTGAGCGAAGGAACACTTTATTTTGGATTCACACCAAATCAATCTTTCATGTACAATTTAAACCTTAACACTTATACTGGAATAAGCGTACACCAAACTCTCATGCGTTTACACCATGCCTGAATTATTTTCACTTCCAAAAACAATGTTGACGCTCTTTAGTTATCACCAGTACTTTGTTTGCAATTAAAAATGAGTAGGTGTAGTTTGTAAGTTGTTTTAGTAATCTTACTGAAATTTTAGTGTAACTGAATAACTGAATAATTCAAAACATAGTTGATAGCCTTCTAAATAAATCCTCAAAGCTGTTTTGTTTTGGGCGATAGAAATGTTCTTACAGAGTTTAGCGTTTATGCAAAAAAATGTCTTTTTCCTAAAAAAATTTTCATAAAAATGACCATTTAAAAAACAAAAATAAAATAATAATAATTTTTTGCTTGTTTTTACACATGATCAAACAAATAAACTAGTTTTTTAAAATTTTATATTAATGTTTAAAAAAGAAAGTTATAGAAAATAGTCGATTACCTTAAGATTTCTCCATTATTGGTGTTTTGTTTTGGCTTAAGTATATGTGAACGCTTAATATGAGGTTTACTTGAAATAAAGTGTTCCTTTCAAGCTTTTTTCTCGGATACCAAATTCGAAGTTATATGTTTTTAAAATGCCCTCTAAAATATGTAGAAACTAAATAAAAGTTTCATTTTAAAAATATATCCTTCATAATTCATCTTCCATGTATTTCACTATTATAATTCTAAATTCAAAGATTTTTTGAGAAATGGTTTCGTATTTAAGATGTAGAAATCTTCTATTTGTTTTTCTGTTTTTTTTTCTCTCTTTCGAATTTAGTCTCGCGCTTTATTACTTCCAACATTGGATGCTATAGAAAACACTTTATTCCTTGTAGTTTGATTCAATGTTCCACCAGGTCAAGTTGATGAAAGCATTCGAAGTATTCTTTTTCTCAATAAAGTTTTCTAAAAGAAATTTTAGAGCTCTATTTTACTTCGATACTAGAAAAAGCGTTTTATTGCAGACGAAACAAATACGGCGGTGGAAAGACTCTTTACAACCTATTGCTCATCTGATATCTTCTCGACGTGTTTCTTTACTTGAAATGTAAGATTTAACCGTAAATAGAAGACTTTTGTTCTTATTTTAAACTATAGAAAACACATGAGCTTTTGAACTGGGATATGTTTTCGTATTCTGTGGTAATCTTTGCTTTTCTTTTTGACAAGAAGAAAATGAACGTTCCTTTTAAAAAGGATAAAATGTCTAGTTTAAAAAAAATATATCACTTTTCAAAATATTTACTTTTTATTAAAAAATAATATATTTTTCATACGAGGCCATCATCTTTCATCGGGGGCCGAGATAGCCAGTTGGGTAGGACGTTGGGTTCGTGTTCGTGAGAATGGGAGTTTGAATCCCGTCGAACGAAAAAACTCCATTTAAATTGTGACTGGTGCAGGTTAAATCTGCCAGGGTCACAAAGTCCTCCAAGTTTCCACAACAAATCAATGCCACTGAGGATACTGAGTTGGAGATGGGTAGTTCTCTGGTTTAGATCAAAATTTAGATATGTGGAAGAAGGAATGTATGTATGTAGGAATAAGTCCGCCCTGTAAAACAAGCTGTGACGGGTGTGTGACTGAGATCGTATTCTTGGCCGTAGTTGACGTCACTGAAAAACAAGAAATGCACCCTCTCCCTTAAATTCACGTGGTTTCTCAAGCAGGCAAGTGACAATGGAAACAACAACGTTTCATCAGGCATTATTTTGTGCATAATATTTCTTTTTGCGAAACACACACTGAAAGAAAAGTATACCTAGTCCTAAACTACCAGAATATAATATAATTGATCTTAGTTCTTGCATAAAATGAAAAAAAAATGAAAAATTAAATTTGATAATCTTATAATGATACCTTAGAGCAGGGGTCTCCAAACTACGGCCCGAGGGCCACATATGGCCCGCGGACAGATTTTGTCCGGCCCGCGGTGAGCTAGCATACTCGAAAACTCCTTTTAGAGAACATATTTTTTTATAGCAAATTAAATTTAGTTTCCTGAAGTGTTCTAATTTTATGTTGAATAATTATTAATATGACATCTACATTGATATGGTCATGGGGTAACTACTCATAACATTGTTGTAGGCTTATTGTTATTGTTTTTGTGATAAGTTGGATAAAGAAACACAGAATTGTAATGAGTAAAGACATGTATAATATGCAGAAAATTTAGTATATAATAACTAACAAATTATTGAAATGAATCGAACTAACATTTTATACATTTTAAATAAAAACATAACTTATAACAAGCATAATGACATATGAAATACTAATGAGATTTATGTAATTGAGATTTTCCACTGACAATAGTTTGTAGTTGTGGACTAATTTTACTTGTACCAATTATTAAAAGAGATTTAAGATGCTCATCAGTTAATTTAGATCTGTAAACATTTTTTGTGTACTTCATTTAGGAGAAGGTCTTCTCACATAAATAAGTAGTACCAAACACAGAAAACAGCCCACGAGCAAATTTATGCAAATTATCAAATTGTGTCAGTGGAAGACTCTTATAAAATTCCAACAAAGATGAGTTTTGATATTTGTTCTTAATTATATCACTGCACTGTAGATTAATCATTTCCATTTGAAGTTCCGGGGCTAGGGTTTCAATGTCAGTATCAAAAGGATTCTGAAAAATCTTAATTTGGTTCGCAATGGCATCAAAGTCCGAGAAACGAGTATCAAAATTTATTTTCAAAGCACTCGAAGTTTCGATTGCAAAATCGATAGGAAACTCAGTCTCAGTGGTGTGGCTGAATATTTCACATGTTTTAAAATGTGAAAAACATTTACTTCGTAGTTGTGATTGAAACAGTATCAATTTCTTCCGGAATGATTTGATATTAGTGTATAAATCAGGAAGATGCTGGTTTTCTTCTTGCAATCTCAAATTCAGTTCGTTCACATGTTTTGTCAAATCAACATAGAATGCTAACTTCCACAGCCATGCGTTGTTTTGTAATTCAGTAAGAGGGCGATGCTTTTCATTCAAAAAAATTTCGATCACTGCTCGAAGTTCAAAAAAGCGCTGAAGGACTTTCCCACAACTCCACTCTAGGGCTTAGAGCGAAGAATAAAAATAAGTTATTTGGTTTAATTTGCTTTCTCGTTTCATATATTTAACTAAATCTGACTCAATAAAAACTACAAAACGTAACCATATGAAAGAAAAAACAATAAAATATATGGGTGATTCTTCTTAAACATAACAATTCAGACCAAAAAATTTCTTCAAATTTAAAGTCTTCAAAATAATCTAAATTTTTTTTGTATACTTTTTTAGTCACACTTATTAATATCTTACACACAGCAGTGTAGCTTATTGACATTTGATAGAGAAAAAAAAATAGAAATTCACCAAATCTTGAATGCCAGGAAAATGACATATTAGCTTAGAAGTTTAAAAAACAGTCATTTTAAGTTAATAGTAAGTAACTCAACTTAAGCCTTTATGTTAAATGGACCATGAATTGCTTAAATTAATTCCTTTTATCCACTGTAGAAAGAATTTAAAAAAATTTTTTTTGCTGATTGTAATAATCAATCATTGAATAAATGCTAAAATTGTGCTAAAATTGACTAACTATTGAATTGTGCAAACTATTAAAAAATGCTAAAACTGAATGCTAAAATTGTAATAATCAATCATTGAATAAATAAATAACTTTGATTTCACTCAAGCATATTACAATTATACATAAACTTGGTATTAAATTAATATTTGCGTTTCCTTCTTAAAGTATTAGCAGTTAAAAAAAATTCTGATAACTCTTCAATGTCCTGGCATTCATAAGCCAGGAAAATGACTGCCAGGGTAATGACAAATTCACCATTTTATAGCATATAACTTTACTATAATTTACTATTTTTGGCCTAAGACGTTTATATTCTGCAGAAAACATCAGAATTTCTTAAAATAACTCAGATAAATCTATGTAGTTTATATTATTAATGATTTCAAGAAGCAGGGAAAATGAGAACACAAAAACAAACTCACATTGAAATATTTTTTGAATTAGATTTTGAACCAGAAAATTGATTCTTTATTCATGCAACAAGACATGTTCATATAGGAGGGTATCAAATCAATAAAAGTAGTCAGGAAAATGACAGATTTTCTTGGGACAAACAATTTATTGACAGAAAAAATTATTTTAAACGAAGTTTTTGTAAATAATACCCTCTGCGTATATTCTAGAAATGCTTACTCCGGCTGAGATAAAAAAATTAGATATTGAAAAATTTATAAGAAGTTTTGAAGCTAGTTATTATTGGAAACATTGTTTGTGACATGCCAGAAACATGCAATTTTGAAGTTCAATTAAATTTTTTAACTATACAAAACAGTCTATGCTAGTGCAAAGTCATTTTAAAATGCTAACAGCAATGCTATTTATTAATTTTTTTAAAGTGTTATAGTATTAGATCGTGGAGCAAGGGACAGTGAATTGTCATATTTCGTGAGAATCACCCATATGCTGTTGTTGTTGTTTCTAATCCTTCACAATATAGTCGTAGCTATATCAAATCCATGAGTCTAAACGCTCTGTCAAAGTCACACATTAAAATTAGTCACAAGAGTGTATCCTCCAAGAAAATTTCCAGACAATCAAGCATGTGTTCGGGAGAAGCAGGTCACACTTTGCACTTGCTACATATTAGGGAGACTTTGCTCCCAAATTCGATAGTTAATTCTTTTAAATGGCCACTGATGAATCACGAAACTACCACTTTATATGACCTATCTCCCTTGAACTCTAGACCATCTCCAAGACATCTGAGCATCACACTAGAACTGGTATTTTTATCGAAAAATATTCTATCTTAGTTTCACGATGCAATCCAGATATAGTTCGTTCACCAGGAGTTGACACTTGGCTCCACCCCTTCGGACGCCGAGTTCATTTCAGCACGGGAGTAAGAAGAGAAACATCTCCGTGCTTGAAATTGACACAACTCTTAGTTTGCGCCAAACACAAATTCAGTCACTTACTTCGTTTTATCGTCTGCTATTATACCTTTTGTTACTCTAGCTAATTAAATATATTTTAAGTTTAAAGACTGCTGTTCTCCCAGCAATATGCTTCATAAAGGACAAACTATTCACTCAAAAGAAAGAAATATTATAAAAAATGATGCAAAATATCATCAAATTTATGAAACATTTATTGTTAAAAAAATTCACTCAAAGTTTGAGAAATAAATATTTTTGCCAAACGATCGCCAAATAGCAACCTTTTTCAGGATTGCTCACAACCTTCTCCCAAAAATAGCGAAATAATATCGTCGCGTACCACGTGATGAAGGCGGAGCCAAGTCCCAACTCCAGGTGAACGAGCTATAATTGCTCGGTATTCAGAAGCAAACTGATAGCCATTCACGAAGGATTGAAGTCTATATTTGTGTTAAATGTTGCTGGTGACATCTGGATCCTCACTGACAGTCCTTACGGGACTGGAATAGAAATCAAGTTACTGACTTTGTGGGTGCTGAAATAATTGACAAATTGAAATACCTTACCAAAACTCGAGATGACCACTTTACAATGGAAACCCTCGTATGTTGGTGTCGTTGGTAATGAGATCGTAGATAGCCTGTCGGAAAGGGACACCACTAATTTTGCAACATCTGATTACATCATTACCTATTAAGATATTTTCTCCGTGAAGAAAAAACGCGACAGGCAACTCTGGTTGACTCCTTCTGTTCACCACTGCTGTGTCTGACCAAATATATGGTTTAATCCATTAATGCCTACACTTTTTTCAACTTAGTGCTCTGCTTGATGGTGGTGAATTGTGACAAATAAGGGAGCAAAATATATATATAAAAAAAAAAATAAATAAAACTTTAAAAAAAATATTGTCAATTCATTTTATAAAATTTAAAATGTCCCAATACGGACAGAAAGAAATGGGTACAGGCTTTCTTTTACCTTTTAAGATCAATCCAATTTTGGATGAAACAAATAACATGCGAAATAATATTGAAAACTGATAAAATTTAATAAAATAGGAATTTTAGATTTCTTTTAAAAAAAATAAAATGTAGTTATTTTGTATAAATCTCTTAGAAACATTTTTCTTTCAGTCCAATTTGACATTAACTGCATTTTTAGTTACCCTTTTCCCATAATTTCTACAGTGTAAGTGTGCTTTACTCATCGCAACGAAGTGGATTATATAATCATATTTAATGAATCGTGTATTTTGCATCTTCGTCTTAGTAATAAGTCTACTTAAAGTTGTCTATGATAATACGATAAACACATTTCTCGTTTGAAGCTTAGGAAATCCAACGGTTTTGAAGAAAATGGGCACAAATGATATGTAAGCCAGGTATTTTGAATTACACTTTTTAACACAGATACAAATAATGGTCCCCATTATTTCTTAGACAGTATAGAATATTATTTCAATTTAAATTACACATCCTTGCGAACCGGCCTGTGTAGGGGGCAGGGAACTGTCCTTACATCAGAAAGGCCCTGTGTTCGAATCCCGATCAAAGCATGAATTTTTCTTTCTCTCTATCTGTGTTCTATGTCCTTTCTCCTTTGTGTGTGAATGTGTGAATGTGACCCGCTGTATAAACGGGTTGTGGTAGCGTGACGTGGGCGACGCTGCTCCACCGCCGTGGCTTCGCCACAGGTGTCCACTGGGTAACGAAAAGGGATTTAGCAGTTCTGGCACTTTCTGTGGCCAATGGACAATAGTTCCAAGTGCCGCCGCCATAAAAAAAAAAGATTGCACATCCTTGGCATTTAAATTAACAGAAAAATTAAATTTTGAAAAACCAACATATAAAACACGATTTCTCAAGTTTCATACTATATTAAGTGTCTATTAAATTATTACATGTCTATTAAATATTATTAAATTTAATCGTTAAATTTTTAAGATATATATGTTACGGTTAACGTAATAAATCTGGTTGTTAATAATACTAACCGGTCAGAATTAATAATAACCACTTCTTTATTTCTAAGTGAGAAACAAAAAGGGGAAATTTCTGTATCGTGATCTATGGCAGAATAATCGACAAGTCTTAACTTCCGGGCAGTGGCCAGTGAGAAATTAAAAAAGAAACATCATAGAAAGGGGCCAACTTGAAGAGTATAACTCGTATAACCAGCCCCTGGAAGCCATCTACATGATTTTTTTAAAATTTTTTCCAGTTTAAAATCAATTTGGTGCCTTGACAACTGTAATTGGCGTGGCAAATTGCGATACGGAAATACCCCCAATAAAAACGCAAAAGAATGATATTGACCAAACTTGATTGGTTATTATTAATAATACATAACAGGTTAACGTGATAAATTCACTTAAATTATTCATTTTAACCAGCTTAAGTGGTTTTTATTAATATTAACCGGTTAATATTAATAATAACCGACTATATCCAGTGACCGTAACATGTACACGCTAAGGTGACTAAAGTCGTAGGATATCTCTTAAAGTCGTGTGGGACCTCCTCTAGATCTACGAAATGCAGCAACTCGACTTGGTAGAGACACAGCAAATTGTTGGAAGTCTTATGCAGGAATATTCAACCATGCATTTTCAATAGATGTCCACGATTGCGAAAGTGTTACAAATGCAGGATTTTGTGCATGAACTTTCTTAATATCCCTTAAATATTCGATGGGATTCATGTAGGACGATCTAGGTGGCCAAATCATTCGCTGGAATTTTATAGAATGTTCTTTAAAATAAGCGCGAACAACTAAGGTCCATTGACATGGCGCATTGTTATCCATTAAACTTCCATCGTTCTTTTGCTACATAAAGTCTATAAATGGGTGAAAGTGGTCTTCGGCCTCCAATTAGCTGTACATGACCCTTTCCAGTCAATAGTCGATGCAATTAGATCATAGAACAAAGTCCATACCATAAAAAAGCAGTCCTCATCATTATGGAGCCACCACCAGATTGCACAATGCCCTGTTGACAACTTTCAACCATGGCTTCGCAGGGTCAGCGCCACACTCAAACTCTCCCATCAGCTCTGACCAACTAAAATCGTGACTCATCTCACCAAGTTATCGTTTTCTAGTCGTCTAAGGTGCAAACAATATGGACACTGGCCCAGGAAAGGAGCTTGGCGTAATGACGTGCAATTAGTAAAGCCATTCGAGCGGTCTTTAGCTGCTATATCCCATTACAGCCCTATTTCGCCTCTCTCTCGCAACGTACACGTCTATTCCATGGCCCGCATTGATGTTTGTGGTTATTTCATAAAATGTTACTTGTCTGTTAATATTTACAATTCTACCCAAGCATTGGTGGTTTCGGTCATTAAGTGCAAGTCACAAGGTCGGCCACTAATAATACGTTGTTCATAGTGTGAGGTTATGTCTGAAATTAGCTATTAACGGCACACTCTTGACTCTAAGAATATTGAATTCTTTCACAATTTCTATAATGGAATGTCCCCCAACTACCATTCCACGTACACATGGTACTCTCAGCAACCATATGCAGGTCTTTCAATTCCGCAGATTTCAGGAGCACATGTACTCGGTGGATCTTAGCGGATTCAAAGATCGAACTCAAGCCCCACGGAACAGGGAACTGATTCTCTAACCACAGGGTTACCATGGCCAAAATGCTTAACAATTTGTACTACTTTTACATTACATCGTAAAATTATTATATTTTTAAAATTTCGATACAGATACATTGCTGGAATGTTTCGGTAACGCAAGTTAAAAAAATATTTAAATTTGGAATGATTTAATTGCTATTTCATAAACAAGCAATACATTTCTTAAATGCATTTTGAACCAACTTTATAGCAATATTTCTTCTTTTGAAGAAATCATTGCTTGAAATGCAGAATTGTTTATAAAAATAATGTTTATGAGGATCATGATCATTCCAAAAAAAAAACATACGCATGGTTTTATTTCAGCTAAGGAAACAAATACAAATCATCCACAACTATTTTAATTAGGTTATTACGATTCAGAAGAATGAAAATAAATTTTTCAAAATTACAAGTAAACACTAGGTGGTGGTGGTGGTGGCATATGGTTTTAGAATAAAAATAGATTGCAAAATACCTTAAGGAAACTAATAAATGCCTTCTTTTAGTTTGCAAAACTGAAGAATTTAAAAGAAATTAAATAGACAAAGGCAATAACAATCATAAAGTTTTTCCTAAAAAAATTTTAGAGTGATCGTTAGACAATAAATGATCTGGCGAAGTACAAAATTGATATCAAAAGCTTTCTTGAGTTGCAAAAGAAAAAGAGCTTTTGAAATATAAAGTTTTCATAAAATGTATTTAAATTATTTATTTACTTTTTTACGGATCTAGCTTTTTTATTCTTTTTGTTTTCTGCAAGTAAATTCTTATGCACTCAGTCATGTTTCTTAAGAACAAAATAAAATGTAAACAAATATTTTTCTAAAAACCTTTGATTTAGATTAAAAATAGGTTTACATTTTAAAAACGTCTTTTTTTATTAATTCAATTATTTATTTATTTATTTTGCAGCACAGGAGGTTTAAAATTTTAAAATTCATAGTCGTACTTTTTTTACATAGCTATATGCACTTCTTCTTAGAACAAAAACAATTCTTGTTACATTACAGCAATTGCTGGTAACATTATTTAAATGATTTTAATGTGAAATTTAGAATAGATTAATTTATATAATGATGTAAAATTTATCTTTTTATACATATGTCACAGTGAAAGGGTGAAATCCAATATTGCAAAGAACAACTACGTATTTCATGAAATAACTAGAGATATCAGTAGAATTATTGAATTCTATGATTTATCAAGTTATTATAACGATTACTTGATCATTGCGGCACTCAAAAGTTCTTTGTACCGGTTCTAGCTGCTTTTAATCATTTTTGAATCTTTTATTATGCTTCGCAGTAACGTTTGTTGTGTGTACGCTTCATTCGTTTGCCTTTAGACGTACTTATTAATAAGAACGATAATGAACTATATAATATGATTTTCCTTATTATTTATCAATTAATAATCCGCAGTAGGAATGAAATGTGTTATTCGAGAGATTTAAGCTATTTGTGATCATTTAAATTATAAAATAACTTTGAAATTGTTTATTTTTCTTTTAGATGGTCTATCATTAGTTATTTCATAAAATAATTAGGTAAAGTATGAATTTTTTATCTATTATATGCTTTAACTGACGTGTCTAGTTACTTCATGAAATACCTAGTTATTTTAAAAAATAACTGAATTATTTTACACTTTAACGGGATCTTATTTATAAATTTAACGTTTGAAGAATTGAAAAAAAATATCAAATAAAGATATGATAACTTTAAATGTAAAGTTTCATTTAAGGTATACAATAGTTAAGTTTAAAAATGTCGAAGATATTAAAATCTTTCGATGTGAATGTATTTCGATTGTAGTGTTAGTATTTTCGTTGATACTAGTTTAAGATATATGTTAACAAAATTTATATTTTGTAAGAAATATTTAAATTTGTATATTAGTTTTACGTGATTTTAGTAACCACTATTATAAGTATATTTTTTAAAAAAATTATTATCATTCATAACGCTTTTTTTAATTGTTAAAAATAGATGCTAAAATTACAGTTATTTTCAGAAATGCATAAAAAATTATATTTTAAATATTTGTGTAACTAATATGATTTACTTATAATCCTCATCAATCGATCCAAATAATTAAATATTGCCTTGTAGATTTTTACATGAATTGATATAATCGCTTTTATAGTTCTGTCGAGCCGATGACCTGCACGCAAGTTGAGCACTTTACGAAGGAAGAAATGAACGAGGACTGATATTCACTTTCGGTCCGTACGCAGGCTGAGCAAAGTGGTCACTCACCCGCTTACTGATCCGCTTGACTTCGGTGTTTTACTGGGAATCGTGTCTTTACAATCAGTCTACTGCGGGACCATTCAACAAGGATGTAGTATTAAGTTAAGAAAAGAGGAAAAATTTTCGTTATAATTTTTATTAATGATACTACAAATCTAAATTTTCTTCATTTCGATTTTTTGTCCCTTTGACTGCTTTATAAATTTGTCACCCCATAATATTCGGTCATGCAAAATTATACGAAATTATAAATGAACTTATTTTCATATAGTGCAAACCAACGGTTTTACATTCATTTTCCGAATTAATAGATTTAAAAAAGAAATAGCCCTGAAATGTTTATCTTACATTAGCATATATACGTTTTCCTACGACTAATTTTATTTCATTCAGGAATAGTATAAGTATTATTGAATAAAGCTAAACAACACAGTGAAAAGAACACAAATTATGTCACATAAACAAACATACTTTAGTTCCAGACTAATAACGAAGAGCCTACTACAGGGATGTCAGGACCCTTAAAACTGACAATAAGTACGAATAAACACAATTTTATTTCAAACTACTACAATTTCTGAACAAAAGAAAATAGAATACTAAGTTTTCAGCTAAATGGTTATAGGAAGGATTAATTTGGTACTTTAAAAGTTGTTATACGTTAAATATATTTTTCATAATTTAAAAATATTCACGAAGAAAAATTTTGAAATTTCAAGAACATGGGATAGGGCAATTATTACAAAGTACCGTATGCGTATGATGAGGTAAATTTAATTACAATTTGAACAATATCGATCTTAAAATATGCTTTAGTTGATGCATCATTTTGTAATTTTATTTTAGCATTTTAAAATTATAAAAATGTATCAAACCAAAAAATAAAAATATTTTTTTGAAAAAACAATTTTTTTTAAAATAATAATTAAAACAAATATTATTTAAACCTTTATAAGTTGTTAAAAAGATTAATGTAAAGCCGTATAAAAATTTTTATGCTAATATATTAAACTAGTGGGCTGCGCCCCCTGCTCGCTAACGCTCGCCAACCCCCAAAAATTGCTTCGCTTGCTACTAACTTAGGTACATTGCAAATGCACAAAATTCTAAGAATTCAAAACAGTCATTCAAATCCATATAACAATTTTTAAAAAAAAAATTACATCTTTGTAGTAAATACTAAGTCATTAAAATAAATTTGAATTCACATAAATGACTTGTAATTCGTTAAACCTATTAGAAATGTGCTATAGTATGAAATCTTAAGATAAAATTTCTAAAACTGATATATCTTTAAAAAGGTTGAAATTTTGGCTATAATCAAGTCTATTAAAAATTGAAATAAGTGAATTGCAATGGAAAAACCTGCATAAACAAAACATCATGTTTTTAAAAAATAATAACCATGAACGATTCACAACTTTGTTAAAAACATAAGTATAAGATCTATCGACAAAGACTACTCACTTCTGCCTAGCTTAATAGTATGAGATTGCCGCAGCTGAATTGAACAACCTGATAGGATGAATTTCGGAAGAGATCACATTTGGTGAGAATGCTCTCTCTGGTTATTTCAGTTTCCGATTTTAAAAAAGCTATATGTTGAGCCACCTCAGCTAGATTTGGCATGTGACATTTTTAGCGGCAATCATTAGTCGATTTTCTAGCGCTGCCGTTCGGGGAGTTGTAATGAGGCTTTTTTTTTATCGCCGTGTAATAGAAATATATATATAGATAGGTTTTATAGAAATCGAAATGTTTTAATTTCAGCCATTTTATCTAAATGCTTGTTTCCTGTGCTTGTTAATTGTAAAACTATATCTATCTTGTCATAATTTATATGGTCACTTGTCATAATTAAATGGTATGCGGGAGATAATGTAGGTGCCGAAACACAAAATGGGAGATGGAAACACAGATATGCGGAAGAAAACTGTGAATAAGTTACAAATAAAAAGGAATTTTTTTCCAATGACCACCCGACTGACACTCGTCATTCAGGTATCAGTAGAGCAGATGTGTTGACCACTCCTTAAGGGGCACCATATTGGGTGGGCCAACATTGCTCCCACGGTAATGACAGATAGTACAGAAAATGAATAAAGAAAATGCCAAGAAAAAGGGATGAAAAATTGATCTAGGGTAGGATAGAGTGGGTACTCAAGATATTATAAGACATGGACATTTAATCGAAAATTAATTTTTAAGCATTTAAAAATAATCTGGTTAGAGAACAAGGATTAGTTTAAAATGCAGTATTGTTTTTAACATTAGGTAATTTCTAATTTCATAGGTAAATTTTCTTATTTTTTATTGTAACTTGTTTTAAATTTTCTTCTGTACCTCAATGTTTCTCTTTTTCATTCTGTGCTTTGACATGTGAGAATAGATACTTCGTTTTAGAAGTGAAACTATAATTAATCTCGTACTATAATTATTATATTTTACTGCTTATATATAGTCAGCATAAAGACAATTAATTTTTTTTATTTATGCGTTGATGAAAATGAGTCTAAATAATGATTCAAGTATCGTTTAATATATCATATGCAAATTAGTTTAATTACTAAACTCTGCATGATGCATTGCTCACGGCAAATTAGCATAACACTAAAAGTATTTAATGATTACTTTCACTTTAATTACTATAACAACTTTGCCCTAGTATGCAAAGTGATATTTTAACTAACACATAAGTGATTCTAAATTGAGCTGGTCTCAAAAACTCTGGCATATAATCGTGAAGCATGCAGAGCAGACAAACTTAATTTCAGATTAGTGAGCTGTGCCATAAGTGCTATGTCAACTATTCTTTGAGCATAAATCAGTGAACTCCGTGTTTCATGTCAAGAAATCATGATATGACTTTTGTAACTTCTTCCCTAACTTCGCGTGCCTGATTAAATCTCACATTGAAAAAGTGGATTTTTCAGAGAATTGCTTCTCCCGGACAATTCATTATTCATGCATGCAATCTGTGTGACTTTGTCAAATTCTTCTTAAAACGTGACGTTTTTAAAAATTTGATGATAGGTTTCTGCTCAGGAAAATGAAGATATATTGTTTCTGGTTATTATTATACTTTAGCTGATTGAAATGCAGTTCAGGTTGTGTACGCATAAAATTATTTATTTTTGATCACGCCATAACGATTTTAAAGTAACTAAGTTTTAGAATGCCATGTGTATACAAATATATATACTTGGCGACTAAGCCCCCTGTTCCCTTCCGCTCACCAACCCTGATAATTGCTTCGAAATTATTGTCGTTTCCTGGCAAACACAATTTTTCCACTTAAGTTAAAATTATCCACTTAACCTATGTGTAGGAAAGGAAATTCTGTTTGCTTACGCTTGTGCCTTTACTTCCCACGTCCAAATATTATTATCTATTAGTATTATAAATATTTAGATCTATTGGTAAGCAGAACATTCTTTTTAAGTAATAATTTTTTAAAATAACAATTGTTACAGCAATGTATAGTTATAACAACATATTGTTCAAACAAATTTGATGAGTTCACAACCGTAATTTAAAATTTTCGCTAACTAAATGGGCGGATATATTAAATATTACTTTTGCTTGCATCTCAATGCGCAAGAAGCTGATTATTAAGTTATAAATAATTTAACAGATCTATTTAACTGTAACTTATTACAGTATATTAACGTTATTTGCGCAACAATTGTAATTGTAAGACGATTAATAAGATTTGACTGACGACCTTTCTAACTAATTTTATCTGAAAATGTAGCGCAGAATTACGTTATAATAATAATAAAAAATACAACGATCCTCTTAGTTTTAAACTCGAAAACTGAGTTAAAAACGTAATAATAGTTGTACAGGAAAATAACTTTAAATTAAGGATACAAAAACCTTTATAGAAAAACAATTAGCGATCGCAACGCTCGAGTGCGCCCTCTAGTGGGAGCCTGAAAATACCAAATATTTATTTATTAAGTTTTTTCATTTAGTTACATCAGAATTTTTGGCAGAGTCGGTTTGTAATAAATAAGAAGCAAAATTTCCCTAAGGAAAAGGCCGAAAATCTTGAAAAAACTCTCCAGAACATTGTAAATCTTTCGGAAACAGAACACGCCAAACATTTGAAGAAAAATTTTTCAATAATTTTCAACTGCTATTATCAACAAACTTGCAACTGATAACTTCCAATTTCAGGATCGCATACTTACAAATGTGTGTATTACGGTAAAATGCATTTTTTCTGCCTTCAATTCACTACTAATTAAAGTGAAGTCAACATTATTTTCATTCCAATGAATAAATGTGAATTTAGAGCTGTAATAGTTATAGAATATTCTACTTCTTTATAGAATAGTATATATTTCTGTACCTATAAAATTCGGAAAACGTCAATAAAGAATCTTCCGAATTACTTGAAATAGTATCATTTGTACTGATTATTAAAATTTTTTCATCGTTTTCTTGGCAAGTATTTTTTAGTTTTGAAAGAATAATTTCAACTAGAATTCAGCTATTCTGTTTTTAAGCTACATAATAAAATTCATTTCCAGATCTTAAAATTATAAAATTTTGCTTTGTGGTATGTTATCTAAAAGTAATGAAGGGATAATCTATGAATATATTATTTGAAAATAAAATTTTCAAACAAAAAACATTTCACTTGGAATTCTCCGGATTTATAAATGAGGTAAGTGTTACGATTTTTAAAATTAAAAATCTTCTTGTAAATAATTTTGTTTTCTTATTTGTTGATAGTTCTACAAACTACTACAGAATTGTGTTTTACGTCTGATTAAGAACTATAAGAATAAAAACATTATGGAAGTTATTTGTTTCAATATGAGGAATTTTTAAAATCGTTTTCTTATCCTAAGAATTCTTTATTTTACGTTTTTTGGCTTATAATTTTTTGATAAAAATTGTTGTCAAAATACTTTTTTTGAAAAATTTATGGTATAACATTATGTGTTTAAGTATACTTCTCGCATATTCTAATGTTTGAAGTAATATGATTCAGTAAGCAAGTACCGAATAAAAATTCAGTACTTGCGTACTAACGCTACCGCAGCTACAGATTTGACGTTTTTTAAGTGCCGCCAATCTTCACCTGAACTTTTTGCGACAAATGATTAAATAAAACACTTTATTTAAAATCAAAGTAGTCAATCGGATTTCGGTGCAAAATGGGCCGATATAGAGTTTAACATAGATTCAAAACAGTCTCTATTTTCTTTCACATGATGTTGTCGCCATATGAACTCTAATAAATAAGATTCCAAATGAAATAACATTTCCAAAACGTACGTTTACCAAGATAAAATTTGATGTTATGGGAAATGGTACATTTGCGCTTTTTTGGTAAAATATTTCGTTCCTGAAAAATTAAAATTGCATCTAGTTCTGTTTTTTGTAAATCCCAATGACGCATTTTCGTAGCACTAAAAAATGGCGTCAAAAATCAGCCAATAAGGAATCCAAAAGATAACTGTGTGCGAACAACAGGATTGCTCTGAATTGGCGCATTAGAGCAATTTCTGCTGCGGTGGCGTTAGTACGTAAGTACCAAAAATACAATAAGAATTCAGCTATTCTGGTTTTAAGTTATTAAATTTAAGTCATGCAATTATAAAATTTTATTGTGTGGTATGTCATCTTAAAGTAATGAAGGGATGATTTGTTTATATATTATTTGAAAATAAACTTTGTAAATGTAGAACATATCATTTTGGCATTCTCGGGATTTATAAAGTAAATAAGTGTTATAATTTATAAAATAAAAAATTTTACTTGCAAATAATTTTTTTTTCTTATTTGATGATAACTTTTTATAGAATAGTTTTCTACGTCCGATTATTTAAAAAAAAAAAAAAAAAAAAAAAAAAAAAACATGTAAGTCTTTTATTTTAATGTGAGGAATTTTTAGAATTGTTTTTTTTTCGCAAGCATTCTTTATTTTACGTTTTTTAGTATATATAATGATTTTTATTGAATTTTAAAATCTTTTGATAAAAATTGCTGTCAAAAACTTTTTTTACAAAATTAAATTATATGAAATTATAAGGCTACAATGCTACACTCTTCATTAAAAACGTCTCCAGAGTAACTAAATGACTGTCCCTATAGAAATCGCAGGTATTCGTTTCATACAACAACGCCCCCTATAGTTCGTTGTGAACGCGAATATCTTTATGACTTATACTAGTTTTATGCTGATGACAACCAAAACAAAATGGAAATAAATTAGAAAAAACTGGATCCTACCACGTGATTTTCTGGCCAATAAAAATGCATGGACAACAATGTAGAACTGGTACACCATCATTAGACATACTCAAAACAAAATAAAAATGTCAACAGACTTTAGCTAGTAAGTATAGTTGTGACAATTCAGCACACAGAATTATTAAAAATTATTACTTTTTCACACTCATGCATTCTCAATTTTGATTGGTTGTTTTGTGCGTTACTAACCGCAAGTCTTCTGCGATTGGCTATGTGTTATCATTTCACTCTCTTCTTATATATATATATATATATATATATATATATATATATATATATATATATATATATATATATATATATATATATATATATATATATATATATATATATATATATATATATATCACTCAGAAATACGATTTCCACCACAATAATCAACTTTTATATTTTATTTTATAATCGTTTGTAATCCAGAAGACAAGAGAACTGGATCAAGTATTGGGAGAAATTTGCCTTTGTGGAGGACTTTTTATAGATCAAACTCACATTTGTGTTACATGGATAAAAAAACCACGAAAACCTCAAATGGTTACGGGACTCTAATCATTAATCCGTCTACCACTGAGGATATTTTACGTCAGCACTGTGATCTGTGGAAGCCGGGTACTGAATTTGTATCGACCAACCATCTTTGGAATTCGAACCAAGCTCCCCTGATTGGGCGGCGAACGCTCTAGTCCCTCAGCCACCGCGGCTCAAAGCTTCTATATTAAAATATAGGGTTATATTGTAGATAAATGTATTGGTATATCATAAATACAAACTCACAATAACGACCAAATCATCTGTTTTCATGAACTGTCGTTATAACAGACTTTTGCTATCTGCAATTTTTACACTGAACAAATCTAATAGCAATTAAAGTTTAAAAAAAATCGTATCATTATAAAAATAAAATAACCTTGTCAAATTTATATTTCTAAACAAAATGAGCTGGGGTTTTAATCAACGGGGCAACGTAATCAAGAAACCATCCCAATCAGCATAATTATGGGGGGGAAAAATGAAATGTGCTTATCAGACAAGAAAAATAAATCTTTTCGATTGAGGGACTATAATTGCGAAGTAAATATCGTTTTGGTAGGGAAAAGTGTTCCACTTTCATTTAATGAGTGTATGTATTACGCTCCATTTAAAATAAAAAAAAGAACGGCTCATATTAATGATGTTTCCTACATCTTTGCGATTTATTTCCTAATGAGGCATTATTTACGTTTGAATGATTCTAAGTGAGCTTAAATATTTAAGTTGCAGGAACTAAACATTATTATCATTCAGTATTCTTGTATTTTTAAATGATAAACTTAACCAAAAAATTAGTTCGATGTTACCCACTTCTGCTTCGTTTCTCCGCGGCAAGTGTGTAAGAAACTAGACACTTAACTAGACATTTCTCAAGAGTTTGTGTTGACATTTTTTACAAAAAAACTTAATATGTTTATTGCGTTTTTATATCAGTCAATAGTGTAGGGACAAGCCATTTGCAACATGGCCTACAACTTTTATTGTTCGTCACGTTACAAAAAGACTGCTGACGAGTTCATGCACTTTTAGTTTAATATACTGTATTCTAAGTATTATATATATATATATATATATATAAAGCAAAATAAATAAATACAAAAAAAAACAGAAAAAAATTAGGAAAAACAATAAGTATCATTTATTGCGCATAAGCTGCAAGTAAATAGAACTCATAAGATAAGTTTTAAATGAAGATAAAACAAAGGTAAATTACAGACAAATGAAAAAAGGAGGGGGGAAATAATAAAAATGACAAACAACGAAAAAGAATGAATTAATTTAAAAAAAAAAGAAAAAAAAAAGGATAAAGTTTTTTTTAAAAAACCGGAAAATAAAAGATATAATCTTTTCATCAACCCACACGATTATATCCGAAAAAGAGTGCTTTCTAATATTGTATCAATATAGCCAAAGCAAAATATATCAATACAATAGTGTGAGGAGCACTGAAAAATTTTTTTTACAAAAATTAAGACAAAAAAAAAAAATTAAACACAATAAGTAAAAATGACACGTAAAAACACAAAATAAAATATAAAGGAAGAGCAAAATAAAACAAAATTTATAAAGCGAGCAGTGAAATAAAGCGAACTTACATGAACGGGAAATTTTTCAAGAATGATTTAAAATGTTTACGTAACAAGATTGCCAGATTGCAAAATATGAAAACTATGAAAACAAAAGCGCAAATTGAGTGTAACTAGAGGAGTTTAAAGTACGTTCTTGCTGCATTACTGAAGTCCGTTTGATTTGTTGTTACCAAGGAGGGGTCAGAAAACGGATGTGCGCGAGGTAATATTATACTGGATAATTTAAAGAAGTTGACTATAAATAATTTTAGAAAATAAATATTTATTTAAGAAAAAAATATAAAATAGAAAAGAGAAAGAAACATGAATTGCCAGTTTTGCCCATAATATATATATATATATATATATATACAGCAAAATAAATAAATACAAAAAAAACAGAAAAAAATTAAGAAAAACAATAAGTATCATTTATTGCGCATAAGCTGCAAGTAAATAGAACTCATAAGATATGTTCAAAATGAAGATGAAACAAAGGTAAATTACAGACAAATGAAAAAAAAAAGGGGGGGAAATAATAATAATAACAAACAACTGAGGAAAGAAAAAGAATTAATAATAAAAAAAAAAAAGAGGATAAAGTTTTTTTAAAAAAACCGGAAAATAAAAGATATAATCTTTTCAACTATTATATCTTTTATTTTCCGAAGATAAAACAAAGGTAAATTACAGACAAATGAAAAAAAAAAGGGGGGGGATAAAAATAATAACAAACAACTGGGAAAAGAAAAAGAATTAATAAAAAATAAAAAAAAATTTTAAAAAAAAAGAGGATAAAGTAATAAAACTTTATCCTCTTTTTTTTTCTTCCAGTCAAATGTGTTCTATTTAAAACTATATTAACTCATAACACTGATTAATAAAAGCTATTTTTAAAGTAAAAACAGTAATTTTGGGGGTTTTGATAAAAAAAATATTTTGAAGAAAGATTGTTTTCCAATATTCAAGAGATAGTTTGAATTTAAGCAACATTCTTTACTCCTACCAGTTCTTTTACCTTCTGGTGTTTGGGAGATTTACATTTTAACAGAAGTTTCATCGCTATATCAAATTACATGCTCTAGCCACCTTATTTGAGAAACCTTGATCATTTTTACTATGTCAGGTTCTTTGTAGTTTGTAATTCATGGTTGTTATGAATTTTCCAGATTCCGTTTTTTCATAGTACACCAAATTTTTCTTGATATTTTTTATCGAAATTAAATTCAAGAATTCTATTCTATTACTCATATTATTTCATTTTCTTGTTAAAAAAAAAAAAAAAAAACTTTTTAGTATTATTAAAAATATATTTTTTTTGAAAATTGACTATTTAATCAAAAAAATTATAACAAATAAGAATGTTACGCTTTTGAGTATACTTAGAAGGAGAAAGTAATTTAGTTTTTGTCAAATATAAAAATAAAACCTTGGGTAAAGGTTTACGTTTGTTCTGTGTTTATTCAGAGATAGTACTTCTGTATGTCTGATTTCGGAACTTAATAAGATATCGATAAATAATAAGATATGCAAAATAATACGTATATTTATGGTTATTATCTTGAATAATTGAGAGTGCATGTTAATATGCGAAAATATAATAGTTAGATTAAAATTTATTCAGAATATTCTTTTTGCTTAGTTTTTTTGCGCATTTTACATTTCTGTAATAAATGGCCATTAAAGATACACTAATCCAGCACATCTGAATCTTCATACTTTCATTGCGATTTTCAGGTTAAGAAATTTAAATGTAAAAAACTTCAGAGACTTCAGTAAGAAACTTAAAAAACAGCAATTTAAGCTTTTCCCCTAAATGTGTCCCTTAACCACTTTCGTATCGTGTCTTTTCTTTTTGGTAGTTTGCACATCAAAAAGACTGAAAATATGACTACCAGCGTCTCATTCTTCATTTTGAGAAGAATGACCTGTTACAAGAGGTGACAAGTGGTGATATTGTTCTTCTTTTTCCTTCTTTTCAATTACGGACAACCAAGATTTCTTCCCTTCTAACAGTACAATGCGCCTGAAAACTTAATAAATTACTTTTCTTTGCTACGTTAACAGTCTTTTCTATATTTTTGCCAGAATTTATTTATATAAATTTATTTATCTACTAGATAAAAATCTTTTTTTTAAGTACAAAATTAGTTTATTCTATTATTTAAAACTATAACATATGTGATAGCTGCATATGACTTAAAGATTTCAAAATTAAAAATTTCGGAAACAAAAGCGATTGAAGAATAAAACAAGTTCAATTGTGTTGTGAAAACTATAAAAAAATGTTGCACAAATTTTGAAATTTAATTACAAAAATTGCCAACAGATGACTCTGTCAGAATTCTTGAAGAATACAAACGCCATAGGGCTGTATTCGATCCTGTGACATTTTAGTACACGTTCTTCAATAGAATATCTGATTTACTAATTCTATAATCTAGATGACAGACTCTTTTCGTGTTTTAAAATGTGAAATAATCGCTATGGTGATTGCGGGTTTGCATCATCATCTTTTATTTAGTATTTTTGCAATCAAATTCTAAAATTTCTGTTTAAAATTTTTCCAGCTTTCACAGTTACAGTTTGTTTCATTTCTCTATCACGCTTTTTTCTGAGAGTTTTAATTTTGAAATCAGTAAGTCATCTTTTTTACATTCTGTTCTACCTGAGATAAAAAACGAATATTTTTGCTTCCTTTATTGTTTAGAAATAAAGTTTTCTAACCCATACCACAGAAATAATTCAGAAAAAAATAGAACAGAAATCCACTTTTGTGATGAAAGTAAACATTTAAAAACTCATTTAAAATTATCTTGTGTAAGTGTTACCCTAACTCAAATCTATACAATTGTTTGTATATTAAACCGTATATAAAATTAGTGTTAAATTACCATATAATTGTAATATCTTAGAAATGAAAAATAAGGTCTAAATGTTTCTTTAAATTATAAAGTATCCATACAATTGTAAAATTAAATATCTTTATAATTTATGAATCGAGTTTTCTTCTACTAAATGCATCATGGCTTCTCAGATTCTGACCTATATTTCTGAGAATTATTTCATAAATTAAAATAATCTCAAAATTTTTTTAATGATGTTTTTGGTAATATATGAGATTCTCACCCTATCTTGATCACATTTTTTGTCTTTTGCTTTTCTTGTTCGATTTGGTCCCCCTCCGTTTCTACTTAGAATATTACATATTCATAACTGTGGCATAGCGATTTAAGCGATATTATTGGCACTTTTTCACGCTGCTTTCTGGGCATTATTTGCATCTTTTTGACACTGTTTGCGTGGCATTATTGTAGTTTTTTTCATGGTATTTATGTGGTAGTATTTGTGCTTTTTTCGCGCTGTTTACTTGACATTATTTATGCTTCTTTTACTGTGTTTTTTGAGCATTATTTGCGTTCTTTGCAAGCTGTTTACGTGACATTATTTGTGCTCTTTTCAAATTGTTTAAGTATTCTACACATATTTATTTATTAGAACTGACCATTGATGATTCATTCCAGTAATATGCTTGAACGTTTATTTTAAACATAAATTGATTTATTCGAGTGTTGTATATGATTAAAGCAAGGAATGTGAGTTCATTTTTGAACTAAATAATGCAATTAAAAGGAATAAAATGTTCCTATTATATATCAATATTTTCAACCTTCCCTGTAAATGAATGCATTCATTAATGTTCCCTATTTTAAGACTTTCAGTAGATTGGAATGAGATGTATCTTTTAAATCTATAATAGCTTTTGTCAGAGCTTTTACTTCCTAATGAACTGTCTTCATCAAATGTCTTCATTTCTAAAGAGCGCTCTTTTCAGAACTTTTCCATTGAAATGTTTATGCTTTCATTAAATCATTACCACCATTAAAATCACATTAAATCCGATTCAGCATTCTTTTCCTTCTGAGTTGGTTGTGAAGTTTCTTGAAATGTTGAAATTTATGAAACTTTCCTGCTCATTGTTTGTGAAGACTTAATCTTATAAGATAAATAACAGTTTTGAAAAGTTTTCGTATGCTGTTAAATTAAAACATTTCTTTGTTTTGGTTATTTATAGTCGCTTCAACTAGAAATGCAAAAGTTTCGATTGGCAGTGTATAATGCTTACTTATACTTCATAATATAAGAAAAATGATGGTCAACATTTGGGATTTATGACTACCCTTAAGAAAAAATAAGGTGTTTTTGAGGTTGGCAGTTGTAAAAAATGAACCTGAGGTAGAAAAGCAGTTTATATTTTGCAGCGAAAATAGCCTCATTAATAAATCTCAATCTTAACCTCATTTACACCTCAAGAAATCAACCTCATGTATAGCTCAGCGTTACTTTTAGTTTAAAGTTTTTAAGTTATAAAAATTTAGTTTAGAAGTTATAGAAACGTTACAAAGAAAATTATGTCTGCATACAATTTTGCATATCTATGCACTGAAACAAGTGTTTTTTGATTGTTTAATACATAAATAAAAAAATTAAGCTACTTAAACAGGATGTAATTAGGGAACTTACTGTATGAATCATTTCAAAAGAGTTTTGTTGTTTAAAAGTCATATTTAAAAAAAAAAAACCCTATTAGGGCTCACTTTATTTGCCTTCACACCAGTTATAAGACAATTAATTAAAATTATTTTACAATTATTACATTTACTACTACACATACATCTTAATATTTACACACGCGTTTAAATATATAACATAAATACTTTTCAAATTCATGTTATCCAAAAAAAAAAAAAAAACATTTTTTTTCCTTTTTTTTCAATAAAAACTATCGAGCACTAAACATGCTTTAATCAAACACGAGAAATGATTTAAAAAATTTTAATTTAAAAAACGATACTTATTTTGTTTTTATATTCGATTCATATAGAATTTAATTTAAAAATGAAATATTACTAAAGCAAAAGGAGTAGAGAAAAATATTGAATACTTTCAATATTTTGAAGATATAAAATTTTGTCTTTGACAAGAAATAGCACTAATATTAATTTTTTTTAAAGAAAAAACAAAATCTAAAACATTTTTAACAAAACAGTTGAACGAAAAAAAAATAAATAATGAATTTAGAATAATTAAAACTAAGGAATAGTCATAAACGACTTGAAGAATTTATAACTGCACTTTTAACATCAAATCATCGAACTGAAATTTTTATTTTAATTAAAAAATCATTTCAACATTTTCAAACAGTTTGTGAAAAAAACTATAAAAATTATTGCATAATTTGACGAATTAATTTATATTTGATTACGAAAATACTATTGAAAATCATCATCATCATCATAGCTGGCCAGACAGCCCAATGTGAGCCAATGCCTTCCTCTGAAGATTTCTCCACGACGACTTCCGATTTACCTTTGATTTCCAATTCTTTTCATTAATTGCGAGAAAATCAAATTCCACTGAGTCAGCCCATCTTAACCGCGGCCTTCCTCGCTTTCTTGTTCCAGTGGGTCTAAAAAGCAGTATCTTTTTTATTGTATTGTCCTCATTCATTCGAATCATGTGGGCCATCCAATTCATTCTGCTTATTTTTATGTATTTAATAATATCAGGTTGTTTATAAATCTTGTACAGTTCAAAGTTAAATCTCCGTCTCCAGTTATTGTTTTCATTTACACCACCAAGTACTGTTGAAAATAACGTACTTTAAACTTGTGCATTTAATTTTAATTATGCAAAAATATCTAAGTCATTTAAAATGTTTCAATATTTCATTTATTTAGTAACTTAATATTCAATTCTTAAAACAAAGTTTAACTAATGATTCTTTCTTTCAATAACCCCGACAAATCATTCTAATAAGTTGACATTATGTGGTAATCGATTTATTAGCTAATCGTTGTCAAATATCGTTATCGAACTTTGAAGTCCAATTACTGTAATAGGGAAATAGAGGGACTGTATTTAAGAACAATCGATTATTCGCTGGCAATCAAAATATTGTTAGAATAATTATTGAATAAACATCTCAATGCGATACTTCTATTTTACATTGAAATTTCAAAGTGTACCAATAAAATTTCAATGCAATGGATAGTATTGATTTTAAATTCTTTTGAATAAGATAACGCAAATGTAAGCAATTTGGAATGATTATTTGCTATTGAAAGATTTGAAAGTACGTGTAGTTCGATTTCATAGTTTATTCGAAAGCAAAACGCAGTCCCGTATTCAGAAACCGTTCGTGATGTTAAGCACATGTTTATAGTGAGATTAGCACGAATTCTTGATAAAAGGTTGCCATGGGTACTCAAATGTTAGTAAAAGACTTTGCTAATTAAAAGAAAGGTGAATTAAATATCATTTCGTTTGTTATACCAAATACTTTAAACAATAGAAAAGACTGTATGATGATATAATTTGATATACACTGTGAGAATTTTCATTAAGATTAAAATTATGGTAAAATAAGATCAAGATTATGGTAAAATAACCGACAGCAGTCTGTCCATCCAATCAACCATAAAGTTGACGGTAAAGAACATTTTTTACCCTTTAGGCTTTTGAATCAGTCTTCAAGTAGCATGGTTGCAAAACCATGAATACAAAACTTTACGGTTTTTTAATCATTTAAAACTAGTACAGTTTTAAAACTATAAAAAAAAAACTGGACATGGGAGCTAGACATTTCATTAGGTGATGGGTATTGGAAAGTGCAGGACTCTGAAAATTTTTCCTGTGTTGCAGGAAATAGAAGAAATTTAGTGGGGCAAAGCTGGGATTCGAACCCTTGTTCTGACGGTCATGCGATTGATAGATTAGTCCTCTCTGTAACAATATGTGTGCAGTTTCGAGGAGCTTAGTGACTTATTTGGTGCGATGACATTCTGGTTGCTTAACCGTATGAGGTGAAATCAGTTAATAAACGGTTTTTCTCACTTTTAAAAGTTTCATTTTCATCTTGAAAATCTTTATTTGACTGTTTTGTTTGAATATAGTAAAAAAACATAAATTTTTATTGAACCATTTTTTCAAGGAAATTTATAACAGTGTAATTGCTGATTTTCGAATAACAATAATAACATCAAATAAACTATCGCTTTCTTTCGCTCTCACCTGTTTTTTCGCATCCGTCTGTTTTTTTTTTTTTTCTATCGTTTTTATCTGCTTTCTTTAAAAATTTTATAATTCTATAAATACTCGATCTTTATGAGTTGCACGCAATATTTAATTTATTTATTTTTTATTCAGCCCCATAAAAAATTACTGTTTTTGCTTAAAAAATTCTTTAAATTCTTTTATAAACATATTGGTTAAAAATTGGAAAAGGAAATATTTTGTAAGGTTTTATTCCTTCTTTTCTTTAAAAATTTACTATATGGTTTTAAAAAATACAAATTTCAATAATTGGCTTAATCATTTTCGAACTTATTTGAATATTATATATTTTTTTCATGTTAAATTTTATTATTGTTAAACGCTGTTAGAATTATTCAAACTTCTTTATTTTGGTCAAAATTCTGAAAAAGTATGCGAAGAAAAATTTTTCCCAACTTTTTCTTCAAAATTTGTTTCTATTTCTGCACGTCAAATTTCGCCACTTTAGTTGCATTCCTTTATTTCATATATATATATATATATATATATATATATATATATATATATATATATATATATATATATATATATATATATATATATATATATTGCTCAGCTAAATAGTATGAATCAAATAAAGTTGAACATTCAAGACATCGGAGGCAACTGAGGATTTTTTAATATAGAGAGACAAATTGAAATTAAAGTAAATTCATTTTAATCATTAAATTATAAAAATATATTTTTCAAAAAAAGATAAGAATTGCAAACCATAATCAATTATTGTTCGGGTCAAAACTAATTCTTTTGTTAGCTTCCGGCTAAAACTTCAAGAAACGGAAATAATTACTTTTGTTTGATTGTCTACACTTTCGGAAAAGAACTTCCTTATTTGGAAACTGCAGTATGATTACCTCAAAGGACTTGATTAATCTGGTTCAGCAATGCCACAAGGGAAAAGCTTTTACAGCTCTTAAATTCAAGTTTCTCTCCAGAGCAAGAAGTAAAGTATTTTCGTCTGAACTGCTTTTAAAAGTAGAAAACACTATAATTAGGAATTCAAGATTTTTGCTTAAAATATAAAACTTTTACGAATATTTATTAAAAATAACAATAAATTCTACAAAAATTGCACTTGCATTTCGAAATTTCTTGATAAATCCTATCTCAAAAAGAATTTTTAATCAACGATATCAAATTCCTCCGTTCAAAATTAAAGCTTTCTTGTTTATTTATTATCTTTTTAAAAGCTTAAAAATTGCTTTCCTTTGTGAATAATTTCATAATTTGTTGATATCAGTACAATATTTAAAAAATTTTTTTATTTGTTATAAACGTGTAATGCTTTCTGCAAAGATATGCATAACTTTTATACATTATTTCATTATCTTTCTGCAAACATGAATTATTATTTCATTGAAGTCTTTTTCTCGATAAATCAAAATATTTATTGTATTTTATTACAAAATAAGCATAATGCATTTTTTTTTTAAAATTTAAATGATTATATAAATTTTTTTATTCACCAACCTTGATATTTTTGACTATCCTTACATTATAGTATAAATCATTTTGTTCAGTAACTTTGACTTGATTAAAAAAAACAGTATGTATTTAGATACTCTCTTTAATCATCTCCTTAATGCATATTCACTCTAAATAATTTTTAATCAAATACTGTAAATAGAATCAGCACCGTCAGTGCTGGTACTATTTGCCAAAATTGTTATGGAACAAATCTGGTCTACCGTAAATTTTTCAGTAATAATTAACATAAAATCATTGAATTACTCAGATTAAACAAAGATAACAGATATACATAATCCTGAATTTCAGTGTAAATTCAATTTCAAATTGCAGTGTGCACTTCTCAGTGTATATTTTTCAATTTCCAGTGTACAGGTGCAGAGAATATGTAAAACTGCTGAATGGATGTTAAAAGGTTTTATTTTTATGAAAAAGTTGTTATTCATGACGAATAACTTCGTCATTGTCAACACATTTTAACTACGAAAGACATGATTTGATTGGATAAAATACTTTTAAAAGACGTTTTAAATGTTTGCACCAACTAATGACCAAGTCATCCATACTATTAAAACTTTACTACTTGCCTATTAGATTTTAATGCAAAAGGATAAGTGCTGTGGTTTCTTGTGCTCTCAGTTGCGTATTTCTTTTCGTCATTCCAAATTTGTATTTCTGAAGCTTTTATTTTTGTACAGTATATTTCATCACGATAAACTTGCAGCTTCTACAAGAAATTAAAGATCATGAGCACTATACTCAGTTGCAAGTTAAGAAAAAACCATTGGAGAGAGTCTGTTTGCATTTAATTGCATGCCAAATGGATGAAATTCTCCCAGCACGAACGAATATAAACATCGCCAAATCTTGAAACGATGTAGCATGCACAGGTTTTTTGCTTGCTTTCTTAAATCATGTGAGAAGAGGAAAAAGTAACTTATTGAAAAAAGCTATTGTTTTGTTTATATGAAATGCTAATGCTATGAAAATGCTATCTAATGCTAATGCTAATGCTAATGAAAATGCTATCTAAAAATCGCAACAAATATACGTCTTTTTCTTCGCATTTATAGAGACTAATGAAAGAATAATATTGTTTTTTTTGCAAACGATTTTCTTCTACATGTGAAAAAATAAAAAAATAAAAATACTAAGCTCGCGCTTGATTTGTTAAGGGAATGTCAGCAAAGATGCTCCATTTTTAGTAGTCCAATCTAATCCAATGCTCTTGCACCGTCTATAGTTTTTTTCTTTTTCAAGAACGAATGTTTTTCTTATTTATCGAAAAAAGTCTAGGATTCCAATAAGACTGTGAAACTATAACCCTTTTTTTAAGAATTCCATGGTATATATCGTGAAATATAGCATAAATTAAGTTTCTGTCCGACGAGTTTAACTTTTATATGCTTTTACATTGTTTTGAAAGCCTATTCGCATGAGTTCATAAAGAAATAAAATGGAACTTTTGTTTTTAATTTTTTTTTTACATTTCATTTTCGGTTGCATCTTTATGTTTTCTATTTCAAAACTCTTTCGTTTTCTTCTTTCACGCCCTGGAGTAAAGTTTTGAGAGCTCGAAAAACTTTTTCGAACTTATATGCTTTTTGAGCTAAGGGAATTTTCATATTATCAAGTTTATAAAACTAGCAATACAAAATTTTACAATCATTTTACAAAATTTTACAATCAAGTCATAATTATTTATGATATTGTTTAGCGAGTAGTAAACAACATTTTTTTTTAACTTCGTAGATTTTAATTTTCCACCATTGTAAAATATTGCTATATTCGGAACTACAATTTAAACGAATAATCTCACTCAAATTAGTTTATGATCAAACTTTAAACTTAAGTAGTAAGGTTTAAATTCTTAAACTGGAGAAACTTTTATTCGAACGTCTACTAAATTGCTTAGATTTAACTGTAATAGTTTAGAGTCGTTAAGTTCTCCAAACAGAGAGACCTTTAAAGTCTTTATTTAATAGTAGCAAAGTTTTAAATTTCAAAAAGGGAATTCAGGATAGACGAGGGCTTTTGTCGAAAGCTTTAAAAGTTCACTAAGTATTTAGCATTTGAAACAAGTGTTTTCAATTGGCTGATCTTTGTTAAGTGTTTTTAACTTGAAGAAAAGGAGGCAAGATATTTCAGACTTTCTTGTAATTTTTTTAAGCAGAATAGCAAAATGCATGACATTAAATTTTATTTTAAATATTATCACTATAAAATATTATTTAAAATGAGCTAAATGTGTAAGTTTATTAAAATTTACTTTTTTTTTAATCAACTAATTACACTCTCAAATAAATAAATATGAAATAAATGTGATGGTTAGGAAAAAATGCATTTTTATATTTATTTTGCGTTTATTTATTTGTTACAGTTGTTGCATTAAAATTAACTGGAATAAAGAAAATTTTTACAGGCTGAAATATATCTCAATCCGTAAATTAGAGAAAAGTATTTTAATCTTCTCATTAAATGAAATGGTATTCTTTGTTTTTTGGAACATGTAAATAAATTTGTTTAGCTTAAAACAAAACAAAATATATTTAAGTGTCACGAAATCTGTGCTGAGAGTGTGGTGTGAAAATTATTTTATATTTCTCTTCACTGATTAAAAAAACATGTATTTAATACTAAACGTATGCTTAAATGATTTATGTTACGATTCAGGTGGATAAAATCAACTTGTTTTTAGTACTCAAAACAAGGCGAACATTCTTAAACTTACAATCAATAAAAATTCCTTACAAAACAGATTTTAAAATGAATGCGTCAAATTGACAACGATAAAGTGGAATTAATAAAAAAAAAGATGAAAAACGGAACTAGAAAAACCGTGATACCGAATAACAGATAAGGGCAGATAGCATTTTCAAGGGTATTGAGACTTGGTAATGAACTCATATCGGCATTCATATCAACGAAACAAAATTCCAGATATTCCGATAATGCCGAATATTTCTTACCCCTGTCACATCAGCTCATATTTTTGCAAATGTTTTCTTGTACCAAGTTAAGATTTCCTTCCTAGAAATTTAAAGTTCTTTAATAAAAAAATTTAGTGGACTAAAATTATATTAAGCAATTAAATTGCATATTAAACAGCTAAACATGGATACCGTTTCTTTAATTTAGCATTCAAACAAATTGTTGAAGCAATTAATTGAACTCTTCCCTGCTGTAAGAGGTTTCGTGAAATCTTGTAAATTTAAAAATAAATTATATCTTATTTGTTATCATCGGGGGGAATTCAAAACATTTTTTTTCTAGCAACTTCCGTTGAAGTCTTAATTTCGAAGTCAATTTTTTTCCTTGCCATTCTAACAAACTATGTAATAAAAGTAAAAAGAGAAAATAAACTATACTAACTCAATAAAACTCAAACTCAAATAAACTATACTAAATAAATGCCGTTTTTTGAGCCATATCTAGTTTGTACATTTTTATTCTGCTTTTAATTTTACTCTATGACCGCAGGAGAACAGCCGACCCGATTTTGAATTTAAGACTATTAATGATCTACTTCATTTCCTTGTAATTTAGAGCCTAACTCAAAAAACAACGGAATTTCTAGTTAAAGCATTGGGACAAACTGTTCTTCATAAACAAATTTTTGGTGGAACTATCTTACATTTGCTTTACCTAGTGAGGAAAACCCCGAAAATGTCCCACAGTTAGCACGACAGTAAGTTTTCAGCTCCACATTCAGGTAATAAGCTAAAGCTACAATTTTTGGCAATTTTACTTCATATTTATATACTATGCCAATAATAGTCCTATAGTTATATCAACTAGGTTATAGGGCCTTCACATCGTGGAACGTCCTTTAGAATTTTTGTAGGATGCGATGAAATTAATGGAGGTATGCAAACTAATTTTGGCCCCAGCTAACTTTCGCCCAAGTGAAAACACAGCACAGGATCGCTACAGCTCTGGCCTCCAACCATCGTTATGATTCGAACCCGAATCACCTAATTGAGTGGCGAGTACCCTGCGAGCCCCCGTGGTTATAATTTATAAAATTATCTGATTTTTTTATACACAGTTTAGGTCGAGAATCTGTTCCTTTCCTAAGCATTTATGATAAGTTTTTCATATAGTCTAAAAGTTATTTTGCTTTAAAATTTCTACTAAAAATTTAGTACTATTTAGTTTGTTTTTTATTCATATTTATATGTATTTAATTTATATTTCTGGTGGTTTTAAGATAAGCTTAGTGGAATAAAAAAACACTTATTAACAGCTTCCGTGATCTCTTAAATGTTTAGGAAGAAATTCTTAATAAAAATAAAAATAAACAAACTGAAATATCGCATATTTACTGAAGAATTATAAAAATGTTTGCTCTTCGCAAGTTGCAAAATTAAAAAAAAAATGGTTTAATTTCACACATATTTTTTTTTTTTGTATAGATTTATTATAATACCGAACTCTAAATTCACAAATATTTATATGTATATTTTACACTAAAAATGAAACTTTAGAATTGTAAAAAAACCATTAACAAGCTTAAGATATATTATTCAGAAATGTTTATCTGAATGCTCTTTTTGCGATGGATTTTTAATTACTTTATTATAACTGTATATTACAATATTTATATAATAATATTTATATTATAATATTTATATTATAATATTTATATTATAATATTTATATTATAATATTTATATTATAATATTTATATTATAATATTTATATTATAATATTTATATTATAATATTTATATTATAATATTTATATTATAATATTTATATTATAATATTTATATTATTATGTTGATTATTTATCTGAACGCTCTCCTTGCAATGTATTTTTATTTTCAGTATTATAAAATTTATGTTATAATGTTAAATTGATAAATTACTATACATGACTAATTATTATATTTCATTTTATTTGCATAACTGATATTGCATTTTTACTACAGATCATATAAATTTATTTTTACTGTTCTATCATTGTACATGATTTTAGTATTGCTCATGCATTAACTTTGCTTAATACAGTAAACAACTCATTTTTACTGATTGATATGAATATAATTTTTTTTTTATATATTCTTATTTTATGCTAAGATATTTAACGTGTGGAAACGTATTAACAAAATATTGCTTTTTTTGGATTTGACAAATTATGCTAATTTGTTAACACATATGTATGAGTCATGCACAGGATGAAACTTAGCTTATATTGTCAGTGTTTTATTTGATGACTTGTTTGAAATTAAATATTTTCAGATGTAATGAAATTAAATATTTTCAGATAAGAAATCGAGCTTAAAAATAATTACACGGTAAATCAAGAAATATTAAATAATTTAAGTAATGTAATTCGTAATGAGATTTCATTTAAAAAAAAATTTATTTCTTATTTGAATCATTCGCGTGATGACTTCTCGAAAATAATTTATTTAATAACTTGTCAAAATGTGGAAATTACGGACGCGCAAATGTGGGGGGAGTGGGAGCAAAGGAAAAAAATAATGGGACTGTAACGAGATTTGCACTGCGACTTTTCATAATTTTCTTGCAAAACTGTATTTTAAAAATAGAAACTATTTAAAAGTGATGCTAAAAATTTAATTTTGGAAAAGACGGAAAAAGATTATTAATTTAACGGTTTTCTTACGCATGGAATAATTTAATTTCAAAGTCCAATCTCACTAAGACATTTTAACGGAAAGAAGAATTTTCCTTGTCATGTAAATTATCCTATTTTCTTTTATATGGTAAAAAAAGATGTTCTTATGAAGTACAAAAAGCTTTATTTGTTTTTTCAAATTGTTCAACATAAACGATGAAAAGGCTTCAAAAACATTACTATTATTTAAAGAGTTGTTATTTAAGGTAAAAGTTATTATTTTTATTTAAAAAGTATTCCAGTAAAATTTCTAAATTGTATAAGTCGCAATCATTTATTTTTAAAAAAAAATTGTAATGAGTAAAATAATCTAAATATTAAAATCAAGGCATATTAAATTATGCCAATTTTTTCCAATTTGTTTTAGAAATGGTTGGTTTATGTCAAAAAACAAATCTTGTTGAAAAATATATTTTCTCAATATCTATTAAAAATTCACATTTGTGACTTTCCGGGTCCAGAAATTCTTCCGGTTACTCGGAATCTTTTAAAAATTTAATTTTTCTCATCTGGTACCAGGTACATAGCTGACTATTATAGCACTTAACTATACTAGTAAACTATATAAAATTCATGCAACAAATATTTTACAATTTAGAGTTTTGAATAAATTTATGACATGCATACATACATATAAGCAAGTGTATTCATTTTTGCATTTTTAAACGTTTCTTAAATAATATTTAAAAAAAAGTACATGAGCTGAAAAAAAATATTGTCCGAATTAAAGATTAATAGAATATGGTCAAATTTGCGTAACGTAGTTTTTTCTATTTGAAGAATGAATGTTCTCCTTATTTATCGAAATATGTCTCCGAATCGAGGATTCTAGTAAGACTTCGAAAATAAAACCTTTTTTTTTTTTAATTTTTATATATCATTTAAAAGTAGAAGTTTATAATTTCAAATTACAGTCTGGAATCTTGTCATTTGTTTCATGCTGTATATTTAAATAAATCTATATTATTAAAACTTTTTTTTAATTACGCTTCATATATTTTTTTAGCTTAAAAGCTTTTTTATAAACATTAAATGCGATTGTTTTCAAAACGTTCAGTGTATCAAACAAATACGAATACTTTATTGAAGTGAAATTTTATGGTTTCAATAGTTATATTTTAGTTCACAAGTAAAGGGAGTACAAGAAATAAACACACTTGTGGTAATATAAAATCATAATAATAGGATTATATTATATATTACGAAATTTATGATATTGCGATTAATAATATTGTTGAAAAACTTTAACCCTTTTGTGGAATTTAAGTCATAAATCTACGACTAAACATTCTACGTGACCCAGTTGCAATTAAATTTTGTTTTGTATTTAGTAAAACATTGTTTAATTTATCAATACATCAGGACAACGCAATTATAACAAATTTACCAAGCATGATTTGGCTCATAAACTTTCAAATCTTATTGAACATTATGGTAAAATTTACACAAGATGCTGGCGTTTTGAGCAAATTATTCCTGTAACTAAATTTAAATAATAACTCATGCATATTTTATTAAACAACTTATAAAAGTTACGAGAAAATTTGCTGCTGTTGTTGTCTCATGCCACTGGTCAATACTGGCAAGTCTATTTTAAGTCACAGTGATGCGTTTCTTCTTGTTTTCCAGTAACAGAATCTATGTCCAAGAATTCGGTCACACACATGCATCACAATTCGTTTTACAAGGAAGAATCATTCCCATACCACCAATTCGCAAGTACTGTTCTCATAATTACTGTATTAAAACTAGAAGAAATATTCAATTTTTGCCAAGAGACGAAATAAAAGTATTATTTATCATGTAAGTTTCAGTTAATTCAATGAAAATTTTAGAATCTAAGCGATTCTGAAAGAATCTTAAAGATAGAAGAATACTTAATTTTGATCAAACTATCTGTTTATAGACGAGAAAAAAAAAAGTTAGCATTTAGCAGTATTGAGATTAGTGAACAAAGGGACTATAAATTTCCATTTTTTCAAGAAAATAAAATTTATAAAACTAAAGAATGCATCAAAAATGTATACAAACTTAAAACAGTTGTAGAAAATTTATTTTTTCATTCTACAAGAATAACTTTCTGTAAGTAACAAAATTAAAGTCCGATTTGAAAAATAAAAATTTGAATAAACAGACTCTCTCCTTAGGGATAATGGTTTTCTTTATTAACTTGCACCTCAGAATAGTACTTCCTCCTTATCCTGTTTTTTCCGATATTTAATCCCAAGATGAATCCGCACTAAATAATTCTTTTCCTTTAGCTGCAATGGAGGATGAACTCATCACAATCGATCTGTTTTATGAAGTGTTTATTGTTATAAAAGAACGCAAAGTATACTTCGAACAGCGTATTAAGCGAGATATTGCATTAAAAAGCTTTGTAAAAAATAGTCCACTAAATGAAGCATTGGAATTATTATTCACAATCAAATGAGATATTAAATTAATTAAATTGTTGTTGAAATTAGTTTATTGTGTCAGAAGTAAAAATCTTGACTATAGATGGCGCCACTTGGAAACAAGAACAATCGCATCTCTTGCCTTAATGGCCTATGACAACAACAGCAACAATTAGTTTACTGGTTTCATTGTTTATAGAGTCGTAGAGAGGTTATTTTTTATTTATTTTAGAGAATTGATTTTATTTTAATTTATAGAATCATTAATTTCTGTATTTTTATTTTTGTTATTCGTAGCTTATCGCATTATCTAAATGATATTAAAAGCTTGTTTCTTTTTCAAATTGTTATTTTATTTTTACTTTTAAATTTGAAAATTATAATCTTGTAATCTTTTGTTAAGCCCAAATTTTAATCATGAATCCCATTCCTCAGTAATTAATTCCATTTCAATATGCAATATGATGCGGGTAATATCTGAAATTTTAGACCACATTGAACCATCATATTACTTAAATGTGCTGCCATTTTGATACATTGCCTGATTGAACTATGCTATCTTGAAAATTAATCTTTCCTAAATTTAATGATATGCTAATGTATTTCATTATGAACTGCCAGAGATAGTCTAGTTGGCGAGGCACTGGACTCACGTTTGTGAGAACGGGATTTCGAATCCAGCCAGCCGAAGACAAATAACATCTTATTTAGCATTAGACAAACACCAGCCGTAAATGGAGACTGGTGCTCGTTAAATCTGTCTAGTCACAAAGTCCTCCATGTTCCCATAGAAAATCAATACCTCTGGGGTCACTAAGTGGAGATTAATCGTTCTCTGGTTCAGGTCAAAATTACGCTCTGTGTAAGAATGAATGGATGTATGGTCCGCCATATAAACGGGTGTGGCAGAAAATGGATTCTTGGCCATAGCTGGCGCCACTGGAAACCAAGAAACATCACGCCCCCTCTACTTTAATGGACGAACGACAACAACAAGATTCATTATGAACTGAAAAAAAGTTCAAATAACATCTTATTATGGTTGAAGCAAATTTGAATGCAAGTATGCAAGTATTGCTTAATGATCCGATGTATATATATATATATATATATATATATATATATATATATATATATATATATATATATATATATATATATATATATATATATATATATATATATATATATATATATATATATATATATATATATGTATATTATATATATAATTATATATACCACACACATGCCAGTCACAGAAGACTACTGGTTAGCAACGCACCAAACAGCCAATCAAAATTGAGAACGCATGTGTGTGAAAAGGTAATAATTTTTAACAATGCTGTCTGCAGAAATGTTACAACTAAACTTACCAGCTAAATCTTGTAGCGATTTTTATTCTATACTAAATGTGTGAAATATATTGAACAGAGTTTACTTTAAAATACTTATATCTCTTATAAAAAAAATGGATCGCCGTGAATATCTTAGACGATATCAACAGCGACATACGGTTGAACATAATTTAGCAGCACAAAATTACCGGGAAAATAATCGTAGTGCTCTAAATACAAGACAGCGGAGTGCGCGGCGATGAAACGATGAAGAGTCAAGACGTTTAAATGAAAACGAATAATATGGAAAAGAAATTGATAAAAAATGTTGTGTATAAGGAGGTTTTGTAAATAATTTTTAATTTTATCATTGTTTTTCCTTACTTTTAATTGTTTTTTACTTACTTTCAAAAATTCGTTCAACCAGAAATATTAAATAAAAGTTGAGAATCATATATATTTGTTTGAGATATTTCTTAAATAATGCATAAAAGTGTAAGTCATTGGTACACAAAATGATGTGAGAAGAGAAGTCAATGAAAAAAGTACATAGCTAGGTTTTGTGAATATTCAGAGATCTATTGCAAATAATTTTGAATTTTATTGTTTTCACCTTATTTTTTTTATAACAATTCAGACAAAAATGCGATTGATCATTGATAACATAATTATTTCATTTTACATTTGTTTTTTTATTAGTATTCAATATGACAAAAAAATTCAATTGCTTAGTTTCATTTGTCGAATTTCAGTTACATATGTTTGCATAATATAAATTTTCTTTTTGTCTCATTGAAACTAAAATATTTTGTCGGTTGACAGTATTGAAGTTAATTGGGCAATTACTTGCAATGGTTTTTACTTTTGAAATATTACTCAGCATCACTTATCAATATTACATGTTTTAATTTCTTTGCCTTATTTTAAAGTGCTTTTTCATTAGGTTTTAATTGTTTTCAGTATAAAATTGAAATTACTGGGGGGGGGGGGGGAGATGAAGCACCATATAGGGAGCGTCCGGCATCCTATAAGATCAACAATGATTTGAGTTAGGGGTAAAAAAATACTTGAGGGTGCCCCTTGGCGAAATTGGCGACTTATGTTTGCGCCATTTCTGTTTGCGCGGAACACCGTGGTAACAGGAATGGCTGCAAAATATAATGATATTTCAATAAAACATTGAAAAATTTCAACAAAACATCGCCCAAAACTTTATAAAATTGCAATGAACCCGATATGAGCAAAATTAATAAACCCAGTAAAAAATAAAATGCATTTTGAATCGAAACAAAAATTAATGGAGTAAGCACAGAAAGAAAAGAAGAAAAAAAAAAACTCACTTTTTCGTTAAGCTTGAATATCCTCAGATTTAGGTGCACAGAATTATCTAATAGCAGTTAGATAGTGTTTAAGTTTATCGTAAACAGAATCTGTGTACCTCCATTGCCACATAAATTCGGCGAAATACGAAACGATAATGGTGTCTGTGGTACCGGACTGGCGATGACATTTTTTTCTTAAGTCCCTTTTTATGACTGCCCACATACCTTCGATTTTATTGACTAGAGGCAAAAGTAACCTTACCAGCCGGTATCCAACGTAGAACTAACGGACCTCTGAAATTACATATACCGTTGAACATTTAAAAATAACGCTAAAATCTAAACCAATCAGAATCACGATTGGGTTTCAACATCGCCCAGCTTAGCGATCAACCACGATCACAACTTGGAAAATTAAGGGGCACCCTCAAATAAAGTCTACTCGAGTTAGGCCAACACCTCCTAGAAAGAGTAGGCCTCAGCACGGATTACCATAAATATCCTTTAATAGTCCAAACGTAATGACATATTTCGTATTTTCAACCACTGCGCAGCTTAGTACCCCGAACGTAATAACATTTTTCTTATTTTTCATCAACTGCGCAGCTAATTTCGTCCCATCGGACTACTAAATTCATCCGTGCTGAGGCCTTCCTTCTTCTAGGAGGTGTTGGTTAGGCTCAGCCACGCGTGCTTCGGATACGGAGATTAATCTCCGGCTAATGCCCTATAGTAATGTGTTAAATAATATTGCTTCCTCGCTTTATATAAGTTTATAATATTGTTTTTATTAAAATTGCTTTATATAAGTTTATAATGCTGATATTAAGACCCCCTGACTTTTTACAATCCTATCATATTCTCTCCATGTGATGTTGGTGCAGAAAAATTGCCAGCTTATCTCCAGGAGAACAGCTTTAATTTTGTTCGCGAAGCAAACAAAAATGTAATTGCGTAGCAATTATCGGGGGTTGGCGAGCGGTAGCGAGCAGGAGGTGGAGCCCTCTAGTATATACATATATATATATATATATATATATATATATATATATATATATATATATATATATATATATATATATATTGTGTATATGTATCATATAGTAATTATCATATAGTAATAGAGGGCATTGGGGTAAAAAAAAATAGGCTAAACCTGATAAAACAGTCATAAATAAATGTTACAAACTCATGGTAGCTATGAAAATAACATATTATTAACAATAAATATTTAATAACATTAAAAATTAACATTTTATTATTCACAATTAACAAATTAATTATAACAGTTATCATATATTATTAACATATAAGAAGTGCTGATAAATGAAAAATATTCAATAAAATTAACATTCTATATTCAGACCTGCAGTGGACTGATCGTAAAGACACAGTTCCCAGTAGAACACCGAAGTCAAGCATCACTGGCTGCTGTTCATAAGCAGGTGGGTGACCACTTTGATAAGCCAAGGTAGGGATCAAGGGGACGTGGTATCAGTCCTTGTTAAACTGTTTTACTGTAAAGTGATCTACTTCATGTGCAGGTCATCATGCTACCAAAGCAGGGGAGATATTCTTTCTGCAGAGGATCAAAATTGCGATTATATGTCTTCGGGTCATCCTCAGGGATGTTTCCCAGTCCGTCGCCAATAGCCCATCGTGCAGCTGTAGTGCGACGTAAATGAAGTGCCTACCTATGTACTTATATTCAGCATAATATATAAATCTTCATACATTGTACGATTTACAACAACATTTTTTGAACATCATTTTAAAATCATAATTACTTTTACATGATCCTAATCATGTCTTAAAGAAATTCAATTTTTATTTTATCGTATGATTTTATTTATAAACTATATAATAAAATCATATGATTTGAATTAGAGTTTATAAATCATAATCAATATTTAATGTCGAATGTTTAGAAATTTTCTGCTGATAATAAATGAATTAATATTGAATAAATGAATAAATGAATGAATATTCCGGATCAAATCACGATGTAAAGTACCAATACTTTAGGTGCATCATCCGTAAAATTTTACCGGGAAATCCATTTTTACCGTAAAACTTTACTCTGTAATTTTCACTCTACTATTTATCTATTTGAGGGATTCAGTGAGTGTAAGGTAGTTTACTGTAAAAATTACGGTATATCTGTTATTTTCGACCGTAACATGTTACTGTAAAAATGGATTTTACGGTAAAATGTGCCGGCACTCTGAATTGCGTTACTATTTTTAACGTTATTTGATCCGGAATTTTTTACAGTGCACAATATTTATAAATAAAAAAATTGAATTCTAATTTTTCCAATATAATCGATTTAAATGCTTTATAAAAGAGCATGGAAATCGAATATATTACAATAAAAGCAAAATTATAAATAATATTCAATCTCTCATAAAGTAAAACAAAAGCAAACAGCAAGCAGCAGTTTAAAGCAAGCAGTTGCTTTGTGATTGGAATGATGTTTCAGTTGCAATCAGGAAACAATGAAAACTAAAAACAGTTTTTTCAATATTCACTTTCAATATGATCTGAATGTAATCTGAATGATGTTTTAGTTGTAATCAGGAAAAATCAAAACAAAAAATAGTTTCTTTAATATTCACTTTCAGTCGACCTGAATATAATCTGAATGATGTTTGAGTTGTAATCAGGAAACAATGAAAACAAGAAGTAGTTTCTTCAATATTCACTTTCAATCGACCTGAATGTAATCTGAATGATGTTTGAGTTGTAATCAGGAAACAATGAAGATAAAAAATAGTTTCTTCAATACTCAGTATTAATACGATCTGAATGTAATCTTAATGGTGGTTGAGATAGAAATCAGGAAACAATTAAATAAAAAAAATTTTTTTTCAATTTTCACTTTTAATACGATCTGGATATAATCAGAATGAGGATTGCGTTGTAATCAGGAAACAATTATATAAAAAGAATTTTCTTTCATCATTAAACACAAATTTGATCTGAATATTAAAATGAAATTATCTGAAAATTGAAATTATTTGAATATCGAAAATGTAAACGATAAATAATATTAATTTTAATTTTGAAGCACAAAAGCACTTATGTAAATGTCGAAAATCATCAATTGTTTAAATAATAAAAATTTAAAAATAAATATGTTTATAACACATTGAACAAATGTATTCAGTGTTTTTCTGGATAATTATTATTCAATATTTAACATAAAGCATTTCATCATAATGTTGTTTTCCCTTTATTTCATCATCCTTGTTTCCAAATAAAAAAAAGCTTTTCTTCCCTTGGAAACAATATTAACATGAAAATGGATGATCGTGTAGGTAAGTAATACTTCAGATTCAAACTTCTTCCTCCCACACTTCCCTTCTCTCGAAAAAACTTTCATTGTATGAAATGCATGGATCATGGATGCCTCAGCAGTTTTCTCGTCATACATCATAGATTCCGAACGAAAAAAGTGGATAAAGAAGTATAGGAAAAAATACATCAAATGGTGAGCTATAACATGAAAAAAAGCACCAAAAAAGAACAGAAAAAACGAGATGAATTAACTTTTTGACCTTCAAGAGACATTGAGAGAAGATCAACGCAAAATGTTCAGAGAGAAGATAGACTATAATGTTAAAGCTTATAAAATAGTTAAAAAGGAAGAACTTTTTGATGACCAGAAAAAAAATTGCTGATAAGTGAGACTATTTTGATGAAAAAAATTATGTGAAGTATAACTTTGGGGCATGGTAAATTTAGTTTCTAATTTAACGGTATAGGATGGTCGTAAAGCTTTAGAGATAAAAGTTGTAAATCATTTGAAAAAATGAAAAAAAAAGATTCTGTGAAGATGGATTAGAAAAGCTTAGAAAACATTTTAGAAAAAAGATTTTTACACGAGTTTCGAAAATGTTTGTAGAGTGCCGCAGCAATATTTCATTTATTAGAAAGGTAGTTTCGAATGCAATGATGTAAAAATAATGTGTCGCCATCTATTTATCAAAAAGAAAAATGAATTAATATGAGATTCAAAATAGTAAATATAAACTTTTTAATCAATCAACGTTCATCTCTTATTAGTTTTCGTGGATGGATATTTTTCCCCTTTGTGTCTTAAAATATATCACTTTTTCATCAGATTATGAAGTTGAAATGTCCTATTTTACAAATATAAGGCGTGATAATGATAATTATTGTATGTAGAACTTTTGAATATCAAAGACAAGCAAACAAAAAGATGAAAAAAAAATAGTGATGTTAAATTCAGATATAGTTAAATCAAAGGTACAATTCTTGTTCTCACTTTAAAAATCGTCTTAGGAAAATTTCACGCGTTATTAATATTTCTGAGAGGAGGATAGGGAATAGATCTAATAGCAAAAAGCAGCATGACTAAATCACAAAGAAAAATGTAGAGCATGCTGTAGTTTTGTTTATATAAATAAGAACCTTCCTCTTTTTCTAAACATTATATGACAGTCAGAAAGTAAAGAGATACGGGAGAATTCACATTTCACGTGATTGCTCTGGAGACTAGCGTGGGAATGTTTAGAAACTACATAAAACACATGTGCGAACACAATTGTACATGCGAATTAGATTGACGTACAGTAGGACAAAAAAAACGGACCACCCTGAATAATTTTTGATCTAATGATCGGATCTTCACGTTCTAGGACTCATCTTTATTAGTTCGAGGGGTGACCTCAAATATGCTAATTAATTAGTGCAGACGATATTTTAAGTTACAAAATCAGACCCAAAAACGAACTTTTTTTTGAATAAATATACCTTTTTTTCAACGGTTTTGTATTTCTGACCCCCAAAATATAGGGGTAACCGTAATCTGGAAAATATGGTCCCCCTAGTTCGATCAAGAGAGCGATTTCTTGGACCCCTTAGTGTTAATTTCACTTTTTGCGCATTTTGCCATAACACGAGAACTTTTTAAGAGAATTGAAATTTTTTTGAACACAACTATAAATTTCTAAAAATATTTCAATATCGTGACCCAAAAATAATTCAATACCAAAATTAAATTGATTTTATTAAATAATAGTAGAAAAACATTTCTATTGTAAGGTATAAAATTTTTTACATAATTTTAAAGAATGTAAATTTACATGGCAAAATATAAAATTTGAGCGAAATAATTTGAATAGTTCATGAGAAATCGAATTATAGTCGTATATTTAATATTATAGGGTTAGAAATACGAATCCATCGAAAAAAAGATATGTTCAGATTCAGAGACGTTTTCGTATCTGATTTCATAACTTAAAATATCGTTTGAACTATTGAGCATATTTGAGTTCACTCCCGAGAGCCATTAAGATTGAGTCCTAGAGTGTTAGATCAAAAATTGTGGTACTTTTTTTTTTTTTTTTTGCACTGTGTTTTAGTTTTCCGGCATATTTAAAAAATGATTTGAAATATTTTCGTAAGATCAAAAGTTATTTAGGGTAGTTCGCTTTTTTGGAGCACTGTGCAATCATATGTGCGAATCACATGCCTTGAAAATTCTCCAAAATGCATGCAAAACGCTTTAACAAGCAAGAATCGAGGAAAAAGCTTGAACTCGATAATAAAAGAAGGGAGATAAGAAGCATGCGTAAATTGCTTTGGAATAGATTTTCAAACTTAAGGATGGAATGATAGGAAGATTATTAACTAAATTGTTAGAAAACTTCAAAATATAGAATGATTCTCAGAAATCAAGTTCGGAAAATGAAGAGTAGCTTAGTATTAATTTAACAGACAGAAATTCAAATCTATAATACGAATTCCAATTATTTGGAACTACGGAAGATGATTTAATTACCTGATTTTGGAAATATCTTTTATGTTAAAATTTAAGATTGTGTTCAGTTTCTCCAATACACTCAAGGCCACACCGACATGAAATTAGGTAAATACATCAGAATGTCTTAAATTTAGTGCTTACAGGGGGGACATGTATCTGAAATAAAATTTATTCAAAATATTAGAGCTTCGGGGACTGACTTTTGGATAATGAGGTAAAGCAATTAAATTGGAAAAGTTCGAATAGGAGAATTTGTTGGATATCGGTGATAAATTTTCTACAGATGGAATCAATTATATTAGAAGGAAATCCACGGCAAACAGCTATAGCTTTTTTTTTCTTCCCTTTACTTAGCATAATCAAAAAACAAACTACTTTTCATTTATAATACTGGAAACCTGTGGAGATAAAACATTTTCCCATTTCCCCTACGCTTTAAGCTATGTTTAATAGATATGAAAATTTAAATGAATTGCTTAAAATTTATGCGAATATGATACTTGTAATTTAAAGTAAATAACTCTAAAGTTCTTCCGTTTTTAAAAGAAAAAATATCTTCCTTTTAGTGCTTATTATTTTGCAGAGCATTTCCTTGTTTAAGCTGCAGAGGAAACAATTACCATTTCGATAAGAATTAATTAGATGACAAATATATTTGAACAGATGTTTAAATCTTGAAACTAAGATATCTCAAAACTTAAATCATGGAGCTTTCTGTGATTTTTAAAAAAAAATTTATTTCTAGATATTTTGTAAAAATGACATTTTTATAATGGTATATGTTAAAAATGAGGTGACTATTGTACAAATAAAAGACTTGATGAACTTCAAAAGAAATTTAAAAAAGTTTTATTATGTATCTATGATACTATAATTATTTTTCATCAGCTCAAATCTTATAATTTGTATATTTATTTTCTCCAATGGATAAGTGTAAAGAACACGAATATATTAACTCACGTTTGCCTAACGGAATGAAATTAATAATTTCCACGCATTTGGATGTTCATGCTTTCGGCAAAGATATGCATAACTTTTTATACGTTATTTTATTATCTTTCTGTAGACATGAATAATTATTTCATTTTAACCTTTTTCTTGATAAATCAAAATATTTATTGTATTTTATTACAAAATAAGCATAAGACATTTTTTTTTTGTTTAAAATTTAAATGATTTTATAAATCTTTTTATTTACCAACCTTGATATCTTTGACTATCCTTATATTATAGAATAAATCATTTTATTCAGTCACTATAACTTGATTAAATAAATCAGTAAGTTTTTAAAGATTCTCTTTAATCATCTCCTTAATTCATATTCACTGTAAATAATTTTGGTTTAAATTACGGTACATAATACCAGCACCGTGAGTACTGGTATTAGTTATCGAAAATGTTATGGAACAAATCTAGTCTCCCGTAATTTTTACAGCAATAATTACCATAAAATCATTGAAGTACTCAGATTAAACAAATATAACAAATATATATAATCCTATATTTCAATGTAAATTCAATTATTTCCAATTGCAGTGTATATTTTTCAATTTCCAGCGTACAGTTGCATAGAATATGTAAAACTGCTGAATGGATGTTAAAATGTTTTGTTTTTATGAAAAAGGTTGTTAACACATTTTAACTTCGAAAGACATGATTTGATTGGATAAAATACTTTCAAAGGGCGTTTTAAATGTTTGCACCAACTAATGACCAAGTCATCCATACTATTTAAACTTTACTACTTGCCTATTAGATGTTAATGCAAAAGGATGTGTGCGGTTCGCATGTGTGCTATCAATTGCGTATTTCTCTTCGTCATTCCAAATTTGAATTTCTGAAGCTTTTATTTTTATACAGTATATTTCATCACGATAAACTTGCAGTTTCTACAAGAAAGTAAAGATCATGTGCACTATACTCTGTTGCAAGTTAAGAAAAAACCATTATCCTTATGGAGAGAGCCTGTTTGCTTCTAACTACATGCCAAATGGATAAAACTCTCCCAGTACGAACGTATATTAACATCGCCAAATCTTGAAACGATGTAGCTTGCACAGTTTTTTTTTTTTCTTGCTTGCTTTTTTAAATCAAGTGAGATGAGGAAAAAAAACTTATTGAATAAAGACTATTGTTCTGCTAATAAGAATTAATAAAAATGCTATCAAAAAATCGTACCAAATATACGTGTTTTTCTTCACATTTAAAGAAATTAATGAAAAAATAATAGTTTTTTTTCCGCAAACTTCTGCAAGTATATATATATATATATATATATATATATATATATATATATATATATATATTTGATTTGTTAAGGAAATGTAAGCTAAGATGCTCCATTTTTAGTAGTCCAATCTAATCCAATGCTCTTGCACCGTCATATAGTTATTTCTTTTTCAAGAACAAATGTTCTTGTTATTTATCGAAATAAGTCTAGGATTACAAAAAGACTGTAAAATTATAACCCTTTTTTTAATAATTCCATGGTACATATCGTAAAATACAGCATAAATTAAGTTTCTGTCCGATGAGTTTAACTTTTAAAAGCTTTTATATTGTTTTGAAAGCCTATTTGTACAATTTCATAAGGAAATAAAACGGAACTATTTGCAATCGCGGAAGATTACTTAAATCCTATACCGCAATAGTCTTTTCTTAACTTGCAACGTTATCATTATTTGTACGTACTTATCGTAATAGTGAAATTTAAATCCTGTTTATAAACTTCTGAAATTTTTTATTGTGCCTCATTAAATTTAAAAAAAAAAAATTACAAACTTATTATTTTTTTGTATGTAATACAATTCTCAAATATAACATTTTTTCAAAGAAAATTAGTTGTTTAGAGCAATTTCATATATGAATGTTAATAAAGCAGTGGCTTTTTAAGACTGCATATCTAAAAATAGAGTTTATGCAGAGTTTTAAATTTTAGGTTTTTTTCTCTTTCATATTCTTTTTTACACTGTTTAATTTATTTATGAAATTGTGTCTATTGAATTATATTTATTCAATTCGTATTGGTGATCAAATAAGAGCTAAATATTGTTTTAATTTTAAATAAAAACAAAGCGATAGATATCAATGTGCTTTCCTAATTTTTTTCTTCTCAATTTTAGATATTATTAAATTAAATTAGATATTATTAATTTAAATACATAAATTATTTTCATTTTTGAATTTGACTATTTAAGAAAGCACATGCTCAAAAGTTTCATTTTCAACACCACTTAAAGCACATTTGTCCTTAAAATTTCGATCCTTTTTAAAAACAACTTAAAATTAGCATGTTTATTGCAAAATTGCATTAAATAGAATTTTGTGGATAAATTATTTACTTTAGAGCTTTAAATCATACATTAAAGAAAGACAGCATTAAATGAATAATCGTAAGAAACTAAAGAGGAAAAATGATATAAATATTTTATTTGCATTAAACAGATATGCAGATGAAAAAAAGAAGGCATGTTACGAGCAAACAAAAATAGAAACTCATTTTAAAGACTAATAAGTGTACTTTTTTTTGTTTTGAATTTTTGTTTAATTTTTCATTTTTGGTTGCATCTTTATGTGTTTTGTTTCAAAACTCTTTCGTTTTCTTCTTTCACGCCCTGGAGTAAAGTTTTGAGAGCTCGAAAAACTTGTTCAAACTTATATGCTTTTCGAGCTAAGGAATTTTTTATATTATCAAGTTTATAAAACTAACAACACACAGTTTTACAATCATTTACATGCCCAAATTTTTTATTATACTGTATAGCGAGCAGTAAACAGATTTTTTTTTTAACTTTGTAGATTCTTATTTTCCACCATTGTAAAATATTGCTATATTCGGAACTACAATTTAAACGAATAATCTCACTCAAATTAGTTTATAATCAAACTTTAAACTTAAGTAGTAAGGTTTAAATTCTTAAACTAGAGAAACTTTTATTCGAACGTCTACTAAATTTCTTAGATTTAACTACAATAGTTTAGAGTCGCTAAGTTCTCCAAACAAAGAGAGCTTTAAAGTCTTTATTTAATCGTAGCTAAGTTTTAAATTTCAAAAAGAGAATTCAGGATAGATCAGCGCTTTTTTACAAAGCTTTAAAAGTTCACTAAGTATTTAGCATTTGAAACAAGTGTTTTCAGTTGTCTGAGCTTTGTTAAGTGTTTTAACGTTAAGAAAAGGAGGTAAAATATTTCAGACTTTCTTTTTATATTTTGTGATTATTGTTAAACAGAATAGCAAAATGCATGACATTATATTTTATTTAATATATTACCACCATAAAATATTATTTAAAATGTGCTGAATGTGTAAATTTATTAAAATTTCCTTTTTTTAATAAACTAATTACACTCTCGAATAAAGAAAAATGAAAAAAATGTGATGGTTAGCAAGAAACGCATTTTGATTGATTCATTTGTAACAGTTGTTTATAAAAAAACAACTGGAATAGTGAAAATTTTTACAGGGTGAATTATATCTGAATCCGCAAGACAGAGAAAAGTATTTTAATGTTTTCATTAAATGAAATTGAATTTTTTGTTTATTGTAGCATGTAAATAAATTTGTTTAGCTTAAAACAAAACAAATTATATTTAAGTGTCACGAAACCTTTACAAAAGTGCTGAGATAAAATTATTTTATATTTCTCTTCATTGCGGAAAAATAAATGTATTTAATGCTAAACGTATGCTTTAATGATTTATCTTAGGTTATTATTAGGTTATGTTAGAATATTATGTTAAAGAAGAGAAGAAAAAGTGTCATTTTTGAACTTAATTTCTTTTGAGAACATATTTCTTTTCGTGAACTTGATTTCTTTGAGAACATATTTCGTAACTTAGAACTCAACCCAGAAAACAACGGAATTTCTAGTTAAAGCATTAGGACAAACTGTCCTTCATAAGAAACTTTTTGATGGAACTAACCCACATTTGCGTTACCTAGTGAGAAAAACCCCGAAAATGTCCCTCAGTTAGCACGACAGTAATTTTCCAGTTCCACTTTCAGATAATAAGCTAAAGCTACAACATTCGGCAATTTTACTATATATTTACGCACTTTGAGTGTCAGGTTTTAATTTGAATTTTTTATTATAAAAACGAGAATTGAAAAATAATAATGTTACCATCAACCACATTATAATTATATAATATTTATTCAATCGTCGTAATATTTATTCAATCTTAAGAAAAGAATTAAATCTAATAAATCTTCCTTTATACTTGATCTTAAATAATTAAAAATGTATTTTAATGCCAAAAATAGTCCTATAGTTATATCAACTAGGCTATAGGGCCTTTACAACGTGGAAAGCCTTAAATTTCTGTATTATGCAATGAAATTTCTGGAGCATGGCAAACTAACTTTGGCACCAGCTCTAGGGAAAACACAGCACCGGATCGCTACAGATCTTTCCTCCAGCCATCGCTATGATTCAAACCCGAATCACCTAATTGCCATGTGAGAGTGCCATGTGAGCCCACCGGGGGTTATAATTCATACAATTATCTGATTTTTTGTACACAGTTCGGGTCGAGAATCTGATCCTCTCCTAACCTTTTATAATAAGTTTTTCATATAGTCCAAAAGTTATTTTGCTTTAAAATTTCAACCAGAAATTTAGTACTATTTAGTTTGATTTTTATTCATATTTATATATACTTTATCATATTATATCTATTGTAATATGTATTAATTTCTGGTCGTTTTAAGATAAGTTCAGTGGAATAAAAAAAACTTATTTCTTAGCTTCGGCGATCACATAAATGTGTAGGAAGAAATTTTTAATCAAAATGAAAGTAAACAAACTGAAATATCACATCATATATTGAAGAATTAGAAAAAAATGTTTGCCCTTTGCAAGTTGCAAAATTATAAAAAAAAATGGGTTAATTTCACACATCTTTTTTATATATATATTTATTGTAATACTAATACTAAATACACAAATATTTATATGTATATTTTACACTAAAAATAAAGCTTGAAAATTGTTAAAAATAAACCTTTAACAAGCTTAAGATATATTATTCAGAAATATTCATCTGAATGCTCTTTTAGCGATGGATTTTTAATTACATTATTATAATATTTATATTATAAAATTTATATTATAAAATTTATATTATAAAATTTATACTATAATGTTCATTATTTATTTGAGCGATTTCTTTGCAATGTAATTTTAGTTTCATTATTCTAAAATTTATGTTATATTTTTAAACTGATACATTAGTATACATGACTAATTATTATATTTCTTTATATTTGCATAACTGACATTGCATTTTTACTACATATCCTAATAATTTATTTTTACTGTTCAATCATTGTACATGATTTTATTCTTGCTCATGCATTACCTTCCCTTAATACAGTAAACAATTCATTTTAACTGATTGATATTAATATCAATTTTTTTATATATATTTTTTATATATATAAATATTTTCAGATGTAATGAAATTAAATATTTTTAGATAAGAAATCGGGCTTAAAAATAATTACACGGTAAATCAAGAAATATTAAATAATTTAAGTAATGTAATTCGTAATGAGATTTCATTTAAAAAAAATTATATTTCTTATTTGAATCATTCGCGTGATGACTTCTCGAAAATAATTTATTTAATAACTTGTCAAAATGTGGAAATTACGGACACGCAAATGGGGGGAGTGGGAGCGAAGGAAAAAAATAATGGGACTGTAACGAGATTTGCACTGCGACTTTTCATAATTTTCTTCCAAAACTGTATTTTAAAAACAGAAACTAATTAAAAGTGATGCTAAAAATTTAATTTTGGAAAAGACGGAAAAAGATTATTAATTTTATGGTTTTCTTACGCATGGAATAATTTAATTTCAAAGTTCAATCTCACTAAAACATTTTAACGGAAAGAAGAATTTTCCTTGTCATGGAAGTTATTCTATTTTCTTTTATATAGTTAAAAAAAGCGTTCTTATGGAGAACAAAAAGTTTATTTCTGTTTTCAAATTGTTCAACATAAACGATGTAAAGGCTTCAAAAACATTATTATAATTTAAGTTAAAAGTTATTATTATTAGTTAAAAAGTATTCCAGAAAAACTTCTAAATTGTATAAGACGCAATCATTTATTTTCAAAAATTTTTTTTGTAATGACTGAAATAATCTATACATTAAATTCAAGGCATTTTAAATGATACCAATTTGTTTCCAATTTGTTTTAAAAAATGGTTGGTTTATATATTAAAACAAATCTTGCTGAAAAATATTTTACCGATATCTATTAAAAATTAACATTTGTGACTTTCCATTTCCAGAAATTTTGCCTGTTCCAGAGACTCAGAATCTAGTAAAAATTGAATTTTTCTCGTCTGGTACCAGGTACTCAAATGTATATTATAGTAGTTATACAAAACTATACCAAAATTCATGTGCAACAAATAACAGCACGAATTAAATTTCTACTTGACGTGTTTAACTTTTAAAAGCTTTTAAATTGTTATGAAAGCATATTTGTTATATTTGATAATGTAATAAAACGGAACTATGTGCAGTTGCAGATGATTACTTAAATCCTATACCGCAATGGTTGTTACTTAACTTGCAATGGAATATAGGAACTATCCTTTCACCTTGATTTAGTGAAACTCCAAAAATTATGCAATCACTACACTTCTCCACTTAGGTTTAAAGTTTTTGCCGTTTTATTTTCGTGTGAAAAAATCTATATATATATATATTTCTCTTATGCGGCGACAAAGAAAAGCCTCATTACAACTCCCGGAATGGCAACGTTAGAAAATCGTCCAATGATTGCATCTAAAAATGTCACATGCCAAATCTAGCTGAGGTGGCTCAAAATATAGCGCTTTTAAAAACGGAAACAATAACCAGAGTGAGCATTATCAGGTTGCTCAATTCAGCTGCAGCAAAAATAGAAATAAACAACTTAAAAATAAAAATGCTGTTGCCAGCCATAGAATTTTTTGAAAGTTAACTTAGCAACATAAATCAAAATGACATAGAAGCGCAACTAGATCAAAATTATGATACCTGAGGGCTTGACGTAACAAATCCTTCAATTCTATGAGTGTTGTATCGCCAAATGCCCAAATTAACAATTGCAATTTCAAATTAATATTGGAATGTACAGGTTTAGAATTTTCTACAGTGAAAAGTTTTCGGAACTTCAGTATTCAAAAAAGTATACAAAAGCTAGACGTTAAGGACGTATCCAATGAGCGAGCATTGGATCGCAATCCGAAATGAACTGCGAAAGCAGTTCATTTCGGATTGCGATTCAAACAAATATTTGTTTCTACCATATTCCTCTACTTAGTTTACATCATTAGATTATTTCATTTTTTTTTAATATATAGAGCAGATTTGTTTTATTTTTTCCATATAGGGCAAAGTTTGACCTATATAATAAAAGTAACAAAAGCAGTTGGCGAGCGCCAGCGAGCAGGGGGAGAAGCCTCTTTGTATTTAAAATTCTTACAGCGTAAGCATTTTGATTAGTGTTGTTGATTGGTTTGCTTATAACGCTATTTCTTTGCATTTTTTAAAAATCTTTTTTCTAACGATAGCAGATTTTTTTAAAAGATTAATTATTTTAAATTTTACGGAAACGTTGTTCAATTATTATTTTAGAAGACATTTTTACCATATTCCTCTACTTAGTTTACATCATTAGATTATTTCAATTTTTTTTTATAAATAGAGCAGATTTGTTTTATTTTTTCCATATAGGGCAAAATTTCGACCTATATAATAAAAGTAACAAAACAAATTTGTTTACAATGAAAGTAGATATTTTTTCCACCTACAATTGCTGTAACTAGTTTTATGATTTAAATTACCTGATTTTATTGAATTGTTCATTTATTCATTTCTTTGAATTGTTTGAATTTGTTTTTCTATTGAGTTACAATAAAATACCATCTTTCGAGAGTTTTCAAATTTAAACAACTGAATAGTTCAAACAGAGTTCAGGTTTCTAGAAATGCTATTAATTTTTTTTTTAAATAAAATTTTACAATATCTCTTGCTAATAAATATTTTTAAAGGTAAAAAAGAGAAAATATTTTTCTATATAATTTTTGTAATATTTTCTATATAATTTTATAATATTTTGACTATTTCGTGGTACTTTTTAACTACCTTAGTGTATTTTCACAGCCTTTATTTTCATTGAAATTCTTGAGTTTTTTCAATATTACAAAGAGAAAAATCAAGTTTTTCACATATTTTTACAAATATTTGAAAAGTAACACCCATTTAATTTGGCAAATGTTTTAAAATTCGCACGGAGAAAAAAAAATTTGGTAAAATTATTGTACTTCATAGTAATGATATTACTGGTTAAAAAATAATAATTTAAAACATAAAAATCAAATTACATTCAATTTAAATCAATCATTTTTGTATTTTTCCCTTTCATATAGAAATGGCTCACCGTAAATATTGATTTTCAAAATTATAATTTCTATTACCAGTCATTTAGTAACAAATGCAAGACTATAATTAAGCTTGGCCGAATAAATGGTTTCTATGCCATGCGCTAAGGTATCATAATTAAATTTCTACATTTACCAAACTTTAATACACATTATGAAGCAATAATTTATTATTAATTTCACCAACTTCATTATCGAAACACTTCGGTAAAAATTACCGTGTCCCTTGGTTTTTCCATAGAGCCAGAAGCTTGGTAAACTTAACCATTAAGTTTTGACCATCTCTTTTTCTTAGTGCATATGTGAATAAAAATAATTCCAATTATTTTATTTTAAGTTACAAAAATCTATTTCGCAACAGAAAAGACATTTAAACAAGGGAAACAGCTTGAAAAGTAAAGTTAGTACTAGTTTTAAAATGCTACGTAAACATTAATCTAAGATGCCAAGTAAAATAAGTCAATTTCTGTGTGCCATGTTATTTTGCGAAGTTGAGAGAATTAATTAAAAGCGTTGTATTTAAAATCAGAAACGCTAAGATTATGGTTTCAAACTGAAGACTTTCAAATGTTTTGTTAGATCTTGAAAAAAATGATAGTTTAATTTTCGGAAGAAGCATTTTGTTCATAGCATATTCAGCTTTTTTATATTTTTTTAAACATGACTCTTAGTTTGGAATTAAATCTAAACAATCTTTTTTTTTTATTTTCACAAAAAGAAATTTGTTAATTCTTTGTAATATTTCATTATTCAGTATCAGTTGAGTTATTTAACAAAGCTTTTTATTTTAATGAGAAAGCACTGTATACACACAGGAAGTGTCAAATAAAGTCATACTTTTATTTTTTGAGAAACGCATGTTGTGATTAATTCTAAAATTTTAATTAATTTGGATTATTTTTAGGCGAAATAGTTATTTAACATGCATACTTTATCTTTTAATGATTTAAATGTATCATAATTATCATATTCAAGCGTAAGAAATTCAATTTTATATTCAGTAAAACATACACATAATTCTTTTTGTTTAATATATCAATACATCAGGACAACGCTATTATAACAAATTTAACAAGCATCATTTGGCTTATTAATTTTCAAATCTTGTTGAACATAATGGTAGAATTTACACAAAATGCTGGCGTTTTATAGAAATTATTCCTGTAACTAAATTTAAATAATAACTCATGCATATTTTATGAAACAACTTATAGAAGTTGTTTAAGAAAAGATTGGTTGCTGTTGTTGTCTTATGCCACTGGTCAATACTGGCAAGCATATTTTAAGTCCCACTGATGCGCTTCTTCTTGTTTACCAGTGGTAGCATCAATTGACTTCGGCCACACACATACACCACAGTCCGTTTTACAAGGAAGAATCATTCCCACACTATGAATCCGCAGATAGTAACTTTAACGTAAACCGGAGTATGATCAATCTCCGCCCAGAGATACTGATTTGTTGTGGGAAGTTGGAAGACTTTGTGACTGGGTGCACCAGTTACCATTAGCATGCACCAGTCACCATTTTGTACAAGGGGAGTGTTCAGCCGGTGGGAATCGAACTCCTGACCTCTTGGACATAGGTCCAACGTCCTACTATTCAGGCTAAAATAAAATATAAGATTTAAAAATTGAATTTAACAGCTCAGTTGTCGAAACTAGACAGCAAGTTTTTGCTGTTTATCTTAGAAAGTTTCATATGCATAGTACATTTTGGCTATACCAATGGATTGCTCCGAAAAAAAATTTAGATTAAGAGCATTTCAATGAATATAATAAATTTTGGTACTGTTCTCATAATCACTGTAGTAAAACCAGACACGATATTCAATTTTTGCCAAGAGGAGAAGTAAAAGTATTATTCATCATGCAAGTTTCAGCTAATTTAATGAAAAGTTTTAGGATCTTAAGGATTCTGAAAGAATCTTAAATATTGAGGAATTAAATATGAGTCTTAAATTTTGATCAAACTATCTGTTTAAAGACGAGAAAAAAAGTTAGCATTAAGCAGTATTAAGTTTAGTGAGCAAAAGGACTATAAATTTCCAGTTTTTTTAAAATTAAATTTTAAAGAAAACTAAAGTGGGCATCAAAAATGTATACAAACTTAAAACAGTCATAGAAAATCTATTTCTCATTCTGCAAGAATAACTTTCAGTGAATGGCGAAATTAAAGTCCAATTTGAAAAATAAATAAAATGTTAATAGCATAAATTTACTTTCCAATGAAAATGTTTCTGATAAAACGTAGTAGAACAGGGAGTATATTTTCTATGATCGAGCAAAGTGTGTATGCATTTTTTTAAGCACCCTTTTTTTAGTAGTACACGGAGGAAAATTCAGGTAAAATTAACGTACTGTATGGTGATGATATTTCTGGTACGAAAAAAAAAAACTGTAATAAGACCAACTGCACCATATTTTAACCATTTATTTGGTCATTTTTTCCGTTCATATGTTAAGGGTTTACAGGAAATTCTTGCTTTTAAAATTATAATTCTAGTCATACATTTAGTAAAAAATACAAAAGTGAAAGAAAACTTAACCGAATAAATGACTTTTATGTCATATTCTAAAATTTCATGTTTAAACTACAAAATTTTACCACATTTACCAAACGATAACACTTATTATAAAACAGTATTTGTTTTTTATAAATTTTAGCAAAATCATCACAAAAGCACTTTTAAAATAACGGTAAAAATTTCCGTTGATTTTGACTTTTCCATAGACCCAAAAGTACGGGGAATTTCCCAATGTTCTGGTAGTTTTGACCATATATTTTTTTTCTCTGTGTATTAATACGTTATTTACATTGGTTTAGAATTGCCCAATGGGCTACTGACAAAGGTCTAGGAAACATCTTTAAGGAGGATTCAAAGACATGTCATCACAATTTGGATCATATGTTGAGGGGATAACTCTCACCTTTCCCTTTTGAAGACGATAACCTGTGCGTGAAGGTTGAGCATTTTTCAATCGAAGAGGGTAACGAAGATCGATACTGTGCACCCTCGGTCTCTTTGCAGGCCGATCAAAGTGATTACTCTTTACATCACTGACCACAGCTAGTAATGCTTGACCTCAATTATCTTCTTGGAACTGTGCTTTAAAATCAGTTGCCGGTGAGACTACTATTGTTTTTTCTTTTTTTTTTTTTTTCTTTGAAGAATCTAAACAGGTTTAATACTATACGATTATAATTAGGTTGGTCTTAGTGGAATCCTAGACTTGGCGGTTTATTTCGATAATTAAGGAGAACATTTACTCTTGGAAAAAAATGTATGACGTTGCAAGAGTATTGTATTTGATTGGACCACTAAAAACGATGTGTCTAATACTGACACGCATTTAACAAATAAAATATGAGGTAAAGAGTTTTTACTTTTGTTTCAATGCAAAAAACCTTATTTTAATATTATTTAAAATTCATTATTGCATAATAATTCAAATTTTAAAATTTGAGATAAAGTTTTGTAAATTTAAATAGGATTGATTAATAACATATATAAAGTAAAATTTATTTCTGAAATAATTGCTTTTATTATTCTCAATCCTTTTTTTTTCTTTGACAGAGAAATATTTTGCGACTAATATTTCCAAACTAGTAGTGTAAAAATTAACTTTTAACAATTGGTTTACATTGGTTTGTAAGCATTTTGTGACAACGAACAGCATATTTCATTTATTTCAAAAACATTTTCTGATTCATTTAAAAAAAAAAAAACATAAATATACCAATGAAATAGAAATATGATTCAACCCTCTAATTTTAAGGGAAACAAAAAAAAAAAAAATAGTTTTTATTCAATAAGTTTTGTTTTCCACATTCAACATGATTTAAGAAACTAAGCAAAAAGAAGGCTGTGCAACGTCTTTCAATGAGTTGGCGATGTTGATATGATTTCACGTTGGGAGCTTGGCATCCACTTGGGGTGCACTTAGATGCAAACAGACTCTCTCCATAGAGATAATGGTTTTCTTTCTTAACTTGCACCACAGAATAGTACCTCCTTCTTATCCTGTTTTTTCCAATATTTAATCCCAAGATGAATCCGCACTAAATAAGGCTTTTCCCTGTAATGTTTAATGGAATCTAATCATAATGGATATATTTTATGAAGAGTTCATTATTAGAAAAGAAAGCAAAGTAGACTATGAACAGCGCATTAAGCGAGATATTGCATTAAAAAGCTTTGTAAAAAAATAGTCCACTAAATGAAGCATTGGACTTATTATGCTCGATCAAATGAATGATTGATATTAAATTGTTGTTCAAATGAGTTTATTGTGTCAAAAGTTGAATTCTTGGCTATAGGTGGCGCCACTGCGAAACAAGAACAATTGCTTTCCTTGCCTTAATGGCTTATGACAACAACAACTACAGTTAGTTTATTGATTTTGTTGTTGATGGAGTAATAGTGAGCTACTTTTTTTATTTATTTGAGAGAACTGATTTTTTCTTTAAATTTTCAAAATCAGTAAAAATTAAGCAAAAATTCACCCATTTCTGTGTTTTTACTTTTGTTATATGTAGCTTATCGCATTATCTAAATCATGTTAATTGCTCTTTTTTTCTTTTTAAAATTATTATTTTATTTTTACTTTTAAATTTGTAAATTACAATCTTGCAATCTTTTGATAATCTGAAATTTTAATAATGAGTCCCATTCTTTAGTAAGTAATCCCACTTCAATATGCAACATGATGCGGGTACGGTATAAAATTTTAGACCATGTGGAACCATCATATTACTTAAGTGTGATGTCATTTTGATACATGCCTGTTTGAACTATTCTATCCTGAAAATTAATCTTTCCTGAATTTAATCGTATGCTAGTGTGATTCTTTATGAGCTGGCTGAGATAACCTGGTTGGCAGAGCGTTAGACTCACTCTTGTGAGAACGGGAGTTCGAATCCAGCTATCCAAGGACTTCCCGTGTAGTAAATGGTGAATGGTGCACGTTAAATCTGTCGGGTCACAATGTAATCCACGTTCCCTTGCAAATCAATACCTTTAGGGATACTGAATTGGAGATTGATCGTTCTCTGGTTCAGGTCAAAATTACGATTTGTGGACGAATGAATGGATGTAAGATTGGGTCCGCCATATAAACGGATGTGGTGTATGGGTGTGGCAGAAAACGGATTCTTGGCCATAGATGGTGCCACAGGAAAACAAGAAATATCACACCCTCTCTGCCTTAATGACCAATGAAAATAACAACATTCATTATGAACTGTAAAAAGGTTCAAATTAATATCGTATTATGGTTGAAGCAAATTTGATTGCAAGTATTGTTTAAGGATCCGATATTATTTTTATAACATGAAATTTTAAATTTTTATGTTTTTCACTTTGAGTGTTTTATGAAGCTCTTTTGCGTGGGAAAATAAAAATGTCATATTTTAAGCAAAGAAAAGCTATAAATTTATACTATATATACCATCTAGACTTAAACAATTATCTGGGCTTTAGACCAAACAAAGAACATAAATATTTTAAAAGTTATGGAAGCCTTTTTATAATCACCAATTGTGCAGGATTTTTTTTTACCTAGACTAGAATTATCTAAATCAATGTATAACTCTCAGTTTTAGCAAATTTTTATGAGCCCACATAATGAATGGTTGGATTCACTTTTTACGAATTAAAAAATTAAATCTCAAACGATTTACATTTTCTCAAAACTGCGGATTTTCTGCGTGTTGACCATACTTAGATAAAATGAAAAATTTTCTGAGAACACAATATCTCAATTATAAAACTTTCAGCAAGCAACTGATTAACTCTTGTAACTAGTAAAAATCACGGATTGCTTTTTTAAAAAAAAGGGTTGATTTTTATAGAACGTTATATTGATTCATATCAAAGGAAGGAGTTTAGTAAAAAACCAAAAAAGCTGAAAATAGAAATCCAAAAAAGTTATGTGCAAATACACTTTTTAAAAAATTGGAAAAAAAATACCTGAAATTTATTTTTAAAAAAAGTGTGTGAAGGGAAACATTTATCATTAGTATGTTATCTACACTTTAATAAAAATATCGATGTGAAATTAAATTGATTTATTTATATTGTGTGAATATGAATCTCAATGCATGATTTTTAAATCACGCTAATACTACTCGCGCCATTTAATTTTAAAATCACGTAAATATGAATCTCAATGTGTAAGTTTAAAATCGTAATAATACGAATCTCGATGTTTGATTTTAGCATCTCGATATTTCATTTCAAAAAAATCGTGCGAATATGAATTTTGATAAATAATTTTCCAGTCACTTGAACACAAATCATAATAGTGACTTTTGAATTGCGAGAATACGAAACGAGATACTTCTTATAAAATCGTGAAAATATGACACATGATGCGCGATCTTAAATCTCGAAAATAGGAATCGAGACGTGTTTATTTAAATCATGTCATGTGAATATAATTTTAAATCGCGTTTGTATTAGTAGGAACAAACGCAAAAACGAATTATATATATATATATATATATATATATGTATATATATATGTATATATATATATATGTATATATATATGTATATATATATATATATATATATATATATATATATATATATATATATATATATATATATATATATATATATATATATATATATATATATATATATATAGCAAAACAAATAAATACAAAAAAAACCAGAAGAAAATTAGGAAAAACAATAAGTATCATTTATTGCGCATAAGCTGCAAGTAAATAGTAGAGATGTCCAATATTTTCTGGAACAGGTATTTGGAACCTGTTATTTAATCATACCTGTTATAAAAATAACAGGTTACTTCCAAAGGCCTGTTCCAAAATACTAGGCAAAAATTTTAATTCAATTATCTTGGCAAAAATTTATTTTACTACTTTTTTTAAAATGTTAAACTGTTTTGTTTTTTTTGGAAATCTTTGTACAGTTTATAATAATAAAAAAAAATCACGTTTTATTTATTATTACAGGGCCGTAGCCAGACATTGCGAGGGTCTATAAAAATTATAATACTAGAAATACAAAACTTAAGTTTTGTATTTCTAGTATTATAATTTTTTTAGAGCTGTTTTAAATCTAATAATTTAACGAGTAACTTTACTAAAATCAAATGAATTATTCTAAAAATGTTTATATATAGCTTATTTTCTCTAGTTCAATAGTTAATATTTCTATATATAGTTTTTTTTTTTTTTTTTTTTTTTCATATTGCGTGGTGTCACTAGAACTGCATTAAAAAACCATGCCTAGGCAGTCTTGTATGGGTTTGGGAAAAAATTAACAAATACCGCCTATGAAACGTGAGCCACTCTATGAATTCCCCCCCCCCGCCCCTTCTCGTGTCTTGAAAACTTTGAACTCACCTTTTTTTGAAAGGGGAGAAGCACAACCTTTGCTGGGGAAGATTTTTATTTATTATTAGATATTTTTTGCTGCTATCTATAATATATATATATATATATATATATATATATATATATATATATATATATTAAGGTTAACCCTAAATATGCTAATTATCTAGCATTAAATATTATACAGAATCGAACCAGACACAAAAACTGTTTTACTTGAATAACAATATCTTTTATTCAACAAATTTTGATTTGGAGGGTGAGTCACTATCTGTAATGTATGGTCCCGACAATTTAAGCAAAAAAGCGGTTGTTTAAATCCTAAGTTTAAGTACAATTAGTATTATTATTCACTTTTTTTTCAGTTTATCGCCATATCTCAAGAAATTTTAAAGCTAGTTGGAAATATTGATCACATAATTATAAAATTTATTTATCCAAAGAAAATTGAATGTAAAAATTAATTTTAAATAATTATTTATTATTGTTTGTTATTTATAATTAGAAGAAAACTAAAATTTAAGCTATGTAAATTTTACATCATTTTAACTGTGCAATTTTAAAATGCGAAATTTAAACATTATTGATCAAATCGTTTCTAAGTTACAAAATTTCAAAAAGACTTGGCTTCATTCGAATTTTGCATTGTGTCATTTAAAATTACATAGTTTAAAATGATACATGAGTTAATGTGCATTGGTATTCAAAATTGTTTCAACCATTATTAAACAAATTAGTATAAATAAAGAAATAATTTCATAAAGATTACATTGTATTTCCCTTAGTTAAACAAATTTTATAATAATGAATAAAAAAATTTTAAATCGTTTAATTTTTTTTTTTTTTTCTTGTTGCATGGAATACGTAAAAAGTAAAATTAACAAGCCCAAATAGAATTAAAAGGAAAAACAAATAACCCAAATTCATCGAACAAACGATCGGTTTAGTCAAAGAATGTATTTTATTATACGTACACTTAAAACGTGAAAATCCAATCAATAGAACAAAATTTTTTCAACAGTCTTTTTTCCCCCCTCCCTGTAAGTGTAAACATGATATTTCTAAACTTAAAAGCAATTTATAGACTTTTAAAATTTGTTTACTTGTATTAGCAAGAATTAAAGACTTCTCGCGTGAGTAGCATACGTTATAGTTCATTTATGTCGCACAAAAGCTGCACAATGGGCTATTGGCGACGGTTTGGGAAGTATCCCTGAGGATGATCTAAAGACATGCCAGCACAATTTGGATCCTCTGCAGAGGGGATGTCCTCCCCGCTTCGGTAGCCCGACGATCTGCGCGTGAATTGGAGCACTTTGCGCTAAAACAGTTTAACAAGGACCCGTACCGCACACCCTCGGTCTCTACGCAGACTGATCCAAGTGGTCACCCACCCGCACACTGACGGCAGCCAGTGATGCTTGACTTCGGTGATCTGATGGGAACCGTGTAGCAGAATTGAACTATCAGTCCACTGCGGGACGTGAGTAGCATACGATAAGTTTTGTAACGTATATGTGAAATCATGGTAAATCTCAATTTCTGTGTTTTCATAGTCTAAAAAATAAAAGAGCTGTAATAGAAGTCATAAAATTTAGTTCTAATAAAACTAGATGTCGTTCTATAAACTTAAATATTAATTCCAATCATAAATTAATAATAGTACTTAAATTTCGTTTCGTTAAAATTATTTTGCGTCCGAAGTAAATCATTAAATGCCTTTTTTTTTTTCACTCCTAAGAAAATGATTATTCTGCAATTATATTGTTAAAACACATTTAGGGTGTCCTAAATTTCTTAATAAAAAATAGCCTTTCTAAGGTTTAAATAAAAAAAATAATAAAGAATTGAAAATTATTGATAGTCAACTGCTAGCCCCCCCCCCCTTGTGGTTCTACTTCTGTGTCTTAACAACCTATTATTAATATATTAATAAAACTACCACCTAATATTTTAAACATGCTATATCGGAACAGCCTGTTATTTTTATCACAGGCTATTATTTTGGAACGGGCGATATTTTTTCACAGCTAGTATTTTTGGAACAGGCGATATTTTGTCACAGGCTAGTATTTTGGAACAGGCGATATTTTTTAACAGCTAGTATTTCGGAACAGGCGATATTTTTGTCACAGCTAGTATTTTGGAACAGGCGATATTTTGTCACAGCCTAGTATTTTGGAACAGGTGATATTTTTTAACAGCTAGTATTTTGGAACAGGCGATATTTTTTCACAGCTAGTATTTTGGAACAGATGGTATTTTGTCACAGCCTTTCCTACTATTTTGCAGTTTAAGCTAATTTGCAACAATGCCGGGCATGGTGACCTGTCTTCCATGTCCCTTGGGTTTTCGGGCATATGGGGGGGGGGCAGGTTGTTTATAATTGCATTTTCCATATTTCCTATTTCCATGTTTCCTACAAGTTAAATAGAGAAAAAAAATTCACGAAATTTTCCTAGAAAATATGAGTCTTATTGTTTAATTTCTTCTCTCCTAAGTCTTACACTCTCTCTTTCGCATTTTTTTTTTGTTTTCAAGCAATAAATATTTTTACTTTTTATTTCAATATAAAAAGGGGTTGTTAAAATTATTAAAACTATATTTAGTATGTTCTAGATATCTTAGAATGTTTAGTATATTCTATTCAAGCTATATTTAAACACTATATTTTCTTTATATGCAAGCTATATTATCAAACACTATATTTTTCTCCCTATCTTGAATCCTTTTGCACTCCGTATACTTTAATATGGTGAACTTATGTATATATAAATACGAAATCATTTAAACTACATAGTACAATATTTTTATATAATTTCTGAAATTCCTAAAAAATCTAGTTATTAATTATTAAGATATAAAAATTTTAAGTTTTAGAGTTGTGACTTTCGATGTTTATGCAGATGACGAAGCATAAATGTTAGTACAATAGTACAGAGAGATGATGAAGCGTAGTAGAATAATATGTAAATATTTTTTTTCCGTGTTAATCTATCAAATGATATTTTGTGAATGATAAAATAACTGTTATTTATTTTATCTACTGAAATAGAAACGTAAATGAAACTAATGAAAGGAAAAAAATGAGAAATAATTCCTAACCTTTAGCCAAAGGAAGCCTAAAGTTAGCGATTAAGGACTCTAAAACTAATTACATCGCTATTATTTTTATTAGAAGCCTATTTTAGGAAGTTAAGTAATGAAGTTTTAGGTAATTAAATTTTTAAATTTTATACATTTAATAAAAAAATTCAGAATATTTTGTTTGAAATAGTGAATTGTTTACAATAGAGTAACTGTCGCCTGCCTTTACTTGAAAGTGCTCCACATTTTTTTTATCGATTCTTTTTGCTGCCTACTGTGTTTACTGCATTAATTACAATCGTCTTTTGGGGGACATCTAACCAAGGAGTTTTACTTGGAGAATCCAGGCACCTCTTTACGCCATTGGTCCCCCACTTCCCTAGCTTTCGCTGCGGGTTTCTTTTTCGGCTTTCGTTTTCGAGGTCGACCGTGACCTTCGAGGTTTTGCGAATTGACTCTCATCAGTAGTTATTTGTTGTGGTAATTCAATCAATGTTCTACGTCAGTGTTTCCCAAACTTATGACTTTTGTGTACCCTTTCTAAATTTTTCGTGACGCTGTGTACCACTAATTAAAAAATGAATGTATTTTTACAATAAAAAAATTGCACAGAAGTTAAAAATCACAACTGGCTGTTGACACCACTAATTATTAACTGTTAACTCTGCAAAATAGAAAAATAGCTATTACGTAATCCCAAAACGTAATAGCCAATAGAAAAATACGTAATCGTAAATTTTCATGGCTAGCTTTGTTTTTTTAAAAAAATTTGAAATTTTCGTTTGTTGCAAGATATTTTGAAATAAGAACGCGTAACCCCACTAAACTGTTCCCGTACCCCTGGGGGTACGCGTACCACACTTTGGGAAACACTGTTCTACGTGAAGAGTGATTTGTTATTTCGCTGAATTTCGTCCACTCGCATACAAATAGATGTCTCTCTGGCATTGCCTATTATTTTGTTGCTTAAAAGATTTATTCATTTTGAATTTTTGAAGAAAATAAATAATATATTTTTAAATGATAATATTCAGTAGGAAAGGAAAAAAAATCTATTACAGTTAATTGGGTGAATTTTCGTCTCTTAATAGTTTGAATTTTACTTGACATAAAAATTATCATTAAAGGCTACATAGTATGTAATATATTTAAATTAATGTGCTAATTGTTTTAAAAGGAAAATATTAATCAAATAATCCAAGAAAAGTTTAGAATTGTTATAAAAAGGCTTGTTTCTTTAAAACTTATGCAATATTCGTATACTAGTGTTTATTTTGAATAGTTAATTTTTTTTTAGAAATGCTTAAAATAATATTGGATTATGCTCTAGTTGTATTTAATTTCTTAAATGTTTTAGCTCGTGCAAATTGGAAAACTGAATCAATTACATTTTGGTAAACATGTTTTTTTTTTAGTTTAAAACTATAAAATGATGTTATTCGAATTATTTAAAAAGTTGCTTTGAACTAGGTTGCAATGCATGCACAGTTAGACTACTTTTAGGTATTTAAGTAAATGAAATTATAAATCACCTTCAGTAAAATTCACTAAATTTATTATGTCTGAAAATATAAATAATTTTACGAAAGTGGCATTAGAATGAAGTGATTAGTTAACAAAGGGATCGTAATAATAATCACAAAACAAATCTTTGGGGAATTGTAGTTAGGGGGTTAAACGAAGGAGAGAATATATTTAAATAAAGCGAGTACCTTCAGATCTGGAAAAACGATCTGTTTCGCAAAAAGAAACGACGATGGTTGCGAAGTAATCATGGGGGCTGGTGAGCGACAGCAAATAGGGGCCCCTGCCAAAATTGTAGGAGTTAAAAAAAAGAGTAATTTAAACACAACTTTGTTTACTAGATATTCGATTTCACAAATGATTTAAAATTAATCATCTTTATTTATATATTTAAACTTACAAATTTTGTTACGCAACTAAAACCTCTATATATTTTGATTTAACAATAATGTTATACAATGTTGTGTTTTAAATTCAGAATTTAAATTTTTTGAATTTCTGATTTGTCTAAATCTATATTTTAAGTTCTATTAATTTTTTCGTTTTGTAAAATGAAAAAAAATGTTGGCTATATTTTCTCATATAGAAAATGTAATGTCTAATCTCTAAATTGTTTTGATTTAAAAATTATGATACGCAATGTTGTGTTTAAATTCAGTGATTAATTTTTTTAAAATTTCTAACTTGTCTATATCTGTATTTTAAGTTCTATTTATTTTTTCTTTTGTAAAATTAAAAAAAAAAAAAAATGTTGGCTAAATTTTCTCATATAGAGAATGTAATGTCTGACTTTTAAATTGTTTTGATTTAACAACGATGTTATGCAATGTTGTGTTTTAAATTCAGAATTTAAATTTTTTGAATTTCTGATTTGTCTAAATCTGTATTTTAAGTTCTATTAATTTTTTCTTTTTGTAAAATGAAAAAAATGTTGGCTATATTTTCTCATATAGAGAATGTTATGTCTAATCTCTGAATTGTTTTGATTTAAAAATAATGCTACGCAGTGATCAGCTTAAATTCAGAAATTTAATATTTTTTTAATTTCCATTTTGTCTGTATCTGTATTTTAAGTTCTCTTTCTTTTTTCTTTTTGTGAAATTATAAAAAATGTTGGCTATATCTTCTCATGTAGAGAATGTAATATCTGACTTAATTGTTTTGATTTAACAATAATGTTATGCAATGTTGCGTTTTAAATTCAGGTATTAAATTTTTTTAATTTCAAATTTGTCTCAATATTTATGAAGTATTTTATTCCATTTAGACAATTTTATTCCATTTTTTTCCTCTTGTGGAAATGAAAATATTCTAGTTATATCGTCAAAAGAATGTAATAGGGAACTTCTAAAATCTTTTTTATTTAGAAACAATAACTCTTGCAATAACTTTTTTTAGTTCTCTAAGCTTTCTAAATTATTTAATGAATGTTAAAAAATATGCAAATTTTGCAAAATAATTTTTTCGCTGTCACTTATTTCTCATGGAAATAAGTGACATGAACTTAAGCATTGGAAAAGGGCTATATTTCGTAAAGAAAACTATTGTTTCTATTATTATTCATTATATTTGATTACACTAACAAAAATGTTTTTGAAATGTTTACGAATGTAAGAAATTAATTCTGAATGATATCTTTTGAACTGCCTGCTCTTCTAAAGTATAATCATAAAAAGAAAAAACTATATATACATAAAAAAGGATGTAACATAGTTTTTTTCTGAACTTAAACAATGGAGAATAAAAGAGAAATTAATATATAATTGCTTTCATATTGTTTAAAAATTAATTAGAAAAAACCTTCGCTATATTTTCTTACCCATAGAAAAAAAATACTTTTCCTAATAATATTGTCAAATTAATAGAAAAATATGTATCTGTTACAAAAATACTTGCCATTTTAAACTATCTTTCACGTATAAAAAAGTTGAAGATTTTTTTCTAAGACCTGTTATATTGGAACAGGTATTTGGAACAGGTATTAATTTGTATTGTAACAGCTGGAACCTGTTACTTGAAAATACCTGTTATTGCCCATCAAAATAGAACTCATAAGATAAGTTTAAAATGAAGATAAAACAAAGGTAAATTACAGACAAATGAAAAAAAGGGGGGGGGGGGAAATAATAATAATGACAGACAACTGGGGAAAGAAAAAAAATTGATCTAAAAAAAAAAAAAAAGAAAAAAAAAAGGATAAAGTTTTTTTTAAAAAACCGGAAAATAAAAGATATAATCTTTTCATCAGCCCACACGATTATATCCGAAAAAGAGTGCTTTCTAATATTGTATCAGTATAGCCGAAGCAAAATATATCAATACAATAGTGTGGGGAGCACTCAAAAAATTTTTTACAAAAATTACGACAAAAAAAATTAAACACAAAAAGTACAATTTTTCCATGTGCAAATCCATTTCAGGCAAATCCGTGGCTAAAATTATTTACTAAAATAAGTTGTTTTTCTTTTTTTATTTTTTCATTGTTAATTTATATAATTTTTCCATGTGCAAATCCATTTCGGGCAAATCCGTGGGTAAAATTATTTACTAATAAATTTCTTTGTTAAATTATACAATTTTTCCATGTGCAAATCCATTTCGGGCAAATCCGTGGCTAAAATTATGTGCAAAACTGGCAATTCATGTTTCTTTCTCTTTTCCATTTTATATTTTTTTCTTAAATAAATATTTATTTTCTAAAATTATTTATAGTCAACTTCTTTAAATTATCCAGTATAATATTACCTCGCGCACATTCGTTTTCTGATCCATCCTTGGTATCTAACAAATCAAACGGACTTCAGTAATGCAGCAAGAACGCACTTTAAACTCATCTAGTTACAATCACTTTGCGCTTTTGTTTTTATAGTTTTCATATTTTCCAATCTGGCAATCTTGTTACGTAAACATTTTAAATCATTCTTGAAAAATTTCCCGCTCATGTAAGTTCATTATATTTCACTGCTCGCTTTATAGATTTTGTTTTATTCTGCTCTTCCTTTATATTCTATTTTTTGTTTTTACGTATTATTTTTACTTATTGTGTTTAATTTTTTTTTTTTGTCGTAATTTTTGTAAAAAAAATTTTCGAGTGCTCCTCACACTATTGTACTGATATATTTTACTTTGGCTATATTGATACAATATTAGAAAGCACTCTTTTTCGGATATAATTGTGTGGGCTGATGAAAATATTATATCTTTTATTTTCCAGTTTTTTAAAAAAACTTTATCCTTTTTTTTATTTTTTTATATTTTTTTATTATTATTTTTTTTTTAGATCAACTCTTTTTCTTTCCCCAGTTATATATATATATATATATATATATATATATATATATATATATATATATATATATATATATATATATATATATATATATATATATATATATATATATATATATAATATATATATATATATATATATATATATATATATATATATATATATATATATATATAATATATATATATATATATATATATAATATATATATATATATATATATATATATATATATATATATATATATATATATATATATATAATATATATATATATATATATATATATATATATATATATATATATATATATATATATATATATTGGAATCAATTATATTACAAGGAAGTTTACGGCCAACAGCAATAGATTTATTTTTTTCTTTACTAAGCATAATAAAAAAACAAACTACTTGTCATTTATAATACCGGAAACCAGTGGGAAAAAAACATTTCCCTTCTTTTCCCCTTCACCTACGCTCTAAGCTTTGTTTAATACATATGAAAATTGGAATGAATTGCTTCAAATATGTGTAAATATGATATTGGTAAACTAAAGTAAATAACTCAAAAGTTCTTCTGTTTTTAAAAGAAAAAATACATCTTTTTAGTTTTTATTATTTTGCAGGGCATTTCCTTGTTTAAGCTGCAGAGAAAACAATTGCAATTTTGATAAGAATAACTGATTTGAAAGCTAATTAGATGACAATTATTTTTAAACAGATGTTTAAACTATGATTTCTGAAAAATTAAATCATGCCGCTTTCTGTTATTTTTTTTAAAATTTATTTTTAGATATTTTCTAAAGTGACATTTTTATAATGGTATATGTTAAAAATGAGTTGACTATTGTACAGATGACTTGATGAACTTCAAAAGAAATTTATAAAAAAAAATTTTATGTATTCATAATACTTTAAATATTTATCAGTTCAAATCCATAAACATTCTTCAGATTTGTATCTTTGTTCTATTTACCTGTGGATGAATATAAAAAGCACGGATATATTAACTCACGTTGTCCTAACGAAATATACTAAACTCCAATACCACACAAAAACATATCCTGCAAGAACTTCAGTTATTTAGCTCTTAAATTCTTCACACTAATTTGCAAAGTTCTCCGATCAAAAGCTCATTCAAACGGAAAATCACGGAATTTTTATTTGCAATCAACCATAAGTTGGCATGGGAAATGTGTTTAAAAGAAAATCAAAACTTTAGGGGGGCTGCAATAGCCCTTTATGCAACCTTACTTCAACCATAGCTGAAGTTAGAAAAGGATAAAGCCCTGGACACATAGCTCTCAAGTACAGACACTATTTTCCCCGCGACCTCTGTGCCGCTTTCATTTTAGATTGGTTGACGTCCATCATTTGGGTAGATAGCCGCCATTTTGGTGAACAGTAGAGAGGGTGAAGTGTCATTACTTTATTTACTTAACTTTATTTGATTCATTCCTTAAAATTAATAATGACAAAATTGCCGTGCATTTGGGTGTTCTAATAATACCAGATTAAGCATTAAATTATTTATTGTAACACACAAAATAAAAAGCATATTTAAGATAGAAATAAACTACATAAATCTTGTAGCGCCCTTAAAAGTTCTTTATTTGGTTTTTCAGTGCTCAAAGGGGCTCATTTTTTCCATTGAAAGAAATAGATGCATTAGTTTACGAAGGAAAATTTATTCTTTGAATAGAGTCATATTGTAGAGGGTGTTTAATATATTTTTTTCTAATAATAAAATAAATGATATTTTTTGTATGGAAATATCTCGCTTGATTAATATATTAGGAATAGATTTTCCTGTTGCTGGTTAACCCATCATTTTCGGTGTCTAAAATTCAAATTCAACAAAAGAAGAATGAAAGTACCTGATGGGGTCTGATTTTGAAAATTTAATATATTGTATTTAAAATTAAATCCACAATTATCACAATCCTCAATTATCAACAATCATATTAAAAATTAAGTCAACAAAATTTAATATTGAATCATAATATGTGAAAAACTGATCATTAGATCAAAAGTAATCCTGCGTGTAGTCTTCTTTTTTTTCTTTTGTGGACTGAACATTTATAACTGAATCGTTCAGAAAAACTAATAAAGTTGATTTTTCGATATTACTCTAAATAATTTTATAAGACATTTTTGCCTATTAGCTTATTTTCTCTTTTTCTTCAAGTCTTTTTGTTTCTTTCTTTCCACATGAAGGTTTTCTAGTAGTTCGTTGGTCAACCAAACAATGTACTATAACAGAATATCCTTTACTTCTCTTACGATCAATATTTGCCACAGGCACTCTAGTTTTCCTTACAGAAGCAAGAAACGGCGACAGTACTTTTACTTGTAACTTTTACATCTTTGATTAAGCACATCCATGATAAAGAAATCAAATTTTACTTCAAGCGGCTTTTGGCTTATTACAAGTTGAAATGCATCCTCAAATTGTAATATGTATCACGATATTGTAACTGTACTATTTTTAAAAAGAATACGTCGACTTATATAATTATCTTCAACTTCATATTTGGTATTATGGGAATGTCAAGGTAAACTTCAACTGAAGCCACCTTCTCGTGGAAAGTTGTCATTGTAATAAATTATTATTGCATTAAACGCAAACAATTCACATGAATTCCGAAAACTAAAAAACTGGGCTATGAAAGAAAAAATACTGCATAAGGCAGGAAAACAATATATATATATATATATATATATATATATATATATATATATATTTAAAATCTCAGTAAAGTATGTAATGTATGTGAAGTAAAATTTGCTAGTTTTTTATTTCTAATTTGATAAAAAAATTTATTTTAAATAAGTGAGCAGATAAAGGATAAATTTCGCAGATATTAATTTATATTAATAAACCATACATTTCTCAATCATAGAAAAGATTTCTTATAATTAAATCAGAAATATGAAACAGATATAGAAGAGATGAACACGTTCAAACTACGTACGCAAAATTCTCGATATAGACTAAATTTTCAGCAAACTAAACAATTTTTTTTTGTTTGTTATTTTGATCTCTGATTAATGTTGTACAGGTTTTCAACTTGAATTAATCGTCTTATCATAAATTTAAATCTGAACTATCATTTAGATGTGAAGAAAAATAAGTGGTATTGTGTATCAAAATATTTTTAACATTAAAGCTTACAACAAAAGAGTTGATACTTTAAATGTATCATTTTCAACGTTATTTATAATTAGAATCATTGATAAATCTTCATTCAAGAATTTGTTTTTGAAATGAAGACACTGAATTTATCATAATGGATTTTTTTTCGAAATGAATACACTGATAAAGAACAGGCTCTGTTGGGAATTATTAGTAAATAGTGATATATATCACAATCTATAGTCATTGTCAAGAAACAGATAATTTTCCTTCTCAATAAGTGCTTTGTCTTTAATAAGTTAAATATTTGATGTATGCAATAAAAAAAGAGAGTTATTTTGTTATATTAACATATTTAAGTCAAATTCGCTTTTCTTATGTAAATTAGGAGAGAGCTCGTACTACTATACATTTATTGATTTGAAAATATTTATTAAATTTAAAAGGAATGAAAATTATTAACATTTATTTAAAAAGATCTACGTCATATTATTTTGCTGGTTTTAACAAAATGTAGTTTTGGTTGTTTAAGTACTAGTTTATTTTTTTTTAAATTTCTGCCATATCTTTTTATAGAAATTATAGGTTATATAATTTTAGTATACATTAATTTGTAATCTGGTTTTTTTTTTTTTTTTGAACTACTAGTTGGAAATAAAAATATTTTTTATTATCGATTAAGATGCAGTTACGAGAGAAACTTTTTTGATAAAAGTATAAATTATGCTTAAATTCTAATCTCCATTTAGTCGAATTAAGTAGATTAGCATAACGGACTAATGGTCACGAGTTCGAATTCCATTCGGGATATGGATGTCTCTCACACACTTCCTATGTCTTTTGCGGTGAAGTAAGTAATAGTTCAGTACCAGCCATTAACAATCTTGTATACCAGTCTATATTATTATAATTACAATAGTTCTGCCAAGAGTTTAATTATATTTATAGCTTATAATTATGTTAAAAATAATTAAATAGAAACACAAATATATATATATATATATATATATATATATATATATATATATATATATATATATATATACATATATAGGAATTCAGCGCCGTTTTTTACATCAATTACCATTATTTACCAAATATAATCAGTATTTTTATACCTTGCATACAGTGTTTTTAATGATTTTTTCTCTATATAAACATAAAACGTAATTTTTTTTTTAAATTGAAAAACGTAGTCAAGGTTATGAAAACAACTAATTAACTTGCTGGCATAGCCGGAAATATTTCCTTCTCTGATAAGATTAAATACTTCAAATCTTAATTATATGTACACATTCTTTGAAGTATAACTTGAACGTCGCGGTTCTTAAGTTTAAGCTATGGAGCACTATTTTCTTATATTGACGATATTATTAACAATTTGTACTTACTACGCTGAAACTGAACCGTCTCTTTCGATTCGGTCTCCTAGTGACGACACTGAAAAATGGATTGAGGGATCTATGCTGGATCAAATCAAGGGTAAAGGATTTATCGATATAGTTTTTTTATGTACTCGTAATACTCATTCGTTAAGCTAAACCCTTTAACGCATTTGCCCGTGTCTGACACCGGCGAATGTCTACCAGCAAATTTGTACATCCCCGTGTCTCACACGGGCAATCTTTTTTCTTGACAGGGGCATTCACATCGGTAAATACAAGGGCATTTTATTTCTAAAGCCCGTTTGAGATCCGCACTAGTAAATATGGATAGGCTAGATTATGATTTAATTTATTTACCGTAGATGACACCACTATACAGCATTTTTATTACGTAAACCGTATGGCGCATTTTGATGATAAGCCATAAGTTTGTCAGGAATTTATTGCTATAAAGCAGTTGTTTGGTGTAGAAAAGGTAATATATCCATTTTTATTGTATTAAGTATCATAAATGTAAACAGCTAACCATAAATTATATTTTACTAAGTGTTTTTGCAAATTGTAAATTGTTTTGAAAAAAAATTATCCTATAATAAGTGACTCTGACGATTTTGAATATGACAATTTATCAAAAAGTTTCAGCAATGAAAGTGACAATCTCTTGAGTTGATTTAATTTGATTTTAATATTTTGAAATTAAAAATAAGCCTGTAATCGAATTGTTTGAACTTTGTTTGTACAGAAATTTTTTTTATCACTTTTCCACGAACTCCCGCTACCTATTCACCCCCAAAACTGAAATTGCAGAAAATAACTTACACTATACCTATATATTTACTTTCTGTCAGATGAAAAAAAAACTTCATAATTTTTTTTCAGTTTTTCTCGTGCTTGAAGAGGTTCGTGTAAAAAAAACTATGTATTATTAAGTAACACTTGTGTTTTTCTAAAAACCATTATTATTATAAGGCTTTGTTAAGAAATAAGAGGAATTTATTATATTTGAAAACATTGAAGTTACTACTGCAATATTGTAATATTTCCGAAGTTCTGTGATTTAAATAATACTGAAATCATATATTGGTTTTAAAAGGAAACAATTTCGGAAAAAGTAAGTTCACAATTTTCATTTTGCATTGTTCAAATAAAAATTACAAAATTGAGCATTTTTCTTTCATTTTTTCAGCATTTTTGCCATAATTGTAGAATTTTAAGCTCTATTTTTTAAACTTATTTTCCGGTATAAGAAATTAGTTTAATTATCATTAATAATTCCATGCATACCGTTCGTGCATTTGCATTATAAAAACTCGAATTACTCTCATCATTTTCTCGTCATCAGCCGCAATATCAGATAAACTCTGAATTCGAGAATAGGATTGCAAAAAGTGCGTCCTGTCTTAAATTTAAAAAAAAAAAGTTTTTTACGGTCTGGAAATAATTAAAATGCATTGATTAAAATTTTCCTAAGCTTATGGAAACTTTGAGTACTTTAATTTCACATTGAATTTAGGATTTCAGCTTGACAACTGTAACATCTGAATATATTTTCTTTTATTTGAAATTGTGCTTTTGTTGGTTGGAAATTCCTCCAAATTCTTTCTCCACGTTCTAAATTCTCCCATACTCTACAATTTTTTGTTCAGTTAGAAGAGTACTGCAATTTTTAAATTTAATTCTTTTTTGAATGGGATCTTACAACAGAGTAGTATGGTTTATTGACAGCGACAGTTGATAAACAAACACAGTTTAATCAGTTAAAGCTTTGAATACCTCAAAGAGGTAGAACCAAGAAAATTTTCTTAGAACCTTCTTACGTCGACCGCTCTTTATGGTGATCAGGGAGCTGACCTCAAGTCAGATAGGTCCCGGGCTCGAATACCGGATAAGGTATTCATTCTCTTATCTGTACTAACTGTCTTTCTTAATGTGGGAGCAATGTTTTCCCAGAGAGAGAGAGTGACCATCCAATCCTGCAGTTGTGATACCCAAACGACAATATTCGGGTGAACTTTGAGGAAAAAACGGACACAAGAATTTTGCTAGGAATTATGATAAACATATTGAAAGACAATTTTTCTTATCATAATTTCCAGGAATATTGATGCTGACAGAAAAGACAACAGGAAGGGAAAAAGATTGAGTGCCAAACTTGTGATATTCATCGATTCCATGAATCGTGTCCTGAGATTTAAAATCACAGTTATTAAAGTTGAGATTTATGTGATTTTTTTTGCAATTGTCCATCTTCAACATGCTCATTTTCCTCTTTATACATTTAAGTACTTTTGAAATACCTTTACATACAGACTTTTGATACACAAGTTGCTCACATTCGAAACAAATATGCATAGTATGATTTAGAGATACTTTCCTGTTATTATTACTATTATTATTTTGTCATATTAAACAATTTAAATAAATATAGTAGAACTTAAATAAAAACCAAACGAAATTTCAAAAGTAAGTCTGTCAAAAACAGTATTTCTTTAGGGGACAGTTCTTCATACTGGAGCCTTTTTGTAGTCAGTGGTTCAACCAAAAACTAATTTTGCCCCAAGTCCCTCATAATGGAAGACAAAATGAGAATAAAAACACAATACCGCAAAAATTCAAAGATTAAAATAAAAACGGAAATCCAGAGAAACACAATTATATCTAAAAACACATGAGCCAAAAGTTCCCTGAGAAAAACCAGTCAAATTATAAGATCTGCAAATAGAAAGTTACAGTTAAAATAATCAAAAAAAAATTTTTTTAAATTACTTGATTTTTAAATATCGAAGTGAAATTAAATCAGCCCAGTGCAGTCCTCTGTTGACTAAAAATGAATATAAATATAAATGAATTAAGCCAAACTCCCGAATCATGGGAAGAAATAATATATATATAAAATTAAATGCTTCTTCAGGATTCTGATTCATGAGGAACAAAAATCCTTTCTTCACAGTATAGGTCTATTTATGCAGACACTTCAATACCGATCTAATTAAGTAAACTCCTTTAAAACATTCTGAATTAAAAGATTATAATTACAAAAAATTAAAAAGAAAATCATTATTATTCAAAGTAATATCTTCATATTTTAACTCTCAAAATGCCATGCTTATCACCAAACTTTATTAATTTTTTGATTTTGATGGGCAGTTATTTTTTCCCCTATGCCCCTTTCAGCTAAAAACTTCGGAAAATAAAAGTAGTAGTAGTTTTTAAGAGTAGTTTAGTAAAACTTAGAAAAGAAGTTGTTTTTTTACTTAAATTTCAGCAACAATGTTCAGTAAAATTCAGTAACACGAGACTTAAAAGAAAGGCTTACAATACGAGGCTATTTTATGTTGTGCGTTCGTTCATTTAATCCTTTCTCATTGAGTTTATTTGTATTTATTTACACACAATTATAAATTTAGTTTTTTATAGGCACAGTTTATGCTAAATTCCTTAGAGTGAGTAAAACTTTGAAAAATCTCCTCCCTGTCTTTACGTCAAAAATAGTCTTACAAATCAAATAAGTTATAAACTGAATGAATTTATTTTTACAAATCAATCTCGATTCTAAATATATTTCAACATAAAAATTATAAGGGATAAAAAGAGAAGAAAATTTTTCTTTGAAAATTGTCTTTTTGTCCTTGTTACTATTTATGTAATTTCATTAAAATTTAAGCTAATACTTTGTCTTGTTCTTTTGAAGCTGTAGCTAGCAATTGTGATAAAGAACTCTCGTTTGATGCTACAAAACCAGGCGAAATAAGAAGTCCAAATTATGACATTGGTTCTTATGTTAAAGATCTTTCTTGTTCGTATAAAATACAAGCTCCATTTGGTTACGTGAGTAGACATTCAATAGAAAATCATAGAGCGATAACTTGTTTTTATTTGTTTTTATAAATACAAGCTCCATAGAGTTACGTAAGAAGACAAAGGAAAATCATAGAGCGATAACTTGTTTTTATTTGATTTTATAAAAGACCATAAAAATCATGAAGTGAGCTCTATAGGGTTACATAAGTAGACATTCAGAAGAAAAGTTGATTAGTTGTTTTTATATATACAAGCTCCATAGGACATAAGTAGACATTTAAAAAAAATCATAAGGTGATAATTTGTTTTTATATGTACAAGCTTCATTGGTTTACGTAAGCAGACTTTCAAAGGAAAATCATAAAGCGATAATTTGTTTTTATAAATAAAAGTTCCATAGGATTTATGTAAGTAGACATTCAAAGGAAAATCATAAAGTGAGATATTTTTTAATTTTTCATAAGTGATATTTTTTTTAATTTTTCATAAATACAAGCTCCATAGGGTTACGTAAGTAGACATTCAAAGGAAAATCTGAAAGCGATAATTTGTTTTTATACATAAAAGTTCCATAGGATTTACGTAAATAGACATTCAAGGGAAAATCAGAAAGCGATAGTTCGTTTTTATTTGTTTTTATATATACACGCTTCATTGGATTACGTAAGCAGACATTCAAAGGAAAATCATAAAACGATAATTTGTTTTTATACATAAAAGTTCCATAGGATTTACATATGTAGACATTCAAAGGAAAATCATGAAGTGAGATTGTTTTTTAATTTTTCATAAATACAAGCTCCCTAGGGTTACGTAAGTAGACATTCAAAGGAAAATCAGAAAGCGATAGTTTGTTTTTATAAATACAAACTCCTTATAATTAGATAAGTAGACATGACATTCAAAGGAGTATCATTACACGATAATTTGTTTTCATTTATGCATGTATAAACAAGTTTATTGCTAATCTATGATACTTTTTGAAAGTTTTTTTGAATGAATGTGATAATATTTTTTTTGTGCTGTTGTACCAATTATGTATTGCAGAAGATTTTTTATTAGCATATTTATTATTTATATACAAAGTAAGCTTCTAACAAGTATTATGCTATGCATTCTAAAAAAATTTAAAACTTTTCAAAAATTAGCCATTGAAAATTTTAAGAACTTAAAATATTGGGCTTTTATATGAAAACGTTTTAATTTATCTCTTCTCTGTTTATATAACAACGAAATTTATTTAGATGATACCTAACTACTTGAGAACAAGAGTACCGATTTGTATCGTGTTTTTTCAGCAGTTTGAAAAGTTTCAAGGTGTGGTTTGAAAACAATCACCTCTTTCCTGCGTTACGTTGTACGGGAACAGTAACGAAAATACAAAATTTCATTGATAAAAACTATTGTTATAGATTAAAGCATGTGTTGTCTCGGAATCAGAATTTTTACATATTTGAGTATGCATAATTAAGGATCAGCTAAGTCTGTACTCCTGGGTCTCAATATTATGAAAAGAAAAGTTTTTAATAGAGAAAATCTTTCGTCTAGACTGCCTTAAGTTTATTAAAACTAGTCAGCAACTGGTTGATTTTAATTACCAATTAAATATATCAAATAAATGTAAAGATTGATTTTTACTTTTTAACGTAAATACTATTTTACTAGGTTATGCCTTCTTTTAGTTCTTTATGCACCATTAAGTTAAATTGTTTTTGAGAGTTTATTTTTTGCTCTAAAATGTATTCTTTATTATTTCAGATGCATGTATTCTTTTAATGAAGTTTATATCAGTTAAAGTTTATTTCGCTTTGACGAAAAACCCATAAAAATGAAATCCATTGGATCGCATAATCAATAATAGCAAATAAGTGCGTAGTTTAATTTTGAAAAATTTGCTTATTAGGCTTATTGTCCTTCAAAGGCAATAAACCTATAAACCTAATACTTTAACTAATATACAAAGGCGCTATTGAGATAATTAGCATGTTTTTTTTTAATGTTAGCACACACACACACACACACCAATGGGGCATTTATTGGCTAATTGTGAAGGTTGGATAGAAATATATATATGTATATATATATATATGTATATATATATATATATATATATATATATATATATATATATATATATATATATATATATATATATATATATATATATATATATATATATATATATATATATATATATATATATATATATATATATATATATATATATATATATATATATATATATATATATATATATATATATATATATATATATGTCTGTGTAAAATAGGAACCATGCTTTTGATTTTTGCAGAGGATAAAAATAACATTTTCTGATTTCGATATAAAACCTTCAAAGCTTTGTAAAAAAGATAGACTCACCCTGAGTGGACAAGATGGTTATTTGGGTGTGTTTTGTGGATATGAGATTCCTCGTCCGGTTCTTTCTCATGAAAATGAAATACAAGTGAATTTTCAAACGAAGACTTCAGATGGAAGAGGATTTGTTATCCAGTATGAAGCATCACCAAGCATGGGTAAGACGCGTGAATAATGTATCACACATTGTAAAAATAAATTGGTTATATATTAACACCAGAAATTAAGACAGCTAACTAACACTAATTTATCAAGGCATCCATTTTTACTTCACAATTTTCTAATCTGAAATTAAAATGTTACTGTGAAAAACCGAAATGGGTGGCTGTTGACTTCCAACGGCGAATGTTGACAATCACGTAGTCGCTTTGGTAAATATCCGAAATATATACTAAGTCTTGTTAAGCGCAACTGCCCGGGATACATTTGCCCTGTCTGCCCTGCATCAATGTTTTTTAACCCCTTAACAATCGGTTAATTTTCAAAAAAACGGTCATGAAAGTGTCTATATCGCCAAATACATGTATTTGATTAGTGCTAGTATCTAGTTTAAAATAAACTAACTATTTACAATTACCTTAAAAAATATCCTCGTACTGCTGTATAGTGTTTTGGGCAAAAGAAATGAATTAGTTTTATTCTTATTGGAGCATTGCTACTGAATACTCCAGCACGTCAATATCACGGGAGCGAGAAATAGCGAGCGAAAACTCACCCCGTCATTTTCACGGGAGCGAGAAAGAGGTTAAGGTCAAATACCATTTACCAGCATGCATTTAACCTGTATTCTCCTAATATATCCTTAGAAGATATTAAAATATCGAATTAATGTAATAATATCAACGAATAAATTAATATCAAATCGGATGTAACAAATATTTCGCACGGTCACCAAAGCGACTATGTGATTGTTGACATTAACCGGTGAAAGTCGGCATTCTCTTGATTTCGGTCATTCACGGTTAACATATGTATACACAAAGTATTAACTATAGAATGAAACTAATTTAGTTTATTACACAATTTATCTTGAACTACAGAACTTAGTCTTAACTTTCATTGATTAAACTTCCTTGTAAATCCCTTCTTCAGCATTGATTACTCTTCTACACTCTTGGTGTATTTTTTCGGTTTGCTACGAAACTTTATATCCAACTTTTTTTAAATTACGATTAATCACCTTACATTGATGATTTCGATTCACTTTTCCAAATTAATCCATAGTACATCATATTTTAATAACAAGAATTACGTAGATTCTAAATAATCGACTGTATTTGTTTTTTCATGAAGAACAAATGCTCGAATATTCAATTTTTACTGCTAATTTTAGATTGCAGGACACTTAAATTATTTCTTCATGTTTTAGAATTTTAATATAAATATTACATATTTTAGAAATATTTTTGTACAAAGATAGCATACTTACATAGAGTAAATGCTATATACTGTGAATAACTACATAGTTTTGACGCAAAGTCAAACCTATGAAAACCTGAAGTTTATTGGGAACCTGGGAAGTGCAACTGGGAACCTGATCCTTAAAGTAAATGCTCTTAAATTTGAAAATGTCCTAAACTATTAAACGAGATCCTTGTCAGTTTAATGACATTTGAATGACATTCAAATACAATTTTATGCCAATTATAAATAATTAAACAAGCTCATTCTTTTACATAAAATAAAATAGCTTATTATCATCTTTCTAAAACTATTTAACCCTTTATAGGACAGTGATAATTTACTTCCTACCCACTTTATTAGTCTTATAAAGTAGATGGGAAGCTATTTTAACTCCCATGATCTGTGTCGTCATCGATTACTTGAGTAAATCCAATATATATATATATATATATATATATATATATATAATAAAAATCAAACTAGAGAAGCATAAATGTGGGTTATAGCATAGGGTCAAAAAAAAAGAAACCAATAATGGGGAGATAATTTTTTCCGTTATGAGCTTGCCCATTTGATCATTTCTCATTGAGTTTATTTTTAGTTATAAACATTTAATTTATAAATTCGGTTTTTTATTACCGGAGAGCTTCAAGTTAAGAGCAAATTGGATGAATTAAAGTGCTCCAACAAAATGAATATAATGTTCGAAGCTTCACCTTCGAGGGCTCAGTCTTAATGGTTGGAGGGGTGACCTCAGATATGCTAATTAATTAGTGCAGACGATATTTTAAGTTACGAAATCAAGCAAAAAACGTACTTTCTCTGAATAAACATATATTTTTTCGACGGGTTCGAAATTCTGACCCTCGAAATATAAGAGGTAGCCGCAATCTGGGAAATATAGTCCCGCAAGAATAAATAACCAGCGAAACTTCGAAGAATATATATATCCACACTTCGGTCGAAATCAAACATCTGTTACACTAATTTAATTCGGCAAAAAAATAGGCTGCATTTTACGGCAATACATTAAGAACAAATAATCAGCCGAAGTATTGAATAATTTTAGAGTTCTGATGAATGTTTTCCCCTCCAAAATTTTTAAAGAAAGCGTCCCAAAGTTTGTATGCTTAATACAAATAAGCCATATTGATGTCGCTTTTTAGTAAATTAGGACTACCCCCGCCCCCCCCCCCCCACACACACATAATTTAAAAGTGTTGTTTCTCCTTTTTCAATATATCAACATCAAGTTTTAGTATATGACACACGCACGAATCAAAATTTAAAATCTCTCAAACTGAGATACTTTATAAATTAAAAGTATCGGCTCATGGTAGAAATTCCAACAAATAATCTGTGTTATATTCTTAGAAAATATCAATCCTTATACATTAAGAATCAACCCTATGCATCCTAATATAAAGTCTAAAAATATCTAAAAAATATCTGGCTAACAAAAGCATGAATAAAAAAATGTAACGAGATAAATTAAAAAGAAGACGAGACAATTTATGGTACATTTGAAGAGAATAGTTTTTGTTTTGAATTTAAGATAAAGGCCTGTTAACACGGTCCAAGTTCTTGGACGAAGAGTGATTGAAATTGAAGGAAAATTGTTTTGCCTTGAGCTTGGATCGTGTGAACAATCATCCAAATACTCATCCAAGTCCTTGGACGATAGTAGAGCATGTTCTACTTTCCATCCAAGTTTTTTCTCCCTTAACCAATCAGCTTCTTTTGTGTGACGTCAAGAAGCAGGCATCAGATTATATCATTTCACTGTCTGCTTTCATATATTTTTGGCCAAATAAATTAATCTGCCATGGTCTATTTGCGCTATTATGATTTTATTTGAATTTATTAAAAAGTTTAAAATCATGTAAGTATGATTTTAAAATTTTAAATATGAACAATGCGCGTGCGCAAGTTTTTCTTCCGACCCATAAGTGACATTCAAGAACTTGAATAGTGTCGACGAATCATACAATTTCTTGGAGAGAGAAATTCCTCCAATTTCTCGGATTCAAGAACTTAGACCGTGTAAATAGACGTTAACCCCTAACGAGTTTTCCCATTTATTTTCCAAGGTTATTACTAATTCGTTAAGGGTATATCAATTTAATTTTGCATAGTTTATGTGAGGGACTGCTAAATAAATGTTTTTATTATTTTTTTTCTCCTTACTGTAGCTTGATTCGTTACAAAATTTTTATATTTTCTTCTTCATATTTGCATTTCAAATGCTTTTCTTGCTCAATTTCTAGTATTACCTGGAAGAGCAATTACCAAATATATATATATATATATATATATATGTATATTTTTCAGAGCTATGCAGAAGAAGACAAACTATTTGCAGGAATCGAAATTGCTACAAAAATTCAAGAAAATGCGATGGTATCGACGATTGTGGCGATGGTACCGATGAAGAAAACTGTGGTAAGTTGCCTTAGGATATCAAAGAAAATAGATGTTGCCTTATTACAATTATTGTTAATTAATATCAATAGCTGTTACAGATTTAGTTAAAATGAATGAATGAATTAGTCATTTCAACACACTCTATTTTAACTAGTAGTGAAAACAAATATTTTTTTAATGTGTAAATGACGTCTTACTAGAGCAAATGGTACTAGCTTACAAGAGCTAGAGCTAATTAGCTGTTGGGAACGGATTTTAGACCTATCTTAAAATGATGATTCGAAGACATTACAAGTACTCGCTCGCATAATTTAGATAAGTGGGCAGATAGTTGTATTAAATATCCGGTTTCTGCCCATGCTCCCCAACTGCCCGAAAAAGCTTGAAATTTTCCGATTCAAATAATGATCATATCTTTAGATTTTGAAAAATAGACTAATATGTTAGAAATAGGAGAGTAGGGAAAATGTTGAATATTTTAAAACAATTTTCGCACGTAAACATTTAATGCGTGGAAAAAAAGTTATTATAAAACAATTTATTCGCTTACACAATTGAATATGAAAGACTGAAAAATATAAATAATCTCGACTCTTTATTAAAATATTAAAAAGTAAAATAAGATTGATATTTCAGTTGGAATAATTTTCAAACACACTGATAAATCAAAATTTCCATCATAACATTTAGATTAACTTTATGCATTGAATCGATTGCTATTAACGCTATCAAATTGAGCTATATCAAATCTAAAGTTCAATTTTCCTAAAAAAAATCAAACATTATAAATCAATGAAAATATTCAAAAATTTGTACAGTTGAAAAAAAGCGGACCATCTTGAATAGGGTTCAAAGGGGTACCCTCAAATATGGTAATTAACTATAGTGCAGACGATGATTTAAGCTAGGAAATCAGACTGCATAACGTACTTTTTCTGAATTTACCTATCTTTTTTCGATATTTCTGATCCTCAGCGATATTTCTAGCCGCAATCTGGGAAATAAGATTCCCATAGTTTGGTCTGGAGAGCGATCCGAAGTTTGGTCCCCAAAATGTTAATTTTATTTCTAGCGTATTTCGCTTATCTCGGGAACTATTTGAGTGAATTGAAAAAAATTTGCACACAATTATAAAAATTGTCTATTCCAAGATAACTCCATGCAAAAAATACATTTTAGTAAATATTATTTATTTATTTTTTCATTTTATTTAATAATCGGCAAAAACTTTTTGAATTGTAAAGTATACAATTTTATATAGCAAAAGGTTGATTAATGACAAAAGTTATATGGTACGTAATGTTTTGTGGCAAAATACAAAATTTGAAAGAAATCGGTTGAATATTTATATTAATTTAAAGATACGACTTTTTTAAAATGCGATTTCAAAGGAAAATTTCAAGCAATGTCTCTGAAATTTTTTATTTTGCCATGCAAAATTACGTACTTTAAGGAATGTAAAGAATGGCCTTTCCTGTTGCACTTCGTTTTTAAATCAGTCTGCTAACCGCTATCGAATTATCTCTGAAAATATAAAAAATATGACAAGTTCTCTAAAAATTGTAAAAAGAAATTAATATGCATTTTTATTGGTAGCTTTTATCGATAGCTTTTGTTGTTAAAATAATTTATTTAGAGACTAGGGAATTGTCTGAATATTCTCAACAATTGTGATGGGAAAAAACGTGTTTGTTGCATTTTCTGTAATTTGTATTTGCCTTTTTTATGGTTATTCAAAATTTAATGTAAAACTAGCTCTCGTGATTTGCAATTGAAAAGTAATGTCTCTGCAAATATTCGGTGATTGAAAGCTTTTGGAAAGTGCTAATAACATGTTCTTTTGTTCGCAGGTTTTCCTGTTGCAAAGTTATCTGAAGATAACTGTGGAAATACTCCTATTGCACCCAAAAACCTACACGTGGATAACAGTACATCAGTGGGGGCTGTTCCAAACAGTTGGCCATGGCAAGTGTCTTTGCAGTACTCCGAGATTGAGCCGAACGGCCACTTCTGTGGTGGTACACTGATTAGTCCACAGTGGGTCATTAGTGCATCTCATTGTTTCACGAGGTAAATATGTTATTATTTTTATTGAGACGCCTACTTAAATAAACGCTATATTGTGGAAGAAATCCTTCATGGCAAATTTTCTTTTACCTACATATGTACGGGTCAATGGAAACAATTACTACACTAAGCATTTCTTATATTTAGCTTATAAGTAACTTTAGTTACCAACTAGTTTATTTCCTTCAAATTTTAACCTTAATTCCGCCATTTATTTGTTGTTGTTTTTTAGAGCCACGACGGCTCAGGGGATTGAGCGTTTGCCTTCCAATGAGTGATGGCTGGGTGATACAAATCCATATACGGCTTGAACCGACCACAGTGCTGACATAAAATATCCTCAGTGGTATAAGTATGATGGGTTGGAGTCCCCTTGTCGTCAGGCTAACTGTGGGAGGATCTCGTGATCTTACTCTCTATGTAAAGCAAATGAGGGTTAAATCCATCAAAAAGTCCTCCACGAAGGCAAATTTCTCCCAATGCTTGATCCAGGAGTCCCCTTATCTTCTAGATTGGGTACAGAATAGCAAAAATATGGAGTTGAACATTAGTAGTCGTAAACCCTAAAATTGGGTCAGCTGTTCAACGACGGTTATAAAATAAAATAAAATTGTTTTTCGTGCAATCAGGGTTTCTCCTGGGGACCAAATAACTTGTCTTTCCATCTACTGCCAGTGTTCCCATCTGATTGAAAGCAAGCCTTCCCTTCTAAGTGTCCTACTCTTTTTCCTGACTCAGAAACGAGCATGCACTTCGGGTCATTAGAATTCCTGCCTCCTATAGGGGTAAGTTGGGGTTAAGCAGCTCGCTACCTATAAAAGTAATTTAATGTTTTAAGTATAGAAAAATTTAGTTCTGGTAAACAAAGAGAAAAGAATAAAGTTTAAATGCTGAAAAAATGTTTCAAATTGTTAAAATACAAGCAAGTTATGAAGGAATTACTCAAGATGTGATGCAATCAGAAAGCATTCTTGCGAAGATAAAAACTTCATAGTTTACCCTAGATATATCGAAACTCTAAATTTGAATTTTTTTTCCCTAAATTTGAAATTTTATATTATCAATGTAGTTGAGACAAAATTTTCCATAAAAGGTTTTTCCTGTTGTCAATAAAATTGTCTAAATGCTTAAAAATTGAAAACTTTAAAAAAATATTTCTTACATAGAAATTATGATTCATTAGGAAAAAAGCCTTTATAACTTAAATTTATGATTCTGAATAATTTATTTTGATGAATTTATGCAAGGATGTCGTATTTTTTACTGTTATAAGTCGATGATTAAGAAGGAAAAAAACATTTAATGAATTTTAAAGCGCACAAAAGTTTAAAATACAGTCGCATAAAAGTTTTCTCTTTCAATACTTAGTTTGGAGCGGAAAACGCTCGCATCCGTAAGATTTTAATACACCTCACACGTGCTTAGAAGTTTTAAATTGCATTTTTTTAAATTTAATTTCTCTTGTAGATAAGTTGTAGCATGCATCAGCTCTCAAGTTGTTGCATGCATTAAAACGCAATGGGTAAAAATGGTTGAAGGGACTTGCACTGTTGATAGGACTTACAGTGCTATCTGAAATGAACCCATGAATTCTGAGATCAAATATTTATGCCCTGTCACGTATTTTTTGCAGCTTATTTTTTCTATAATTAAATGCTTCCTTATTATATAATTAAAAAAAACATTTTTATTTCTAATTGGGATGAAACCCTACATATAGACCATCAAAAATGAAGCACATACATTTAAAAAAATACATTGCTTGATTGAATATTGTTGGTCAAATAATGGTGGTCAAAACCATAATTAAATATTTTCAGACTGAAATTGGCTGACATGACTGATTTTCAGACAGTAACTTCTAACTGAAGAAAATAGATAGTGAGATACTTTACAAATTTTGGATCATTGAATTTGAATGACGTCAGATAACCATAGGTAATAATATTTACCTCTATAACTATTGTGCGAAATTCAAGGATGCCATTGGCGACAAGTAATGTGAAGATTAAAAAAGTATTTGCCTGTAACCCCCCCCCCCCGATCACTATTTGTTTTCGAACAAAACACTAAATATGTGCATTTTATTATTTAAAGTCGACATTCTTTTGATTTCGCTCATTCACGGTAACATATATACACAAAGTATTAACTGTTTTTACCATTTGCATATTAGTTTTTTCATCTTCTTGCAACGTTTATAATAGTTTAAAAATGGTTCAAATATGATTTATTACCTTTTTTTTTAATCGTTTCAAATTTTCTAAGTAGCAACTGTAAAATAATTTTACAAATGGCTACAGAAGCAAACTTACTTTTCTCTATGTCTATAACTATTTACAGAGTGTTTAGATTTCAAAAAGTTCTTGTAACGAATATATATACAGCGAACAATAATATAACCCAAGATATTCCAGCAACAGAAGCATACGTTGCTCAATAAAATCCCGGTTTAAATCTCCTAACCTGGTAATGACAATCTCCTTTTACGCTATAACCCTAGAACTAATCACTCTAGTCATCAATGGCTGCTGTTGTTGTTGTCAGCCATTAAAGAAGAGGACCTGCGGTTGTTTTTGCTTTCCAGTGGTGCCATCTATGACCAAAAATTTGAATCCTGCAACACCTATATGCCAAAGCCGTTTATACTGCGGTTCCACTCATACATCTATTCATCCACAGATCGTAAGTTTGACCTGAACCAGAAAGCTATCAATCTCCAATTCCGTACCCTCTCAGATATAATTTGGTATTTGAACATGCAGGATTTTGTGACCCGACAGATTTACAGAAACCAGTCACCATTTTCTACACAGGGAGTCTTTGGCCGGCTGGATTCGAACTCCCGTTCACATGAACGTGAGTCCAGCGCACTACCTATCAGGTTATCCACCAAATTCTCAATTAATGTGCAAAGATTCTGCAGCTTTCACTTAAGATAGACAATTTAATTTATTTCTTTACCACCCTTTGTTTCGAGGAATTTTAGTTTTGAAATCAGTAAGTTTATCGTTAGACACCCTTGAGTTAAATTACATAATTGTAGCTCAGTATTTTTATTATTGTTTTATTATTTCAGTATTAAGCATCCTAATGACGTAAGAGTTGTCCTCGGAAGTCATCACCAATTTGTCAAATCAGAATAGGAAGTAAATCGCGTGGCTGAACGAATTATTCCTTATCCCATTACATCCTATTCCGGTTTGGATGCAGAGGAAGTAAGTTTTTATTTCATTAGATTCGTTGAATTAAGGGAGTTTTCGGTAGGAATTCTTATATACTTATCAAGTGATGCAAAAATTGGAAAGTCAATATTTTTAGCATAATCTTAATTTTCCTCAGTTTCAAATCGGCACAAAATCCTACGTGTTTTTTGCAAACGCCTTCAACTGAAACATTGATTTACTTACAGGCATATTTCGATTAGTTTTTTCTGCAAAGAAGAAAAAAAACCGAACGAGCTGTTTGCTGATTTGTAAAACACATGCAAATCTTTCACATATTATATATTAAGATTTTATTTTTTTTTTTTTTTTTTGTCTTTTTCTGATATATCAGAGTAAAAAATTGTTTTTCAGTTATAAAATACAAAATTTTGATTTTTCTTTCTCCATTCAAATGAAAATGATATCAACTTTACTATTTTCAGAATGAAAAGTCATGTTTTTCATTGATTTTTGAGCGCTAAAGTTTTACAACACTTTTTATCAAGAAAAAGTGTTTCCATTGATGATATGATTGATTGATGATTCCTTTAATTATAGGATTTATTGATGATTCTAATGATGATATGATCATTGATGAACTACGAAATTTAAATATATATATATATATATATATATATATATATATATATATATATATATATATATATATATATACAATATATTTTTTCTAACAGAACATGCAGCTCTGAACCACATAAACTGGTAAAGAAAAACAAAATTATACCTTGAAACCAAATTCAAAAATGTCATCTTTCTTAGCAGTCTTGTTGAGAGTTGTAGGTCTAGACTACCGACAATGCAACCATCATTAATCTAAATCTAAAGGCACCTCAGATGAAAATCGAGTTAACTTGTCTTATATACTAGTAAATTGGATTTGAATAATTGTAGTGGTAGCTGCGCTACAATACGTCCCCACCCGAATTTTACATGGGACAGAGTTCGATGAATGGATGTCACTAGTTGCTGTTTTGTGAGACGCCGGGAAGCTGCCTTAAGAGAACTAGACATTGAAAGCTAGAGCTGTATTAAGATCACGATTGTGTGTGTGTGGTCAATCCTATGTCATTATTAGCAGTCGAGTGCGTTATTAGAGACTGAGTAGCAACAGTGCGAGGAGGACAATATCTCAGTCACAAATAGCAAGTCACCGGTCAACTGCGTTTTCTTCTTCAAAGAAGCGTGTTCATATCGAAGTGAGCATTTCTGTTGAGGTAGGCATGTTCAAATCACGTTCGAATCGTTAATGCGCGGCTAAAGTACCGACAATGTCAACCGTCAACTATCTAAAGGTACCTCAGAATCGAGTTAACATGCCTTATATAGTGGTCAATTGGAATTGAATAATTGAAGTAATAGCTACACTATAGAGTACAGCTGAAAAATAAAGCCTTCTTTTGTATATTTAATTTGTTATAATTGTATGTAAAATATGTTTCAGTAGAATGCATGGTTTTTTTGCCATTTTTAAATTATCTTAGCGCAAAATTTAAATGCCTGATGTCTCTCTTAGCTGAAGATTGCAAATGACAGGAATGACATTGCCCTGGTTAAGCTGAATGCTCCAGTTAATTTTACCGATGGAGTTCAACCTGCATGCCTGTGGGGGTTCGGAGTAATGTCTGGATGGAAGTGCTATTCAACTGGATGGGGAGAAACATCCCCATGTAAGTAAAAACAGAATTATGTCTGTAAAGGGATCTATTCTTTTACCCAAAAGTAGATCATTGCAGAAAGCTGCACATACTGGCCAATGAATTAGAAACTTGGGATGAATTCTCTAGTCTTGACAAAACATGTTCTGCCGGTTTGGGAGTGTAGTCTGGGGGTTTCTGAAGGGTCAACACAAAGTTATGCAACAACTGAACATAATGGCAGAAAAATTTCTCATTGAATATAAAAATTTTTCTTCGAATATGCCGGATACTTTATGGACGGCAATGTAAGTCTACATCGTATAAAAATGTACATTGATTCAATGAACTTTGATATGACTTCCAACCTCTTTCGGGGCCACCACGGAATCCAGATATCAACATATTAAAAATATTAAGAAAATGCTGAAAAATCAATAACGATAGCAATCTATTCTTCCATAAATGCACTCCAGAAATTTGAAGAACTGATGATCTCTCCAATGCGGTCTTTTTTTCGTGCAAAAGACCTTCCAAAACAATAATAATTTAAGGTTTCAAATCTATTGGCTTGTGTCTACATATATATACATGCAACTGAATGATGCAAAATGTATAAAGAAAAAAATACATTTAATATGTTAACAAACAGATTAAATCTAAGTGGTTATAAAATTGTATGTATTAACTTATTTAAAAAAAAAAACTACCAAATTCCTCAAACACTTGAACACTTGGGTCTGGCAGACATTAGTAAGCCGATCAGTCGTTAAAAAATGAAAAAAAAATCTTATTTTTAAACCTTGTTTGGAATAGTTGTGATAAAATATTTTAGTTATCACATGCAATTTTTGTTTTTGATTTATCAATTAAGTTCAAATGCTTTTTTTGTGATTTATTTTTACAGCTACCGAATATTCCAAAGAACTGAAGCAATCAATACAATTCATCCAAGACACGGAGCAATGTCCACATCATGAAAACACACAGATTTGCGTTGAAAAACCCCGCAATGATGCATGTTTGGTACGATTAGTTTTGATTTTTTTCTTTAATTAAATATCAAATTAGTTATTTTTTAAACAGTTTGTAATCACTCTTTGATTTAATTTATAAATAAACAGTCATAACCGGTTTTCTGTGGGAAGATAAAAATTGAAGGTAAATTTCAATGCACAAAAGCGGGTAACGACAATTCTGATACAGATGCAAACGTCAATGTGTGTTGAAGGTCATGCAGCTAAGTGTAACCTCTAAACTAAACTGATAAATTCCAAGAATGGAATAGAGGAATTAGAAGAAATATACTCGTGAGAAGAATGGATGGCACAACGGCTGGAATCTGCAAGTATGCGTATTTGTCCAAGAATACTTATTAAGTACCTATGATATTACGTATACAATGTAATTAAAAATGTATTACTAAATGATGGAAAATCACTCTCACACCTGAGGATCGTGGATCCGTGTTAATCTGAAAATGTTGTTTCTCCGAATACCAAGGATAGGTTTTTCCTTACGTTAACTATAATATTAACCCTGTTTTCTATCCCTTATCCCAAATTTACACGATGTTAGAAAATTGACGTTTGAAAGCAGCCTTCTGATATCTCAAGATTGAAAAAGGCTTGTCAAATTTACACCAGTTTTGATTTGCTGAAAGTATTCTGACAGATTGTGGAGCAGGAATTTGGAGGTATGGTGGTCTGTCCGGAGTCAAAATTACGTCCCATTTCTATTTTGATCCTTAATCTATTCGTAAATGCATTTGCACAGAATGCATTCCCTTCTTCTCCCCGAAAAGGTCAAAAATAGAATTCAAAACAAGTTCAAGTGTTTGTCAAAAGTTAGATGATGTGAGATTATACCAACATTCAGTAAGGAATATATATCATTATTATATATATTTTTTAGAAAATCTAGATTTTCTGAGTTTATTGGGGGAAATAGGTTAAAAAATAGTGTTACAGGGTGTCCAGAGAATAACTGACTGATTTTAAAAGTGAAAATTTCGGAAACAGGGCGATAGATGAATGAAACAAGCGGTATGTTACAGTAATGTTAGAGATTTTAAATTTTGAAATCAGTCAGTCATCCTCTAACGTTTCTGTCCCATATTTAGATTATCCTAAGTTTGTCCAGTCCAAATTACTTACAAGTGAAGAAACAGTTGAAAGATTTTAGTTAAAACAAAATTCAGTTTAAATAATGTAGGGTGGATGAAATCCCTGAAAAGGGTAAAGATTAGCCATCATTTTTGCCCCTAGGGCTAAAATGCTTCACTAAAATATCCGTTCTTTTACTCTTAAAATTAAAAAAACTTTACAGTTGCTGTGAATTCGTTAATAAACTGTGTTCTTATTTGTTTGTATTTACTTTTAAGATAAATTTAAAAGCAAAAATTTGGATTTTAGAATGAATAAATGATATAACAGGGATTTATATGATGTTTTAAGAGACAGAAGAGCATGCAAAAATTTCATTTGTATAGCATATGAAATAATTTGCGATAGCAACACTCGAATACGCCATCTGGGAAAAAGATAGGTTCCATGTCTAGAACCTCCCTTCTTCTCCTACTCCTTTGCACAAATGTACGGGAATGTATTACATTGTTTCCTCCCTCCCTTTTATTTTTCGCATTTAGATTATCAAAAATACATTTTAAAATTCTCATGCTGTTTAAATTTAGCTCTATGTTTAATGTAGTGATGAGTTTCATATGGCTTTCCAACTTAAAAATTTTAATCGATTTGAAAAAGAAGACAAAAACGTACTTCCTCCTATGACTATCCACATGCTACTGGTGAAAGCAAGCGCAGTATTGCCTCAGGTAAAGACTTCTGTAATGCGCCACCTATAGCCCATTTCGATCAGCAATTGTTATTCTAAAAAATGTTTTGGTATGCCTGGTTGTATAGGTTGACCCTCTACTTTTTGGTTACGAGATAGCAAATTTGTGGTATACCGAGTGTATTAATCGACACTTGAAAAACCAAATATAAAAATCTCGGTGTGTAAGTCAACTCTCTGTATTTCGTAAAGTTTTGAAAGGATATGCGGTACCTATGAAATGTGTAAGGATCTCTTTTAACAAATTTCTTTGTATAAACAAATGCTGGACAGTATGCCATCATATTTTAAGAGTTTTTACTTTAAATTACCATCTTAGATTTTCTTCCATTAAAATAACAAGGGAAAATGGAAGGTTGAAAATCTCTCTCTTGATTTGCCCTCCACTCATGTGGTTTAATAAAGAGCACAAAACTTATCATGATGTGTTCGCTGTATTTACATTTCACCTCTATAGTTTTATTCAATTTATAAGCTTTTTTTTAAATTTTAATGCTTTTTTGAATTTAAATTTTTAATAACAAAAATTTATAAATATTAAATTTTATTTTGTTTTTTTATTAAAATCTAAGAATTAATTTTAAAAATATTTAATCTAAAAAAAAAAGCAATTTGTTTATTTTTTTAAATAAACTGATTTTTTAATTTTGTTAAAATTTAATTAAATTTAATTATGAAAATGTAAACAAAAGTATACTGTTTTACTTCATAAAAAGATAAGAAGAAGGAATAAATTGAAAGTAACTATTTATTGCGTAACTAGAATCATAAATACACGTAATCATACACTTTGTTTACATTTTCTAATTAAACTTAATTAAATTATTACATAGTAAAAAAACCAATAATGAAACTTTTTTTACAAAAATATTTAATGTATTTAAATTAAAAAATAATGAAAATTTAAATATTTATTGATATTTTCTCTTAAAAATTATTTTTTTAAATATTGAATACAACAATACAATACAATTGAATACAACATACTAAATAGTTATCAACCTTTTAAGAACAGAAATTTAGAGAAAAAATCCACGCGTGTCGGTCGGTAAGTGACCTTCAACCTCTCTTCAACGGAAGCTGGAAAGTTTTATTACTTTAAACGTAAATAAACTGGAACTTTAATGAATCATACTTTATCCCAGGTGCAGAAATGGCTGCCAGGAATTTAACAGATGTGTACTTCCCCTGTTAGCATAATCCGAAACCTACTCTAATTATTGAATATCTAGGAAACCTCACTTCTTTATTTTGAATGTTTTTTAGAATATTATAGATTACTTTTAATTTCTTTCTATTTTTTTAGGGAGATAGTGGCGGCCCTCTTGTTTGTTTTCTTAGAGACAAGTGGCGTTTAATGGGATCTGCAAGCTACAATGCCGCTGGAGACAAGTACCGATTTGGAAAACTATGCAAGCCAAATGAAAGTAAATTGATTTTTGCGAACATAAATCACAAGAAGAATTGGATAGAGAAAGTGGTTAATGAAGATCCTTGAAAAATGGGTGAAATAATATGAAGTATGTTCAATAGAAAGTATACTTATCAAAATAAAAATTAAATATTTAAAGTTTCATCTCAGTAATGTTGTTGATTCCTTTTCATTTCGCTATTTAATTTTTTCCTTTCGTCTAATAATTATGAATTGATGCATCTGTTTCGACCTCTTACACGCTGACGATGAGTCCTGTCCTCATACTCCTGATGTCACTCTTGTCACGCCCCTTTGGAAGTCCAGTCCACTGAAAATAAACTGTTGTCCGGCTTTGAAGAGAACTCTTCCAAACTGAAAGTGAGGAACTGTCTGCTGCTAAGGTAACAAGCGGGAGCACATTTTTAATGACAGGGACAATGGAGGAATGGAGGGCCGAGATGGCCTGGTCGGTAGGGCGCTGGGCCCATGTCCAAGAGGTTGTGAGTTCGATCCTCGCCGGCCGAAGACTCCCCGTGTAGTAAATGGTGACTGATGCACGTTAAATCTGTCGAGTCTCAAAGTCCTCCATGTTCCCATAACAAATCAATAGCTCTGGGGGTACTGATCCAGGAGTTTCCTTGTCTTCTGGATTGGTTCAAAATTACAAGGCTACGGAGTTGAACATTAGTCGTCGTAAACCCATGAAATTGGGTCGACTGTTCAACGACGGTTATAAAATAAAATAAAATGGAGGAATGGAAGTGACTATTGGTTCACTCACGCTGACCTATACTAAGATCAAGACAAAATTATTCGCCCCACACTCTTACATGGTAACCGCCATGACACGAGACTGTTGTCAGGAGGAGTTCTCCCGAAAGCCGCACTATACCATCGTCCTATTGGATTTTGGAACTTTTTAATTTTTCTGATAACTTTCCTGATAATTCCTCGTGAATTCTCGAACATTTCTTCTGAAAATTTGCACGTCCTTCAATTTCTTTATTTCAGGTACCAGCAACTATTTTACCGTTATTTTACCAGCAACTATCAGGATAACCGTAGGAGGTTCGCGTGGTCTTTCTCTCCGTGTAACGCAAATGCGGGTTAGTTCATCCACGAAGGCAAATTTTTCCCAATGCTTGATCCAGAAGTTTCCTTGTCTTCTGGATTGTGTTCAAAATTACAAGGCTACGAAGTTGGGCATTAGTAGTCGTAAACCCAAAAATCGGGTCTACTGCTCAACGACGGTTGTAAAATAAAATAAAAATATTCAATTAAACAATAAACATGCTTGTTACTTTTCATAGATATAAATTTTTGTAAATTTTCAAATCTATAGTAATTTATGATAATTTAAATTTTTTTTTTTTAATTGTATTTAACATATTTTTTTTAAATTGTATTTAATTGTATTTAATTGTAATTAAAACAATAAATAAATAACAGCTTTTATTCTAAGAGAAGGAGGGAGCTTGCAACCGGATATCTGATGACAAGGGTGTAACGAGTCCGAAATATAAAAGATATATTTTTTCTGCCATCCAAAAAAGGAGTAAAAAAATGACTCGGGATCTCTAGTGGTCGATTTAAGGACGTCACGTCCTGTCCACATCCGACATCCCCACAGACAAACGAAAGATACCGAATAATCTCTCCTCGCATGTATATATGCACTAGGAAAGGATAAGGTGATAAAAAAAGAGGGACGGTGGAAAAGAAAAGATACCTTTTCAGATGTGAGAAGTCGTTAATGTATGATGTCCAGAAGTACGAACGGAAATCATATCCTGGCACGTATCCAAATCTATTTTTAAGGAGAATCAATCATTCAACTTTTGCTATGAAATGAAAAGATAACTTATTTAACTTAAACTTGCGTAAATTAAGAAAACTCTAAACAGTGTTGAATCATTTTGTTTGTATAAATGAAAAACGCAATATAAACGTATAAAGAACTAATTTTTGTAAAAAAAGAAATCTTAGTAAAAAATAAATATCTTTGAATATTTTAAAAATAAATTTATCCTGCATGTTTAGCCAAAATTATAATTTTTATCAGATGAAAACGAGATAAAATAGCAGTTTTAAAGGTTAGATGAATATTTCTTTTTCGTACGAGGTAAAAAAAGTAAATAAAAGGATATTAATTAATATTACGAGACCATGCACAAAACTGAAAGGCATAGAAGTATTAAAAGTCACATTTCCATTTTTTAATTAACTATTATTTTAATACTTTTCGGTTACTTTACGTTGTTAGATTACGAAAAGCACATTTTTAGAAGTCTACCAAATCGAAACCAATACTAGCTCTATTTAGTATCATTTGTCATAGAGCTGTTGCTCGAGGTCAATCGATACAGCAATCAAATTTTAAAAATATGTTGTTTTTTTTTTTTTTTTTTTTTTAAATTTGAAAATTTAGGAACTACTTGACCGCTTTCGTTCAAATTTTGTATTTTGTCATATAAAATGATTTTCTTTAAGATAATGTAAAAGTTTGTTTACAAATTTACATTTGCTTCTTTCCGATTCAAAGTTCTATTTTTTTTTTTATACTATTATTAAATAAAATAAGAACAATTGAGAAAAACTATTTTTCTGTATGAAATTATCTTTCGATAAAAAAATTTTATAATCGGGTGTAAAAATGTTTTTAATTCGCTTGAAAAGTTTTTGAAGTACGACGAAAAGTAAAATTGCCATTAGGGTGCCCAAACTTTCGATCTCTCTACAGACAAAACTAATATAAACCCAGATTGCAGCTACCTCACATATTTGGAGGGCTAGAAATCTAAATTCGTTTAAATAAAAAAATATGTTCACTTAGAAAAATCACATATTTGTGGCTGATTTTGTAACTTAAAATATTACCAGCACTAATTAATTAGCATATTTGAGGTCACATTCTGAATCTTTTCGTATTTAACGACTTTTTTGTTTGGCATGAAAAGCAATAATAACAGCCAAATTACTTTAATTCTGAAAAAATAAAAAATTCCGCGTGCACTGAGCTTCATTAAATTAAATTTTTTAAATTCGCGTCCAAGTTTTAAAACAATCTGAAGTGTTCGTGAAGCAAATACTTAGAAACCTGTTAAACGCAGTTTATAGTTTTAACCAACTTTTTTTTTTCCACTTCAGTTGTGCAGTAAATTCAATTTGTTTACATGAACAAAACAGGGGGATTTTTTACTCTAACATGCTTTGAAAAGCTACTAATAAGTTTAAGGTTATCCGAGCGATTTTTAACTTTTGCTTTTAGTCTATTTTAACTACATCGCGAAAGGTAATTGTTTTTATTTTATATTTCATAAAATAAATTATTTTTAATATTTTCGTCTTAGCAATTGTCAAAATGAAGTGAACGCAAACGAATTTTGCCTCTCAATTTCTTTAATAGAAATATTTTTCCTTTAAAAACTTCAATTATATGCAGTATTTAAGGATTTCAATTATGTTACAGTTGGGAAAAAATCAATAGATTATTGTTGGTCATTTTTCCAGTTATTTTTGGTTATTTTCCAAAGTCTTAAAACAAAAAGCTCTTAAAGCAAAAAGTCTTTTAAAGTAATCAAGTGATAGTACCTTATTACAGAACATTTTTAAATAATCATATTTAAAACAGAGTACAGTGAGCAAAAATAAATAAATAAACGGACCCTGATTAACTTTTAATCTAATACTTGGATCTTCACGGTCTAGGACTCAATCTTAATGGTTTGAAGGGTAGTCTTTAAATATTCCAATTCATTATGCAGACGATAGTTTAAGTGATTTCTGACTCCCTAAATGTAGGGGGTAGCCACAACCTGGGAAATATGATCCCAATAGTTTAGTCAAGAGAGCAGTTTAATGCCTGGATCCTCTGTTAATATTACTTTTTGCGTATTTAACCATTCCTTGAGAACATTTTAAGCTAATAGAAAAAATTTTGCACGGAATTATAAAATTCGTTGATCAAAAGATAACTCCATGCAAAAATAAACTTACGATAAATATTTATTATTTTTCATTATTTTATTTAAGAATAGTCGAAAAAAATTTGAATTGAAAAAGGTACAATTTTTACATCATTTTAAAGAATTTTAAACGGCAAAATACAAAGTTTGAGTGAAATCGGTACAATAGTTACTGAGAAATTAAGTTTTCAAAATACGACTTTTTTGGAGTTATATCAACGAACCATTAAGAATGAGTCCCATAATGTGAAGATCTGTTCCTTAACAACAATAGTTACTCAGGATGGCTCTTTTTTTTTTTTTTTTTTGAGGCATTGTACATTCTCCGGCCTAGAGCATACCCTACTTAAAGCGTCATGAGAAAAAGGTGTTTTTTACTGTTTGATCTGTGTTCTTTAGATCCTGTGGTAGAAAACATATGAACAATGATGCTCTCCCAACTCTGTGGCAATATTTCGACGAAGGTCCGTTTCAATACTAGCAGAATAACTGCTCCATAAACACATCACACTAAGCCAAATCAACCATCCTCATTGTTAACACTCATTTCAGCTAAGATGCATTCCAGTAAGTTAGCTTATGTTCAACTCCGTAGAATTGCACTTTTTAACCCAAATCAAAAGACAAGGGAACTCATGGACAAAATATTGGTAGAAATTTGCCTCCGTGGAAATCTTTTTGATGGAACTAACGCGCATTTAAGTTATATGGAGAGGAAAAAGAGCCTTTCACGAGAGCCTTTCACGCTTAGCCTGACTGCCAGGGCTAAGCGTGAAAGGCTCTCGTGTTTTGTGTTTCTAGCCCATGAACTGTGTACCACTGAGGATATTTTACGTCAGAACTGTGGTCGGTGCGAGCCGGGGGCAGAATTCGTTTCGACCAGCCATTGCTGGGAATCGAGCCTGGTTCTCCTCTTTGGAAGGCGAGTGCTCTATCCCCTGTGACACCACAGTTAGATTATAAAAAGTGAATCAAGTTCTCTCCCGATATGTGCATCTAGCGCTGTGAGTAAAGGTGTTGTTGATTCCAATAGTCGTGATTTTTACCCAAGGAGCCGACTAAACAACCGGCGTGTATAATGCGCGGAAGGAAAAGAAAAAAAAAAAAAAACGGACCAACGTGAATAACTTTTGATCCAATGATAGAAGTTTCAAATTCTAGGCCTCAATCTTAATGCCTCGAGAGGTTGACCTTAAATATGCTAATTAAATAATGCAGACGATATATTAAGTTACGAAATCAGACACAAAAACTCTTTCTCTGAATAAACATACTTTTTCTCAATGGATTTAAATTTTTGACAACTGAAATATAGGAAGCAGAAGCAATCTAGATAATATGGTGAACATAGTTTGGTCAGGAGCGCGATTCAATGTTTGGATCCCTTAACGTTAATTTTATTTTTTGCGACTTTAGTCCTAATCTCGAGAACTTTTAGAACGAATTGAAAAATTTTGGCACACAGTTATGAAAGTCGTTTTTCCAAAGATAATTCTATGCATCAAATAAATTTTAATAACTATTTATTATTTTTATTTTGTTATTAAATAATAGTCGAAACAATTTTGAATCATAGGGTATAGCATTTTTTGCACCATTTTAAAGTATACTTAAAAGTATTTAAAGTATTTTAAATTATCAAATTTCAGATTCAAGCGATTTTGCTCACATTTTGTATTTTGCAGTTAAAAATTATATTCTTTAAAAAGAGGAAGAAATTGCATACCTTACATTTCTAAATTTTCTCGACCATTCTTAAATAAAATAACAATAAATAATAATAAATATTTAATAAAGGCCATTTTTTCGCATAGGCCATTTTTTGTAGATATTTGGACAAACGAATCTTATAATTGTGAGCAAAATCTTATCAACTCGCTAAAAACGTTTTCGAGATATAGCGAAATACGCAAAAAGAAAAATTAAGATTAAGGGGTCAAAGCTTTGGACCGTTTTTTTACCAAACTATTAGGACCGTATTTCCCAGATTGTGGCTGCCTCCTATATTTTGGAGATCAGAAATCCTAATCCGTCGAAAAAATAGTTGTTTATTTAGAGAAAGTACGTTTTTGTTTCGGATTTCGTAACTTAAAACATCGTCTACACTTATTAATAAGCATATTCGAGGTCACCCCCTCGAGCCATTAAAATTAAGTCTTAGAACGTGAAAATCCGATCATTAGATCAAAATGTATTCAGGGTGGTCGATTTTTTTGTGTGCATGGCACATGCAGAAAGGTACTGGTTAAATCTGTCGTGACTGAAAGTCTCTCTTTGGTTGTAGTACGGAAGTTCCGGAGGGGGGTACAGCCTCAGGCGCAGTCCATGTCGTCTGACCAGTGTCAAAATTAAACGACATTCCAGCAATGGTGTTGAAAGTTCCGAGTCGTGAAGTTATGCTCTTGGATAAAGTTTGGAAGTGTGTAATCGATAATTAAAATAGGTGCCAACATTATGTTAATCCATACCACAAGTCTCTCACTGTCCGTACAATGGGAGTCCGGATAATAGTGTGCAAAAGGTAAATAACGTGATAATTATTTTACAATTGTGCAATTTGTGTCCGGATCCTTTTGGGCTAAAAATAAATATCATGTTAACCATTTTTCAAATGTTTAGAAGGCGCCCGAATACTTTTGGAATGAAAGTAAATAACTTGTTAACCGTTTTGCAATTGTACAATGGGTGCCCGGATACTTTCGAACAGAAATAAATAATTTGTCAACCATATTTCAATTGTACAATGGGTGCCCGGATACTTTTTAACAGAAATAAACAACTTGTTAACTATTTTACAATTGTACAATGGGCGCCCGGATACTTTTTAACAGAAATAAACAACTGGTTAACCATTTTACAATTGTACAATCTGTGTCCGGATTCTTTTGGGAAGAGAGGGAATAACTTGTAATTCATTTTACAATTGCTATACAGGTAATAAATTTTATATACATTTAAAATAAACTTTATGAAAGAAATATGCTCAATCAACAAAATCAGTAATGAATAAAGATCTAATCAGTAATAAATAAAGTTTTCGCATCATTTAATTACGCAAGTTAATCTGTTTGACGAAAAAATATTTAACCAGTTTTTATAGTAATCAAGAAAGATAGAAAAAAATCAGATTAATTTTCAAAGATAACAGAGCAAAATGTTTTTTTTAATTTATTCTAATGGAAACGAGAACAAAATTCGTAGAACCAAATATTTAAAGTATTCTTTGACATTTTATTTTAAAAATAATAAATTTTTTGTAATTATCTGTTTATCAGAAATTATTGTGTGGCAACTGTGGGGTTCGGTGAGCAAAGCAAGCATGAGCGGACTCTTCGACATTTTTAATAAAATGCCTTCCATAATTTATTAAATAATGATTTTAAGAATTGCCAATGTCTTGTTCATTTTTCAGTGAATTTAGATGTTTTATGTTAAACGATTATTTCATTGCAATTTAATTTGCATATTTTAAAAGGCAAACAATTTATAAAGCGTTATTCTAATTTTTTTCAGATAAAAATTTCTAAGAACAATAACAGCTGTTGCCATAATTCGTTACTAAATTTAAAAGTTCAATTACTGACTTAAACATTTATTTTGGAAATATCCAAAAGCATTTTTCAAAACATCACATTTCCATTTTTTGATTAAACTTACTGAAGAAAATTCTTATCGGAAATTTTATTTTCGAGTAAATTTGCTTTCTTTTGTTAGATGGGTATATAAAATGAGCTGTTCAGTAATTTTTTTTACAAAAATAACGTTATTTTGATAGTTATTTTATAATATGCTTTTATTACCTTATATTCCTTGTTTTTCATCATCATTTGCCTCCGTTTTTCTTTATATATCTGCCCATAATTTTTTTTAGTTTTTAATAAAAAAATGAGTAGACATTTTAATCAATTAAATTACTCATTTATCATTTTAATTACTTTTAATCATTTTAATCAATTTACAAATTTACTTTTAAATGCATTGTTGCGATTTGTGGCAAATAATTTAAAAGCAATAATAATTTTAAATGGCTATAAATAATAATTTTAATTGTTTTACAATACTTAAATTTACAATAGTCAAAAATGGATATTAGTTGTTTTTTAAATAACACTTTTCTAACTTAAAGTAATTAACTAAAGTAAGTAACTAACTACAAAGTGAAGTAAGTAACTAACTAAAAAGTAAAGTAAATAACTAACTAAAGTAATTAATATACAAGTATTAATTTTAAATAATTAATACTTTTAAATAATTTATAGCATATGTAGCTACAGCATGAAATCATGGAATCATACATCAATGAAAACAGTTAAGTGATTGACTTTATTTCGGATATATTTGAAATGATTACTAGAGCTAAATCTTTTTAATTTTTTGCTGCTCAGTTTACAACAATTTCAAAGATATTTATTAATGCGTTGCACAAAAGTTATTTTCAAAATCAGTTAAATAATTAAACTGCAAGTGCAAATGAAATACATTTCAATCCCCAAATTTTTGTTCCATTTATTGTGATGCATATTTTAGTGCATATTATTTACCTTCATCTCAACGAGCTCACAAAATTATTTTATTTACAATGCTAGCCGCTTCAGGCGGCCAGCTGTCCGCCACGCTAAAGGTTTTCACAAATAAAGTTTTTTAAAACATAGCAGGAAATCTGAAGATTAGTGGACAATTCTTCTTCCGCGTTCTTCAGATGTTTCTTAGGCCCTAGCACTGCTAGTGGAGACATGATGCTCTTCCAATCTTCTTTGACGTTTCTCAGGTGTTTCTCGGATCCTAGCACTGCTAATTGAGACACGAACCTCTTCTAATCTTCTTTGACGTTCCTCAGGTGTTTATCGGGCCCTAACACTGCTAGTTGAGACACGATCCTCTTCCAATCTTCTTTGACGCTCCTCAGGTGTTTCTCGGGCCCTAGCACTGCTAGTTGAGACACGATCCTCTTCTAATCTTCTTTGACGTTTCTCTGATACTTCTTGGGCTCTAGAATTGCTTGTCGAAATTCGGTCATGTTCCATCCTTCTTTGACGTTCCACAGACGTTTCTTGGGCCCTTCTTCTTCTTTAAGAATCTAATATCTTTTTCTTTGACAAAATACAAAGTTTTTTGGAAGGCGGTTCTGCCATGTCAGTAATCGGGTTTTTAAGAAGTCAACGAATACTTTAGAACAACAATTACTATAAAAGCAAATCATGAAACTTCAATACTAAAATCTAAGTGCTTACCTGCAAACTGGAACTTTCTGAAAATAACTAATTACATTTAATAAAAACTGTTAAAATAAAGAATAGAAAAACCAAAGAGATCCAAGGTAAGTGTGATCGTTCCTTCAAAAACAATTAAATTCCTATTTCATATATTATATAGCAACAACGCTTAACAAAATAAAAACTAAAATGCTAAATACATGAAAAGAACACGAAAACGAATTAATTTTGGTAAAAATATACTTGAGGGTGCCCCTTGGCGAAATTGGCGGCTTATGTTTGGCGCCATTCCTGTTAGCGCGGAACACTGTGGTAACAGGAATGGCGGCCAAAACTGTATAAAATTTTAATGAACCCAATATAAGCAAAATTAATTAACGCAATAAAGTGAATTTTGAATCGAAACAAAAAATAATTGAGTAAGTACAGAAAGAAAAGGAAAAAAAAACTCACTTCTTCATTAAGGAAAAAAAAACTCACTTCTTCATTAAGCTTGAATATTCTCAGATTTATGTGCACAGAATTCTCTAATAGCAGTTAGATACTGTCTAAATTTATTAGGAATGGAATTTGTGTACCTCCATCGCCAAATAAGTTCAGGGAAATACGAATCTAAAATGGCGTCCATGGTACCGTACTGGTGGTGAAATTTTTTTTTTATAGTCCCTTTTTATGATTGCCCACAAACCTTCGATCTTATGAACCATAAGCAAAAGTAACCTTACCAGCCGGTATCCAACGCAGAACTAACGGACCTCTGAAATTACATATACAGTTGAACATTTAAAAATAAAGCTTAAATCTAAATCTATCAGAATCACTATTGGGTTTCAACATCGCCCAGCTGGGCGATCAACCGCGAACACAACTTGGCGAGAATCAAGGGGCACCCTCAAATATAGTCTACACCAAAATTTATCGTCTTCGCTTAAGAAAAAAAAAATAGAGCGGGAAAGAAGAAGAAAAACTTATTATAACAATTATGAACAGCGACAAATATATCAAAGCGAAGCGTTCTATTTTCGTATCGAATATGTTGCCACGTTTTTAATACAAAAGTTAAACTTTTTCCACTTTAATAAGTGTAAACTAATGCGAACCTTACAATTACATTATTAATTCCTTCGTATATTATTGGTTTAAGTTGTCGAAAATTAATATTTCAATTGTAAGGTTCGCATTAGCATACATTTATAAAAGTGGAGAAAAGTATATGCATTTTTATGGCTCTTTGAAGACGAAAAAGCAAAGATTTTCTTACAAAATGACTGATAACTAAAAAACTAATCCAAATTTTTAAAAAAGAAAAAAAATACTTCTTCATTATGTCAAAACACAATTATGTGCCGAATTTCGTGCCTGGGCGAGGCGTCTGGGGCGATATATTGTGATTATAAACACACACACAGCCGCGTTTATTATTATGTATAGATAGATTACACTTGACCTATGAGTGAGTATGCACCAGGCCTAAGAGACCTAAGCTACACTTATCTTCATAAAATTATTGATAAGACCAGAAAGTAATGTCGTTTCGGTGCATTTGATATTTGTTATCAAGATTTTATTTTTAATCAATAGTGTATTCACCCTCGTTAGAAACAACCTTTCAATGCCGGATCGAAAATGAGCGAAATGAATCGAAAAAAATGAATTGGATTTTAAGACTAACGAATATTTAATGCGCCGAAATGACACTACTTTCCATTCCCCCTAATACAACAATGATTGATGACCATAATGAACAGCAACTGTAAACGTACCTAAAATTTATCAGCTATATTGAAATATTTAGATAGAAATGTAAAATTTTATAAATATTACAAAAAATTGCATTAATTACCGTGGCATAATTTGTATTATATGATCAAAAAGCTTTATACACAAGATTGCTTACACAAATATTAAATGAATGCGTAAATTAATTAAAATTAGAAATTGTAGTTTGTTATTTCACGTAAGCAATAAAACATCGAGTATTAAAATAAATGCATTCATGTATAATTTATTTTACTATTCATTACGGTTTTTTTTTCAACTCATTAATCAATCCAATTAAAATTTATAACAAAATTATTTTTAAAGAAAACACAGAAACTAAAATTTAATATGTATGAAAATAAAGTTTAGATGGCTCATTAAGAAGCACTGGAGTTCGTTCCCTGGTGGTGCCTTCAGTTTCTGGTCGAAGATTTTGGAACAATTTTGACATCATTCCATTTTCGGAACTACACAAATGATAATGAAACTATGAGCAGTTTTATAATTTAGAAGAGAAAGAATAAGTTATTTGAAAACGAACTCTTAGAAAAGAAATAAGGAACGTGAGTTGGAAATTGAAAATCAAGTGAAAGAGAATTTCTGATCAGATGAACCGATTGAAATATATTGCATTTCCTTTCTGAGGACGCTTCGGGGCTTTAAGCTCAGTTGAGTTGATCACCAGAATCCAGTTATGTATTTATGTGATTACTCTTGGAATTGGATCTGCAGAATTCTCTCTCTTACTGAACAGCTGCCAAAGTAACACTGTGTTCGTAAAAAAAAGTTTTAATGACCTACGCATTGTTTGTAAAATTGGTTCCAAATCAAATAATATAATTTCAATTATAATCAGTAACATTTTGTTAGTTAAAAAATAAAGGGATTTTAAATATAATTTAAAAAACAAACGCTTTTTCATTTAATGTAATAATTCTTATTTTGTTTTATTTAATTTTTTTCTTTAGTTAATTTAAATGAATTTAATTTAATTCATCTTTCATTAATCTGTTTATAATTTTTTTATTTGTTGTGAACGGCTACCGAAAGTTTAGATCTATTAAAAAAAATACACGTTAACGTTATACACGTTAAAAAATAACGTTATTAAATGATAAACTCATCTAGTATCGATGTTTGTATTGGAATATCGCTGTTTATAAATAGAAGTAACTTCATTTCAAGATGAGCTAACTAATCAACTTAGAAAAAAAACTCGTAATCGTAAGTAGTAAAAGTCGTAAATTTGTATTATAGCGAACTTCCATAATTCATTTGTAAAACTGTTGTCATAAATGTTATCAGATTTGACGCATATCGATAATTGTGCGCATATTGATGTTAAAATTTTATACACATATCAATATTTCACATACATTGTGTTACAATTGATTGACACTATCAAGTTCTCTTTAGTCTTCAGTGAATTTAAATAATTACGAAAAAACAAGCTTAAATAAAAATATTTGACAAATCCGGGATTAAAAACATCAGAATGGTTTTATATATCTTAAGAAGGAAAGAAGAATTTAAATGCGATTAATAAAAACCATATCTAGCTTTATTTGACCATCAACAAGATTTTAATGCTTTTAAGCTCTTTCAGGAGAGTGATCACATGTTCGTGACTCACATCACGTGATTCTCCCTTCACGGCTCACGGTATCATACATAAAACGAGCCTTCCTGATATAACAATGGCCCAAAACCACACGGATGTGACCTAAATTAGGTACTGTATACACACTCTTCAGTACTTATACTCTCGGTGAGCGGACCTGAGGAAGCACTTCTTTCTCCTCTCGTTGATCATGAACGGGTAACTTCCGGCTTGGTCAGCAATGTCAATCAAACATTTAAAAACACTTTTAACTCTTTCTTGCTAACAAATTAACTCTCGACACGAAAAAAACATTACTTTTTATGATAAGAATTCTAAGCATTTACATTGCAAGATATTGTTACGAAACCATAATAAAATTATATTGAAATTTAAATAATTGAATTCTAATGAGGTTTCGTGGTCAGGTGTGTTTCTTTGTAGGTTAGACATATGGCTATAAATGAAATAGCGTTTGCCATAAATGAAGAGAAAGAATATAAAATAATATATAATATAAATCATAGTAAGCGAAAAAAAAATTCAATAAATGTATGTCAGTTGCAATTACATTTAAATTTAAGCACACCGGGCAAAAAATTAGTCATCCTTAGGAAAATCATGAAAAGCGTCATTTAATAGCGTGTAACACCATCTCTGGATTCAATCACCACCTGGGTTCAGTTTGGAAGTGAGTCCACAAGGTTTTGCAGGTACGTCGAATCCAGTATAAGCCACTCGCTGATGATTTGATCACGTAAATCCACCACATTGCAAGGATGCTGATTTCGGCGTTTTACCCGTTGTTCCAACATGTCCCTCTTACGAGATGTTCGACTCTAGATGTTCATTGCGTGTAGCTTCCGACGCAATGTTCCCTCACTAACAGGTTGAGATGGACCTTCATTTACTAACTGAAGCAGTTCCTGCCGGGTTTGGAAGCGAGTTTGATTGACAAGTCATGAAACACGTGTCCGGTCCCTTTCATGCAGGATTTTTTTTCCTACCACAATTCTTACGTCGTCTTGTATCCAGTGTATTACACCACTGCTTGTAGACACGTTGAACAGTCCACATTGAAACATCAAAAAATTCAGCAACTTCATTCACCATATGTCCATGGGCACGGCCACACACAATTGCCCCTTTTTGCCACTCTACCACATCCTTACACTTACCCATATTTATACATAATTTTCGTTTCAAACAAAAATATCTTAGTGATAGCTACTTACCTTTGATCACATTGAAGCAATATGCACGCAGTTGAGCACGTCACTTGACCACTGCGTCATGTAACGAATCCTAACGATTCAACGGTGCTTTCGGGGTATGGTGAGTAATTTTTTGTCCGGTTGAGTTTAGTAACAGATGATAAACAGTGAGTTTAACAAAAATAATTTTTTTAAACTCACAATACAATTACTGAAAATCTAGGTATGAAATCATTCTAAGTTCCTATTGTAGAGTGCTTATGAAAGAATATACCTTCCAACTGTTGCATAAAGTGCAGAGAAAATGGAAAATCGGCTCTTTCTCCAATCATAGATCCCTATTTACAGAGTCTTCAAAAGAAAAAAATGTATATCACTTGATTTACCTAAAGAAAAAATATTCGTCATAAGTTATTGCTAAAAAATTCAGCTGCAATCAATCGACAGTTTTGAGAGATGCTAAAAAAAGAGTGTGAATGGAGATGTTTGGACAAGGGTCGAATCAAGATGAGAGGGTTATTGAAGCAACTTTTTAACTGAAAGAACAACCTACAACTATCCTATGGACTAACTATTATTTTATTCTAACAATACACCTGTACAAATCAATTTCGTTGAAATAAATTCGTTAAAGCAATATTTATACTTGTGAGACAGCTATTGTTTCCTCCACTGAAAATTACTTTTGCTGAACACATTAATGAAAATCATTTAAACCGATGCAAACAGAATCATAAAACTTCAGAACAATATTTTGTTCCATTACTCATCTCACACAAATCAGAAATCAGGCCAATCACTTAACTGTTTTCTATGATTTATGATTCCAATGCATAAACCAATTTCTGTACCACACTTTAAACACTCCCTCCAGCGATTCAAGCGCGTTATCGAAGTGCAGCAATCATTAATAATAGAGATTTCATGTCAACCATCCGTTAAGTAAACGTTCGCAAAGACAGTTTTCTTCTCTTTTGTTCCAATCTTATTTTATGTATGAACATAACTAAAGAAAATCCGAAAGTCTGAGGAGGAAAATCTTTCTAGGGTGTGTTTGATGTATGAGATGACAAATAAAGACAAGATCCGCCAAATTTTTTCTCCTTTCCTTTCAGAAATCTTGTTTGACTTGGCTTTCGATTAAAAGCAAGAACGAGGAGCTAAAATATAATTTCGATTCAATAAGAAATTCAAAGAATCCTAACTGCTCTATCGATTAAATGTTATTCCGAATTTAATAAATCACAACTCTTTTATTAAAAAATTAAACTTGTCCAAAAATCCGAAGACTGAATAAAGAGATTTGAAAAAGGCTTAATTTATTATCTTCTCAAGATGACATTTCTTCACTTGACTGAAGTAAATTACTTATCCTATATGTAAAAAAGATATTGTACATTTTATTTTCGTTTTATTAAAACTTTTTTTGCCACACTAAAATTCTTGCAACTCACAAGTTCATGTAACACGCTTGTCAATTTCTTGTAACACTAGTTCTAGTAATACTCAAAACAATTTAAAAAATACCAATATTTTTCAAAACGATTGCCATTTTTCAGTCAGTGCATTTATCAGATTCCTCTCCCGCTTTTTCTTTTAATTTTTTTAAAAGCAGAATCATGATTTTAGAAACGGATTCTTGATTTAGAACGGTAAGCAGAAAAAGACTCATTTTCTTTATTTTCATTAATATAAGACTTAGACTTCGAAGTAATACAGCTCCGAGGAGCAAGTCTTATCGACTAGAGATCTATTGTACACAAACTCTAGATAATTATTAGCAGAAAAGCTTTAAAGCTGATACAAATCTTCGAAGTAATTCAGCTCCGAGGAGCAACTCTCATCGACTAGAGAGTTATTGTACACAAACTCAAGATAATTATTAGCAGAAAAGCTTTAAAGCTGATACAAATCTTCGAAGTAATTCAGCTCCGAGGAGCAAGTCTCATCGACTAGAGATCTATTGTACACAAACTCTAGATAATTATTAGCAGAAAAGCTTTAAAGCTGATACAAATCTTCGAAGTAATTCAGCTCCGAGGAGCAAGTCTCATCGACTAGAGATCTATTGTACACAAACTCTAGATAATTATTAGCAGAAAAGCTTTAAAGCTGATACAAATCTTCGAAGTAATTCAGCTCCGAGGAGCAAGTCTCATCGACTAGAGATCTATTGTACACAAACTCTAGATAATTATTAGCAGAAAAGCTTTAAAGCTAATACAAATCTTCGAAGTAATTCAGCTCCGAGGAGCAAGTCTCATCGACTAGAGATCTATTGTACACAAACTCTAGATAATTATTAGCAGAAAAGCTTTAAAGCTGATACAAATCTTCGAAGTAATTCAGCTCCGAGGAGCAAGTCTCATCGACTAGAGATCTATTGTACACAAACTCAAGATAATGATTAGCAGAAAAGCTTTAAAGCAGATACAAATCTTAGCTGACATGCATGCCTTGTAGTTCCCAAGCCTTAACGCAATAAATAAATAAACGTATACTTACTAAACTGTATTTTCATTATATATAAAAACATATATTTTGGTTATAAACAAATGTAAGACACCGTTTTATTACTATTATTATATCAATACTATTTCATAATTTGCTAAAAATTGCAAAACGTTTTTGTGATTACTGCATTGGCTAACAGTACAATTTATAAATTCATAAATAAAAATAAACATAAATGAAATAAATTGAAATAACTAAATGTTTAGTCGAAACTGCTGAAAATTTAACGTAAATACATTTTAAAATAAATCTGAAAATAACACACGAAATTTGAGGCTATAAAATGAAACAGGTTAAAAATAAAAAATAGAAAAAAATACCTCACAGTATTTTGATTTATTCATAAATATTCAACAAGCATAAAAGTTTTTTTTTAAAACGTAAGTCCAATATTTTCCAATTTACATTGAAATTACATTAATTGATTCTTAATGTATCGCATTATGTTTCAAACAAAGGCTATTGTAACTCTTTCACGCCTAACCTGAACCTCTCGGGATTTTAAAATTATTTTTCTGCTTCAAAGTACTTTTTTTAGCATTCAATTATTCTTATTTCATGATTAGCATTTACTGTCTGTTGCATCAATTTTTAAACATTCAAAAAGAGTCCATTAAAACTTCTACGTGGTTTACGACAAACTATTTGCTTTTAATGAATTATGCACGACGACATCTTTAGGGAGTAAACAGTCACAACCGACAGCAGTTAAAATAAAATAAAAATAAGAACGCAATTATAAGTAACAAATTAGCTTCATTAGGATATGGTAGACATGTTATGAGTTTATTGATATATTTAAGTGATGTATAAATAAATATATATATATATATATATATATATATATATATATATATATATATATATATATATATATATATATATATATATATTTAAAAAAACTAAGTGGAAAGTTGAATTCAATAAATCAAAAAGTATTCAGAAATTTAAATGTATTATATTTCTATTTAGAATTTTCTTCAGCCCTTTATTATTACACTTGGTTTGATGTAATGATAGAAATTTCTCGAAAATAATGGTAAAATAATAATTTATATCATTGTTATTTTACCATGTTCAGCCAGAAACAGTCGAATAACCATAAAAAAGATAGTATTAAAACTGTTACCAGTGAGAAAAATTGGTAATTGATTTATTCACCTAATACGGTTAAACAACCTGAATTCTATGCATGCCCACTTAGGGCTTTGGCCAAATAGAATCGAGCCCACCTAACCTAACAACAATATTAAATCCAAAGCCCACTTAAATTTCATTTTTACGATTTTCAATTAAAAACATACTAGTTGTAAATGGTTCCTAAACCGTATAGTTTCGCTTTCATGTTTATCTTTTTAACCATACTAATTCTAAACGGTTTCTAACTCTTGATATAGATCGGTTTAGGTTAAGGAATGCCGGTTTCTTTACCGTAATTTAAGAATAAAAATTTATAATAGTATAATAAAAGAAAAAATTCTTACTTCCAAAAATATTCGCATATCTTAAACCACGAAGAATTATCAGAAATTACTTTTTTTCAGAAATGAAAGTTTGCAAACCCAGTCAAATTTAAATATCAATCAAGAAATATTTAAGAGAAAAGACAATAAAAGATCTTAATTACTTTAAAAGGATTTGTCTGCTCAAGTAAAAATAGTCTAGGTAATAATTTTTTTTTAAAATAAAAGCAATTAGAACACTTATAAATTATTTCTCTTTAAACATAACTTTATTTTAATTTTAGGTTTGACTAAAATTAATAACAGACAAAATAAGGGAGATATTTATGCTGTTACGATTTCTTTTACTGACTTGTTTAACAAAAACTACTTATAGCCAAAAATATCATCGTTAAACTATCAATTTTTAACAAGGTTTTCAAAAACATCAAGTTTCAAAACTCATATCTGTCTTTAAAAAGCTTTAAAACTGTTTATCAGATACGCAAAGTTTAATTTAATCTCATTTTTAACCTTAAGCGTTTAAGATATCTCCTACCAAACTTTTCTTAAATGGTTCTCACATTTGGCGGCATTTCATATCTTAATTTCTAAAGATGAAGCCAAACTAATAGCATATTCTCTCCTTATCTGTTCCTGCTATCTCAAAAGCTTATTTTTAATTCATCCATTTGGTGTAGCCATAACAATAACCATAAATTACAAGTTGATAAAATCTAAGAATTTCTCATGTTTTTAAGATGTCTGCTAATGACTTAAAATCTTGCACCATTTTACTTAGTAATTACCTTGGCTTTGTGTTTTCTTATTTTAGGTTATTTTTCACTCAAAAATCACGTGATTTTTTTTTAACGAAAATTGATCTATGCATAATATATTTGATCAATTTTTGATGCGTTATATACTTGGAGAAACTGTTTCACTAGAGTGTCCGCTATTTCAAAATTTGGTAAATGTTTTGGTAATTGGGTAAATCATTTAACAAGACTTGATAGCAAGTTTAAACTTCTTACAATATTACATTATCAGAAATAAAATTCCAAGTTTTGAGGAATCAGCAGAGATTGTGTTTCGTTAATTCAGTTAATAATTTCACATTTTAATGAAAAGATCAGTAAACTATTGCATTTTGAATGCAAGTAAGAAGAATCATTATTTGGAACATTAATCTCATTATGCATTATAATCCTATAAGAATCTGCATTACTTTGAGCACAAGCTGTAGATTGTTTTCACCCCGATTGTAAGTTGAAACAGATATAAATATATAATTTGGACAAAAAAAAAAAAATATCGATTTTCGAAACATTTAACATAAGTTGAATACATTATTGGTCATACATATACAAATTTGGCGCATTTTAGCTTGGTTATGCCTGATATATAAACGCATAACCATTAGGATTTCAGTAAATATGAAATCCTCTCTTCAATTTTTACTACACACCCTCTATAGAAATCTTAAAAAGCAAAACAAAATAATGTATTTAGACTCCCAATTGATGTTTTCTATTTTAAAAAAATTACAACCGAAAGATTTGAACATGATATTATTGTTGTTGTAGTTTCTAATGCCATTTGCCAATACCAGCAAGCCTGCTTGGTCAAACCAAGCAAATTTAGGGTAGAGGTTGCATTTCTTGTTTTTCAGTGGCACCATCTATGGCCAAGAATGAGACTTTAGCCACGCACAGAGTCACATTTATAGGGTGGAAGCATTCATACATCTATTCATTCATCCACAGATCCTAATTTTGATTTGAACCAGAGAACGTTCAATCTCCCATTCAGTACTCCTTGAGGAATGATTTGTTATCGGAATATTGAGGACTTTGTGATCCGATAGATTTAACGTGCACTAATCCCTATTTACTACTCGAGAAATCTTCGGCAGGTGGGGATCGAACTCGCGACCTCTTGGACATGGACCCCTTACCCTATCAACCAGGCGATCAAGGCCCACATAAAATAATATATGATAATAATACATAAAATAATACATAAAATAATTTATTCACAAACAATAGAAATCTCAAAATTTCAGTCAATGAATCAAACCCAAAAGAAAATTGAAGACTCATTGTTGCAATTAAATTTAATGCTATACACTTATTGTTTTTATCGATTTTAACACGAAAGGAAGTAACAAAAGAACTTCGAAAATCCAACTAATCCAACTATTCAAAATCCAACTAATTAAAATTCTTTTCATCGACTGCACCTTTAATATAAAGGATTTTAAAAGAAGGATAAAATTAGAGAGAGCATTCACTCTCCAAAGACAAAGCAAAGATAAATTTTGCTGTAACTACAGAGACCCTTATCCGTGAACGAGTCTCATTTTTGCTACAAACGTGCTCCCACACTGTTTTTCTATCAAAAAAACATATTTCCTCAGTTCATTCAAGTAACTTTCAGAAGCATTTAATCAAATCTACTTTATTTTATTTTATTTAATTTCAGCATAACTCAGAAATTTCAGGAGTAAGTTATTAGAAACGAAACACGCTTGTGCATGATAATTTAGAGTAGTCTTCTTGCCTTTGAGCTAGAGGTTATAAAATAAAAATAATAAGAACTTTCTTAACATAGTTATTTATTTATTTTTATTTACTTTCTTTTTCGTTTTCTTTTATTTATTTTATTTTTATATTTGTTTCTCTGTGTGGAGTTAGAATTTTGTAAAAATGAAACTTTTTTTTTTATTTATTTAGCAAATGCACATAAAAAAACACCAGTTATAGCTTTTTTGCGATAAATGTAATAAAATATTAAATTACGTTGGCTCGACGGCTCACGTGTTCAAAAAGGAAATAAAAAAATATTGTTAATTAAATAAGTCTTGTTACTTTTTTCTTCAAAAGAACTGAGAATAAGTTCAAAACTTGAAATCATGATCTCTTCACGATCCATAAACTGAAACGATCCATAAACATTCACAAGTCACTAGTAAATCAGAAATATAAGGCAGAACTATGAAAAATATTTTCTGCCAACTTTATAAAATGCCGGAAAAATACTTTATTACCTTAAATTGTACGTACGTAAAAAAAAAAGGAGTGTTGATGTTCGACATGATGTCTACGCACTTTTAACAATGATCATCTCTTTCTAATACTATTGCCGACATCAGGGCAAGTGTTAAAAGAAGACCAGTGAAAGAATTTGAACAATTTATTACCGAAACAAATAGATTTCGCACTTTTCACGGGACTATGAAAAGCATTTTTTTTTTCAATCTGGGCTTCGTTAAATTTGAAATAATTTCAATTAACTAATAAAATACTCTGATACGTTACCTAAGAAAGATAATTTTAAAATCAATCACGGAACTAATACTGGATTAAAAAAGATATGTAATATTAATAAATTAAGTAAATGAGTAATTTTGTAAAATTACGTTTTCACTGACAGAAATAAGCTAAAATTTATTTCCTCGAATTTTTGAATTATATTATTTAGGTTTCTGTAGCAACTTGAAGACAAATACTGCTCTATAATGTGAAAATCTATTAAAATGTCAAAATCAAACATCGTAATGAAAATGGAAAGGTAATTACGTGTAATATTTACGATAAATTTAAGAAGTAAACTACGGCTGTAATACAGATCTGAACACTTTTCACAAAATTCTCTACTATAATCTGTAAGTAAATTGTTTGGAAATTGCTGTTATTTTTCCCCATTCTTTGAAAAAAAAAATTTTTCGGGGGAAAACAGAGGCAAGGAATTTTCGTGAAATTACTTTACTTTGTACAGTAATTTCACGAAACTGTACTTTGTACCGTACATTTTCTTGTTCAAAAAAAATAATAATAATAATTCTGTTAATAAAACCAAAAAATACGGTATTTAAACCATTCATTTGGTAATTTTTCTGTTCATATGATAACAGTTCACAAAAATTATGGTTTTCAAAATTACAATTCTTATAAACATACATTAAGTAAAATTACAAAACTCAAAAGTAAATTTAACCGAATAAATTATTTTTATGTCATGCCAAGAGACAAAATTACCAAATCTCACCACGTTTGGCAAATTTTATCACTTATTACAAACCAATTTTTTATCGTTAATATTTTTTATCAAAATTATTACCAAAGGGTTTCGGTAAAAATTCCGAGATTTTGATAAATTGATAAAACCATATTATGGCAGTTTTCACTAGTCGTTTTTTTTATTGTACTAAACCCAAAAATTACAGAAAGGAAAGTCTATTAGATTCAAGTCTGGTGAATTAGGTAGTCATTCTTGCGTTTTAAAAATAATGTCGTGAAAATGTGCCTTTAACTCTGTGTGCTGGAGCAACCTCATAAATAACGCCTCCAACTTTCAAAAACCTGTTTAGACAAGTGCTTTTATTAAAACTTAAAAATAAATTCTAGATTTTGGTAGTAGATCGAAACATATTTGATTCTAAATTTTTTGTAATATTTGGTTTAGGAGTTCTTTTTAAATGAACAAGATTTTAACTAAAAAAAATTGTGGAAAAATCCCATGCATTTGTGGATTTTGAAAAATTTATCATTTTATACTGCTTTTGATATCTAAAATGTGATATAAATATTGCGGTGAATAAATATGGATGTGTCGAAATAAGTTGTTGTTTCTAATGCCACTTACCAACCAGCAAGGCTGCGTGATGAAACCAAGCATGTTTAAGGCAGATAGCGTATTATTATTGTTTTTCAGTGGCGCCATCTATAGTTAAGAATACGACTTTAGCTACACGCACACGTTTTATAGGCGGACCCATTCATTCATCTATTTATTCATAAACAGATCACAATTTTGACCAGAACCAGAGAATCAATCTCCAATTTAGCACCTTAATCTCTCTAAGAATCTAATTTAATAATCTCTAATTTAGTACGGCCTGCGGCGATGCAACTCACGACCTCTTGGACACGGGCCCAACGTCCTAACTTCTAGGCTATCCCAGCCACGTTTAAATAAGTTATGCCATATATGGGCATTATGATTAATAATAAATTAATAATAATTAAGTTTGAATATTCATTTCTAAACGACATAATACTGCATAAATTGGGAAATCAATAAATTTTAAAATATCATTCCACATGTGAAAAATTGTTGCGATGTATAATTTTCATTACAATATGTTATAGAACACAATATTCTCACACAGTTATTTCGCTATACAATGTACTCACAATGGCAATTTAAAAAAGTAATTAAATAATCATATAAATCAAATTTTGATTTCTCTTCATTTTTGCTCTTGATTTTAAACATAGATAAGGTTATTTTGAAATATTACGTAATAGTTTAATAGTTAGGAGTTTAATTTTCATCCTGCATTTATAAACGTTTTCTCTCATTCCTTACAAAAAAAAGTTAGATTTACTTTTTCGAATTAAATAGTGCTTTGAAGTTTAACGGAAGAATAAATGATCCTAATTTAAAACTAATCATTTTGGCTGAGTTCCACTACGAGCTCCTTTTCGTTCTCTCAAAAATAAGAGCATTATTTTTAAATTAAACTTCTATTTGTTCCCGCAGAACTCATTATTTCGAAAGTCGCTGTAGGCCTATATTTAGCTAGGTTTTTTTTTTATTCGTATAAAATGGAGTATTCCGTAATTTGAGACGGAGTCTTTCATATATTTATATTCCAGGTAGGGGAAACATTTAAAATAAAATTTAAAAAAAAAAAAAAAAAACTCCTAAGAAATACATTTTTTATTTCAATTCTTACATAAAGAATTACTTTATCCAAGGGAGAAGTCATTTCTTTCTTTTTATTTAAGATATTTTTTTACTTAAATCTTATTATTTTATTACTTCATTCATTTATTTATCTTGACTAATATTTTGTGCACTAAAAGTATTTACAAGTTATTCTTTTATCTTCTTATTAATTGTAATTTAGCAAATAAATGTTTGAAGAAGCAAACCGAAAAAAGTTTTAATCAAAAGATATTTTAAATGTATTTATGTACAGTGCACCAAAAAAGAAACAGATTATTTTGAATAACTTTTGATTTCATTATCGGATCTTCACAATCAAAGACTCTATCTCTTAGTGGTTCGAGGAGGTGATTGCAAGCGTGCTAACTAATTAGTGCAGACGATGTTTTAAGTTACGAAATCAGACACAAAAACGCATTTTTTCTGAATAGACATAACTTTTTTTTAACGTATTCGGATTTCTGACTCCCAAAATATAGAATGTAGCCGTAGTTTTGGAAATATATCCAAAATGGGTTTGGTCAGGAGAGTGTTTCAAAGCTTGGACACCTTAATGTAAATTTTACTTTTTGCGTATTTCGCCATATTTCGCTCTTTAATCTCTTTAAGCGAATTGAAAAAAATTTTGCTCACAATTATAAAATTCGTTCATCCAAGGGTTCTTCCATACGAAAAATAAAAATTAATAAATATTTATTATTTATTACTATTTTATTTGATAGCAGTCCAAAAAAATTTAGATTTGTAAGTTATAAAATTTTTTACTTGATTTTAAAGTACGTAATTTTACAAGGCAGAATACAAAATTCGAGCGAAATCGGTTGAATAGTTCCTGCGAAATTGAGATTTAAAATTCGACTGTTAATTTGATTAAAATTTGAAATTAAATGTTATTCTCATACCAGATAAAGTTAACCTTTTTCACATTTAGTCTCATATCATGTTCAAAATTTAAAAAAATACCTAGAACCCAAAATTTCTTAATGTGAAGTTAGTTTATTTTCGTGGTTTAGAGTGAGAACTTGAATATATATATATAATTCTATTTTCTATATTGTCATAAAAAGAGCAATCTATTGCTCATTATGGCGAATATATTGCTCAATTTTAACTCGCATTGAGCCAAGGAAGTAGTCAAACAAAAATATAAATCAGAATTAAGGTTCTTATTTTCTGCAGAAATAGCACTAGCTAATTCCTCAACTGAAGTAAAATTTATTTTAACAAATCCAATAGTAACTGTTAATTTGTTAATTCATCCACTTTCAAAATACTATAAATCACGAAATTGTAATTTGAATTTGAGCGTACAGAATACAAAATAAACGAAATACTTCTTTGCTAACACATTTTTTTATATTTCTCAGAAAATACTTATTGAATCATTTTTTTTTTTTACTTAGAGATGTTTAGGTTATGCAATTTCTCATACTTCTCAATTAAGTTTAAGGATTTCAGAAATTTGAGAGAATGACAATAAATTACAAACGGAAAATAATGTTTTTGAACACCCTATGCCAAAAATCGTAGCAATAAACTTGTAGCTTATAGCAAATATTTTGATTATTATATATGATAGTTGCATGAAAGTTATTAAACCTAGCTTAAATAGTTATGGAGAAATGGACATTTTTACATTTAAAAAAAAAAAAAAATTTTTTTTGTCTTTTCTATAACTTTGTCTTTTTTTTTATGATAAAAAATATTCAAAAATTTTCAAAATTAAATAAATTTCAAATAAACAAAAATTTTCGAGCAATTTAAAATTAATTTAAAAATTATTGCTTTAAAATTTGAAATTTTTTTCTTTTTAAAACTGCGCATGTTATGAGTAATTAAAATAGTTCTTCTATACTGCGCATACAGGGAAAAATTTTAAAAAAAATAAAAAATCTTAATTTTGCAGAAAATCGTATTTTGCAACTAATAAAAAACTCCAATTTGAATATCTTACAAATTTTAAAAGTTTTAAGAAATTTTCTCGGCAGTTTTCGTCATTTTTAGAAGAAAACTCAAATGGTAACGGATTTTCCACAAATTTCATTCTGTATTGAACAAGATTTATTAAAAACGACACGCGAATTGCTTGGGATCATATCCATACAAGTATATTTTCTTTCGCCTGTTTTCTTTCCTTATACAATCATATTTCCGCATATGAAAGTTTATAGTAAGGTATTATCATTTGTTATTTAATTTTGTCTTATGATACAAATAATATTCGTAGAGAACTCTTTATCATTTTGAGTTTCTTTTGAAAAACACAAAAGCTACGTAGAAAATTGCTTGAAATTTTTTAAATTTTTAAGATATTCAAATCGGACTCCTTCTTATTTGTTGTTTGGCTAAATCCTTTGCTTCAAAAGCAATTTTGGCTAAATCCTTTGCTTCAAAACATCTTGCATAAGAGTTCTCATCCACTTGAAATTCTTTTAAAAGTAAAACTGCGCTAAGCGAGTTGTTTCATTATTTGCTAATGCTATCGATCAAAATTAGACAACAAAGAGACTAAATACGTTAATCAGTTTTATAAGTATGAGCTACTGATTGTTTAAATTTATTTATTCTCTGATATAATTGACTTTTGCACACATGTATTATCTGCAATATGAAATCGTAAATATGTATCTATACTTGAAATATTTTATTTCCAAATGTGAATACGAAAAATATGCATATTCATCCGAAATCCCACATAAATTGTAATTTATAACAGCTCTTCTACTGTTAAATCAATCTTAATCACGTATTTAAAATTGTTTTGAATCTATAGAACCCACTGATAAAAAATAAAATTGGAAAAATAACCTTTCAATATAGTTTTTCTAGGAGTTTGAACATTTTATCGAAAGCTGCAAAACCACGCATAACTTTCAAAATGCAGCGTATTTTCTGCCAGTTTAGATCTATAAATATCGAAAAGCCGAAAAGAGAAACAAATGTTCAGGGATACGTACCTTGAGATTTAGATACATTCTATTTTTTTGAACGCAGATTTAACGCATGCACAATTTCACCGGAACAGGATCCATCGCTGATAAAGACAGAAGAAAAAAAACTTTCTCCCTCTGAAGTTAAAAAAAAAAGAAGAAAAAAATAGCAAAAAGAAAAGAAATAAAATTTAGTGTATTCGAAAAGAAAGTTGCAAGTATGGAAAGAAAATCTCTTTTTTCTTCTTCAGTTTACTTCCTTTTCTAACAAAAGCGCTTTTATTTCTATGCTTACATCAATGGCAACTGATTTAAAGGTTTTGAGAACTTTGATTTCAAACAACTAGTAAAACTTTTATTTTGTACAAATGCTAAGGAAAAATTTTTAGTGTTAACTTTATTGTTAACTTTAACACTTCGTCCATACTACAAGACACTGTTTTGCGATCATATATATATCGAAAACCTTGTAATATCGTTATGTCAAAAAACTATATTTCCCTTTGGCATTATATATCCGCCTAATGTTAATTTGAATTCCTATGCCGAAAAGTTTCTTCTCTAATCATTGTTACGTCAAATTGTTTTCGAAATAAAAAGTGAATTTTTTCGGAAAAATTATAATGTAAAATTATTGTACGCAAACTCTTTTCAATTTAATGCATAAATATTTTTTTCTTACTTTTAAAAATAAAATTATCATTGTTGTATTTTGACTTATAGTCAACTGTTATTACATACATACTTAATAGTAGTTATTCTTATGTATCATGTTTCAACTTTTTAGAGTAATATTTTAGAATATATACTTTTTAGAACATAAATAGTTTTGAACTTGTTACTTGTTATATTGAAATGTTTTTTTTTTTTTTTTTTTGCGTCAATACAACTTTAATATATCGAGAGTAAGCTATATATATATATCCAGTTATATAGACTTATCCAGACTTATCGCAAGTTGCTGGAATTGGCACTTCATCGTATTTTTCATTTACTAGATTTAATCTAGACTGACTACCACATCTTTCTAATTTTGGACAACTTTTTAATGAAAAAACAATTTAAATCTAAAATATCCTTCTAGATTTTCACTGACTTTCATTCATCTGCCTTTCATTACATTCGCCTGAATAGCCTGCCGTACACAAGGCTAAAATGTCGAGACTTTGATGAATAAAATAGTTTCTTATGTCCATAAGCTATCAAAAAACAAAGTAATCAATAATTAAATTTCATACTTGATCAACTAACAAATAATAAAATGTAACTACATTATACATAGGGCAAATAATTATGGAAAACTGAAAACCTTATAATATTCGAAACATTTAAAATGTACAGATTTGGTTCAACATGTAGAAACACTCACTTAAACATTAAAACTCTCACTACAATTCGTTTTGTAGCGATTAAAATTATTTTTAATCTATTAATAAATAGATTAAAAAAGGCCAAGAAATAATTAAAAAAAGTTTTACCCCTTTGCAAATCTCAGCTTGCAGCTCACTTATACGCAAATATATCATTTTTTCCCACCTCACTACAACTATCTTCCATCAGAATTTGAACTCAAGTCTTCGTGTTTATAGAATATCTTCTTCGTAGTATACCTGAGAACGAGAGTTTAATCTTTTATTGTGCTGACTTCAATTCCTTTGTCTCTGTATCAGTTATTAAAATGCGTGACTAAAATTAAATATTTTAGGGGGAGCATCTCAAAAGTTTTGAATTCAGTACACTTGCTAGATTTCAAAAAGAAAATAAAGCGCTGTAAGATGCTTAAAAACATTTCTGATACATCATTAAATTTAATTGAGATTATAATATAAAATAAGTCAAATTTTTTTCCAGCTGGGAGAAAGTATGAAACATGATAATTAAATCACCAGTATAATTAAAACAGTAAAACTTAATTATTAAATAATCATAGTTTATAATTAATTTAAAGTATTAAATTAATTTTTAAAAAAATCGAAAATACTAAGAGGTATTACTTGAAATGCATATAAGCAAAGCGTTGCTAAAAGTTTGCCTTCAGATGAATGGAAGAGTGAACAGTGTTCTAAAGAGAAATTAATAGGTATCATTCTCTACTTTCCCGTTGGAAAAGACAAGGGGGCAATTTTATCTTTGCATGCATAATTCATTGGGTTTATCTCGACGTACTCCAACCATTCTAAGATTCATTTTGCGTTTGTAAATAAATGAAAGTGAAACTTCTGATAACACAAATTTGCACTTAAATTACTCATTTCAACATGAAGAGCATTTATTTTTCCTAAAATAAATCACACAATTTCTTATTATTAATTACAATAAACAGTTGAAGTTGTCTTACAATGTTCAAAATATAGTAGAAGATTAGCTCAGAAAGATTATTTGCGAACATTTTAAACGGAATTTGAATTCAAACACAAGCTAATAAATAGCTCGTTAAAAAGTATTTAAGAGCTTAATTTAAACAAGTTTCTGGTTTTTTTTTCTTCCACTTCCATATACAACACTTTCTTCTTTTTTGTTACGAACATCATTTGAAGTCATGACATTTAAGACGCATATTCAGAAATTTTTTGAACAAAATTTCATTTATTAAATATTGACTGAGGGTTTGAAAACAAGATTTTTACCGGTCTTAAACATAATATATCTTGTTGTATGAAAATACTTTTTTTAATATATATTCCAAACCACTATGAATTGCGTTCTTACACTTCAAAAAGAAGAAGATCACTGATACCCACACATGGGACCAATGACATCAACACCAGCTGATCATTTACAAGCAAAATGGCGATAAAGCTCTGTATTGAGTTAACGTGAAGTTAATTAAATACAGTGCCGCATCGCACATCAAATTTGTTGAAATAGGATTCTCTCTCGTCTACGTCTTTACTTAACTTAGATTTATTATATGTTTCTATATTTTATTGCAACCGTAATGTATTTTTGTTTTGTGCGCCTGGCAACTTCGATGCATAATTATTTTCATGTTTCATATGGCTTCGTGCCTGTCTTAGTGCTAAGTAAAAATGTATAGTGAAAGAATCGATATATTTGGGAAAGAATCTTATACCCACACTACACCACACTACCATACCCACGCTCGAGATACCCACACTACGTCACTTGCAGGTATCCCATTATCTCACGATATCTAGAGCATACAATAACTTTTTTTAATGGAACATCAAATTGGTTTAATATGTAAAACAAAGAAAATTAATTCAAATCAACATCACAAAACGTCCAATTTTTCATCGGGTTTTGTTCCTGGAAGCGGCTTTAAACCCACCCAGTGTCAAATTGATAAATAGCAATTTGTCTTGTAATAAAAGGCGGTTGGTGTGCAATATTACCACCATCATTCGAAATTGTGGAATTAACCCCAACACTCCTTGGTCAACAATCTGATTTTTACCGGAGTTCCTATTTCGGAAAATTATAAGGTGATTTGTCAACTATTTTTTCTTTAAATTTTAGATTTACTATCGACTTCAAATTGTTGAAAATTTTTGCTTCAAGTACAAAAACTTTGAAAGAAAGTTTACCTAATTATATGAATTTGCAGAAGTATTTTTTACAACATAAATTGTTTTTTCACTATACAAGTTTTAAAATCATTTTTCAAATTTAGAACACCTTGTATCGATATGAATAAAACAGGCTTTCATGATTTGTCAGGAATGGAAAAAAGCTGGATACAGGAGAAATATAATTTATTAGCAGATATTCCAAGAGTAGGCAGCTGTCGATGACTTATTGATTGATTGATTGTAAACTTGCCTTGCGTAAGCCTAAATTTGCGAGAATATTTAAGCTGACCTCGTTTGAATCTGCAAGGTAGTTGTTGTCAATGTCAAAATAGTCATTTAAGGGCTTGAATTAATTTGATGAGCTAGTTATTTTTTAAAATAAATTTTGAAACAAAAGTATTTAAAAATAAAAATTGGTAATTGATGTTTTATCATATGTCTTAAGATTATTTTGGCATTATATAAAATTGTAAATAGCGTTTAAAATAGAATACTGTTTTAAGTGAGGTTGAGCTCCTTCTTACGCCTTTAGATAATGTTTTTTTAATATTCTTCAGAAGCAAGCAAGTTTTTAAGTCCAGTTATACACCAGTATGCAGTGAAATGTTCTAATTATTGTTTAAGTTATACATCACGAGTTAAAAAAAGATATTTACCCTATAATTTTAAATTATTTGTACGTTTTGTCAAGGATATTTTTTTAAAATTAAGTCCCACTTGTTGTTCGTCATTTTCACAGCATTTCATCCGAACCTCTTCAATTGCTCGCATAAAATTGTTTTAACCTATTCCTGTGCAGTAAGTTTTGTTTGAATGTTTTAGACAGACAGTATATTAATACACTGATAGTCTTTTTACTAAAAAATTACATTAAAATATATAGTAGCTGTCTGTCCAGTCAATTACCATAAGTTTCCATAACCATAAAGTTTCAACCATAAAGTCAACCATCAAGTAACCATCAACCATCAAGTAACCATAAAGTTTCAGGTAAAGAACATTTTTTATTTTTACGGTTTTGTAACCCTTTACAACTGTTGTGGTTACAAAGCCATGATTACAAAACTATGCAATTTTTTTTAACCATTTACAGATAGCATGGAATCCAATCTGTGAAAAAGAAATTTAATAGGATATTAAAGCTAAGTTGAGGTTGAGTTGTGTTTTATCAAATGAATGTGGTCTAGTTAGTTAATTTACTTTATGAACCTACCGTAAGAGATGAGAAATACTTGACTTTTTTGTGTGAAGCAGCTTTATGGTGTTGACCTCTATGCCTAAATAAGAGTCTTGTATTCTATTAGTTCAGGGTCACAAATAAGAGAGAGCTAGACACCGGAAACGCTTCGTGTTTTAAAGGAAATGGAGGAAATGTTGTGGTGTCAATGCTGGGTTTCAAACCCGTGCTCTGCCCTCTCGTCTATTATATGTGCTCAGCTGCAAGGAACTAGGTGGCTTCATTAGGTGGGTTAAGTTGGTGTGATAAAATTCTGGTTGCTTAACCGTATTGGGTGAGAACAGTTATTAAAAGGTTTTTCTCCTAGTTAACAGTTTGAATACATCTCATTTATTGTTATTTGATTGTTTTGTTTGAATATGGTAAAATAACAATTAAATAAATATTTCTTTAACCATTTTTTCCAAAAAATTTCTAACAGTGAAATTGCAAATGTAGATCGTGAATTCTATGGAAAGAGATATACTTAATATGTATTTTGCTTAAAAGAATAGTGATTGGTAATAAACGTAACGTTAAACAAATGATTTTAAATCTTTTATGGTTTTCAATATTTTTGGTTCAAATGTTACGAGACTAGTAGAAAAGAGTAAACCCTTTATGTGTTGCGCTACGTCAAATAACAATATTTTTTTTTAATTTTTGGAAAAACGTACTTATATTTTTACTATACAATCCATACTAATTATAGGGCAAAATTAGCTGTCACCACTTCTTTCGTCTAAAATGCCCGCCCCCCCCCATGTGCATTTTGCTACTTTTTAACCCACTGCGTGTAAAAAGTCGTGTTCTAACCTGTAGTCTTCTCCGTATAGTAAAACTGATTTTTCCACGTTATTAGATAGCGAAAAAGATTCTTGAGGAGAAACATTCGCCCAATTTTACCCATTTCCTATTTCGCCAGTGGGTTAAGTAAACAAAAAATTATTATGAATATTTTACAATATTCTGAAAATTTATTTATTTCATGCTCGTTTAAAATTTTTCTTCACTCTAGAAATGAACCTTGTAATTTTCAACATACATTGAGAAATGTTTTAAAAGAAATCCTTACATTAAATTTCTTCAAGTGCGTGAAATTTTACTTTTAGAAAAAAAAAATGGCCACTTGTTTTAAAAAGTTACCATCGTTAAAAATGCCATTTGCCTCGATGTAAAATAAGCAAATTTGTCGAGAATAATTCAAAATAAATGAAAGAATGCCAAACTCTATTTCTCAAACTTACAAAAATACGACACAACAAGGGATTAAAACGGACATTATTCCCGCAAAGTTAACTTACGTGTCGTGTCCGTAGGGATTAGAATGTCCTTCAGGTGACATCCGCGGAAAGTCTCACATAAATGGTTTTTCTCCATTATCTCTTCCTCATTCATTACAAATCTAATTCACGTGACTAGGTGAAGGATTTTGAGAAAATGAACTTACAAGAAAAGATGCTTTTTTTACGACTTTTTTTAATTTTACCTAACAGTAAAAAAATATGATTACCTAACTTTGCCTTTAAATGCTCATCACAATTTAATTTAAGAAGGAGAACGCTGTGACAAATGTTGAAATAATTACTGGAATAGTTGAGTGCGCACTGAAAATAACCCAGTAAGTATAATTGAAGACTCATCTTTGAGCTTATATAAAAAAAAATTTTATTATGCGAAAAATAAAATAACTTAAATTAAATATCCCATAACTTTCTAGAAAAACATAATGAGCAAGAGTATTCTACTCTCTACAACATAAAATATTTCTGAAAACTTTGTTAATCGGATGAAAATCTTCAAATCACATTTTCAATTTGATTTTATTTTCTGAATAGCATAATGTAGGTTTAAACTACTCCTTTTGTTTATTTGTTTTTATAAAAAAAAATCCTACCTTCTACTAGCTTCTAAATTTACTAACTTGTCACTTGTAGCACTAACGAATCATTGCGTCAGTTGAAAACCATTTATATAAAGCATTTATAGATTTAAATGGTCATGTCCTTTTTCTATTTCAACAAATTTGACAAAAAAAACTTATTGAAACTGTATAGAATTGAAAACAGAAATTATTAAATTTGCATTTTTTAAGTAAAGTCATTCTGTCTCTTTATACTTATATTCAGTTTGCTTATTATTTTTACTTTATTGGCTCATAACCTATTCATTTAATAGAGTGGTGAAATTTTAAAGTTCATAAAAATGCAGGAAAAATTAATAAATAAACCAATGGTATATTATTAGATTTTATGGAAAATGTAAGACAATGCATGAGAAAGTTAACTTTAAGTGTATGAGAAGGAAAAAAAACACTAAAATAGTCCGATAATAATCATGGTTTTATATAGAGAAAAAAATAATAATAAAATTTATGACATCCATTAAAAAAGCAAAGAAAATACATTAATATTATGAATTGCATACTTAGAAATATGCCTTAACTTTTATGTTTATATAGCTTGAACTATGAATAATATTACAGCTGTTGAGTAACAATGACATTTTATATATGTATTTAAAATCATCTTTTTTTTAAAAAAAAAAAAGAACCGAAAATAAGTTTCAAAAATAATATTTATTTATTTTAATTTACGTGAAATATTTAACTTCGATATTTGCTTCAAATTAAAATAATTTGATTAGAGGAATACTATTCGACAATTTAATATTTTTTTTTTCGTATAAATGTAAATACTGTTCATTAAATTAAAACTAAAATAAAAAAGTTAAATCTTCAGAAAGTAACTTTAAAATATTTATCTAGACAAAAAGACAACTCTCTCTTTCTCTCTCTCTCTCTTTCAAAAAAAAGACAAAATGAACATAGGAGTGCTCAGACTTATTATGCTTAAAAGTAAAAAGGAACTATTAATAAACTTTTTTTCCCTTACCTTTAAAAAAAAGGTGAGACATCCTGAAGTGACTAAAGCAATAAAATACATCCCACTCTAACTTTATTCTCCCTCCTAACTGCGGGGAAAATTTCTACCCCCATTCTCACTTTTGCTGAAAGTGTCACAAGCCCCCCCCCCGCTTCACTGGACCCAAACAACAAATGTGACAACTGTTGTGTTCTCACTTCCCCTGATGAAAGGTTAAAGTAAATAGTAGGTAAAATACAAAGTTAACACTAACATTTTCTAATTACTGAAGCATAGGCATATGAGTTAAAATAATATAAAACTATTTTTCTAAAAAGAAAACGCAGCAGATGCAATTTTTTAGGCAACATTTTGATGAATTTCTAGCGAGAGAAATTAATAATACTAGCAATTAATTGATAACATATTATAATCAATTAAGTTCATGGTCACGGTTCACAAACCTATAATTTGAGTTACTTTTTTTTTATTTCCACTCCATTTACTATTTACTGTAGCAAGCGGCGTTACGATTTCTTTCTATAATGAATACGCTCCAGATCGTCAATTATTTCCTTCAACGAAAAGGTAATTGAGAGGAAAAAAGAGAGTAAAAATTTACATTGACGTCATGAGTGACGTCAGGAACTTATTCATTAATTAAACCCCGCCAAAAAATGAATAATTAGCGAAACGGCAATCAGCTTTGCGTTAGTTGCGCAGGTGATGAAGTTATTGACTGATTTAATTACTTTTTCCGTAGATATGACGGAATAAATTACAAAAGCGGAGAATAATATCAAAATAAAATATTAATGTGTATAAAAAATTTTTTACATTGCTCGAACAGCTGTTAGCGAAAGAATTTTTTAAGTGTTTAATTTAGGAAAAATATTTAAGATTATTTTCTTTTTAGTTTGTGTGCGTAATAAATAGGGCACATGTTAATAACAGAAAGGAAATGTTTGTTTATTATATTTTAAATGAAACTTTTTTTTTCTGAAATGAATGTTGAGGAAATTCTGTTTTCGGCAGAAATTATATGATTCTTATTAAGATGATGTACTTTAATATTGGTGATCCACAGTTAAGAGAAATAAAACAAAGATAAAATATTGATAATTTCCAGTAATTAAAAGAGATTAGAAAGAAGAGTTGTTTATATTTTTTTATTTAGAAATTGAAGTATGAAAACAACAGCAAAACATATAGTTAAATTTTCGAAACTATTTAAAGAAAATATGGTTATTTTAATATTAAGTCTGGAGTGAAGCTGCATGCCAGCAAAATCTTACTAGTAAAGTCATGCATGATCTTGCTAGTAAAGTCATGCAAAGTCTTGCTAATAAAGTCATGATTGATATATAATAGAGGTTTTCCACTATTGGTTAAATTAGATACTTGCAACTCAAGAAGAAGACGATCACTGATGCACAGACACTGACCTATGTCTCCATCCCTAGCTGATCTTTTATAATCAAGATGATGTGTTAAAGTCTCTCTACCTAATTTATAATGTTAATTAACGCCAAGAAAATACAACACCGTATCGCACATCGATGCGGTGAATTTGTTAAAATATAATACTTTTTATCTACGTCTATTACTTAACGAAGATTTAATGTTTGTTAATGTATTTTATTCTAATCGTGATATATTTTTGTTTTGTGTACCTGACAACTTCGATGCATTATTAGTTTGTTTATGTTTTATATGGCTTCGTGCCTGCCTTTGTGTTAAGTAAGAAATATTTAGTGAAATAATTGAAATTTTTGTGAAAAAATCTTTTTGAATGAACATAGACTGAGTCATTTAAGAGAATTGATATTTGACGGGCTTGACTTACTCGAAATAGAATGGAAAGAACAGCTGCGAGCGTAAACAAACACCACGTTTCAACAGCCAAACAGGGTCGAGATATCTACTACGTCACTTGCAGATATCCCATTGTCCGCAAGATCCAATACAGTAGCAATTATTTTTAATCAAATGGGACAATACATTGCCAATTTTAAGAAGCTCCTTAAATAAGGAAAGTATTTTTAGCAGATCTTCGCTACAAATATCAAGTTAACTCTTCACTCCATAAGCAGCTGGTATCGTTATCCTATGTTCAAATGGGAATTTACATTACTTGCATAAATAAGAATAGTATTAATAATATTTTTCTAAAAAAAATAATAATATACCATTTTTGTAACTATCTAAAAACAGATTAAGATCTGACAATCCAGCTTTCTCATTTATTAGTTTTATCCCTCTAATGTAAACCTATTTTATGTAAGAAAATAAAAATTCCAAAAAGAATATGATAAAGATAAAAGAAAAGCTTATTTTTCCTCGCCCAAGCTTTACAGAATAACTATTGAAATTGGGATTACTTAGGTCAAGAAATAGTTGAGAAAACAATGAGCTCCATTCATAACTCAACATGTTAACATAAAACTCTATTCACCCAACTATTTGCATAATAAATAAATACTACTTCCAGAAGTTTTCAATGTTGTTTTAGAAAGAGGTACAATTTATAGTGTAATAAAGGTCTCTCGTATGTCTCCCGACTAAAAGTAAATGCCGTCCTGATAAAAGAGTTCTTTTCAATATTTCATGCGACCGTAAATGTTTTCAACAGAGCGCTTGAAAAGAGATTTTCTTCTAAAGAACAACCACACTTTCAGATATACACTTCCTTTGAAAGTTGTTGTTGAAAAAACTATTCTGGAAAATCATTTCAAATGTTCGAACGAAAGCTGAACAAGATGCTTTATTTTTAAAACTGTAAAATACAATATGTTTTTTAAAAAAGAAAATGAACTATAGCAATATTATTTCAAATTTATTTAACTTGGACACTTAAAAGTTGAAAGTATCGTGGAAAGAAAAACTTAATTTGGAGTATACTCATGGATTTCTTTTGTTTCTATATTCTAAATTATTAAAATTTATGTCCAGGCATTGAAGAAAACGAACAGTAATGTATTGAAAAGTACTAATCATTTTTAATTTAAAAAATTTTGCTGGTATGGATTATTTGGTTTGTTTTTAAACTTAGCTTTGAGATTAATATCTTATTTGACCTAGACTAATAAGCTATTGAGTACCGTCAGGGATACATCGTAATTATAAAAATTGATACTTGGGCGCGCTAAACCAAAATTTGCCTTAGGGAACAAAAGGTTGTGCGTAATCACATTTTCTAACCACCTAACCAATCTTTTAACATTTACGATTCTGAAACCACGGTGCCAACCAGTTAATGGGTTAAGTTTCAATTGTAAACGAGAAAAACGTTTAGGTTTATATTTTATTGCAATAAAATGGACATTTGAATTTGTGTGATCGATTCCATGTAAATAAAAATAAAATTACAACAAGTTGGTTCAACTGCAACGGTTACTGAGCAAAATGGGTAGAGTTCATTCTGGTGACAAACTTTTTCATAAACAACACGTTGTCGAAAGATTCTGTCATGGTCTAGTCATGTCATGGTTCTGTCATCGACTGGGTCATTTCTTGTACAGGATAATTTCATCAATACTGTTATGATGTGTTTGAAGCTATTTCAATGGTTTATTATATTGCACGCTACGCCATTTGCTTTTATTTTTAATTTCGTTTATTTTTGCGTATCAAAATGTCTTTATTGGAATCACTAGAGAAGGAGAATTTTTTTAAAATTTAAAATGGCCTATTCCTTTTACTGTACATCCCGTTGCGAAAACTAAACCTTTATATAGTTTTTGTTTTAGATACAATTTACACGTATTTATTTCTACAATGGCCTGTATATACCTAATTTTTTAAGCACATTACTGTAAAATTTCAGCGCTAAGGCAATGCGTACTATGAATGACTTTTAATATTAAAATAATGTCAGCATTAAAAATTGCGATTTTACTTCATTTTTTTTTTATTTATTTATTTATTAAATGGATAGTAAGTTGTGAAGCGTTTTACCGAGAACAAGTGATGAATTAACTTCAGCTTTTTTTTCTTTTTGTTTAAAACCTAAATTGTAATAAAGCAATGCTAATTAATGCACAAGGATTGCTCGCAGAACATTACCAAGCATGATAAGATATTTTGTCGATCTTTTTTATTCACATTAAATACTACTTAGTTTGACATTTTATTATTATTAATTTTTATTTTAATGATATCTTATTTAGTCAATTTGATTTGATTCTAAAACAGATTTGATTGCTTACGTCTCACTAGAGCCACAATGGGCTGTTGAAAACTGTCAAAGAATCCTGTTTAGTACACTCTTAAAATGAAAGAGTGATTTCCCCTTCTCAAAAAAGAGTTAAATTTTTTTAACTCAACTTGAGTGAAATACACTCATATTTGAGCGAAATTTTTGCTTTGCGTTTACTTCCACATAAATTCAAGTTAAAAAGATCCAATCAAGTGATACATATAATCACTCAAATTCGAGTTAAAATCACTCAAGTTTGAGTGAAAACGATCCAGTCAAGTAATACTGAAAATTACTCAAACGCGAGTGAAAATAACTCCAGTTTGAGTGAAATTTTTTTCACTCAAACTTGAACTATTTTTATATAACTCTTTCACTTGAATGATTTTAACTCAAGAAGAGAAGGCCGGTTTTTTCTAGATGAAAGAGTTAACTCAAGTTGAGTTATTTTCACTCGTTCATTTTAAGTGTGTAATCTGAGGACAAAATTACAGATGCTTATATATCATTAACAACTGATTCATTAATTCACTGCCACTTTCCCCTATTTATTTTCTCCCTTCCTTTACTTGCTGTATTAAAAAATAATTCACTGTAGTTATTCCATTCAACTTTGACATTCTAATCTATAAAGGTATTCTTTGATAATTAAATTAGATCACTCTTAGAAATAAATGTAAATAAAAGTACACAAAAACACCAAATGTAGAAAGATTTAATTTTGGCAGCGTGATGTACCAAAAGGGATAGGAGATTTCAAACTCAAGAATAAAAATGCTTCTTCTCTGGTAATTGCAACATGGTATACAAATTTTATTTCACTCTAGGTTTGAAAGATTCCTACCCATAAGAATATATGAAATTACGAAGAACGGTTATTAACGCAACACATGACCTAGAAAACCCTAGCTTCAAAATTACATATGAACGTTTCATTGAAAGACCCTATCGACGAAACAAATCTGCCGATAAAGCAATCATGTCAATAAAAGTCCGGTCACCAACAGGAAACTGACAATGAATAGTCCCAGTGGATGGAACGACCCTGTCTACGTATGAACCTGCCGACGAATAGACCCTATTGACCTAATGAAACTGCCGATGAAGTTACTGTCGATGCCAATTGTCGAATGGGACACAAAAATATGTTTACATTTATCTTTTATTTCGATATAAATGAAAATTAAAGTTGAGACACCAAATCCATGTTAATACATTTAAAGCTTTATAACCTTTTAATTAAATAATTTTTGCGTATATCGTGTTAATATCGTGTTTATTGTAAATGGTGTGGAATCAATCATGGGCTTTGTTTAGAGAAAGAAGCAGTTGGTGGAACTTTTTAACATTATCTATAAAAAGATGGTTGACAAAATTATTCAAACTGGTGGCAATGATCGTAGTTTTTAATTACTTTATTACGTTAGAGTAATTAGTTCTTATTATAATAGAAATTAATAAACCTTTAGCACAATAATGAATTAACTCTTAAGAGATAAAAAAAAGTCTAAATTAAATTCTAATTTTCAAAGAGTAAAACTATTCTTAATTCTTATCTATAACTGAAAAAATCTGCATACACACTTTTGAGAGAGCTTTATCTGAAAGAAACCAGTCCATTTCTTCAAACATCTTCCTTTTTAACTGAACTAGGATACTTCGTTGATATTGAGCTTCTAAAGGATAAAAAGTTGAAAGCATTTCCCTTTTCTCAGACGTGGAAGAAGAAAAATAAATAAATTGAAGAATACCAAACACGGAGAAGAAAATGCATCGATAAGAAATTTTTGTATCCCTCTCCACTCACCCAACTCCCTCAACCGAACAAAAAAAAGAACTCTTTCATTTTGAGGAACAGACTCTACAAGCTTTAATTTGATGCGCTCAAATATGCCCATGCTTATGAAAATAAAGGGAAACCTAATTAGAACGGAAGACGAGAAGTTTAAAAAGAAGATACAAAGGAAGAGAATAAAAAACTTCAGATGCTTGTTGATTTAACAGAAATATTGAAGAAGAAGTTAATTTTTTTTAGAATACAGAGTAATTTGAGGTCTTCAGTTTATTTATTTTTTCTGTTATTTTATGAGTTTTTTGTTTGTTAAGCACTTAACAATTATGGGAGCTTAAATAGGGATAAATTACTAAATTAAGGAAATAATGTACAGTTGCAACAAAAAAAAAAAAAAAAAAAAAAAAGCATAAATATAACAGAAAAGAAGCAGACCACTCTGAATAACTTTTGATTTTAATGATCGGATTTTCACGTTTCAGGACTCAAACTTAATGGATCAAGGGGGTGACCTCAAATATGCTAATTAATTAGTGCAGATTATATTTTAAGTTACGAAATCAGACACAAAAACGTACTTTTCCTAAATAAACATACCTTTTTTCGTTTAATTCAGATTTCAGGCCCCGGAAATATAGGGGGTAGCCGCAACTGGAAAATATGGTCCCCATAGATGGTCATGAGAGCTATCCAAAACTTGTACCCCTTAATGTTAATTTTACTTTTTGCGTGTCTCACCATATCACGAGAAAATTTTAAGCTATGTAAAAAAATTGTAAACAGTTTTATATATTTCGTTTATACAAAGATAATTCGAAGCAAAACAATAAATATTTATTATTTTTTTAGTTTTTTATTGAATAGCAGTCAAAAATTGTTGAATTTTATACAATTTACAATTGTATATAGTTGTTTAGAACTTTTTATGTCTCTTTAAATATGTAATTTTACGTGGCGAAATTGGTTGAATAGTTCCAGAGAAATCGAATTTTAAAGATATCATACATTTAAAAGTGGATTTCTCAGAAACTATTCAACCAATTTCGCTCAAAATTTGCATTTTGCCATGTAAACTTACATACTTTAAAATGACATGAAAAATTTTATACTTTACAAATCAAAATACTTTCCCTAACTTGCAAAGAGCCAAGGTTTTCTTTCCGTACATGTACATGTATATGTTTCTCTCCGTATGTACTCCAAAAAGGTCACCTCATGAAAATATTATAAAAATTAGGAGCAAAAAACTATGTACGTAGGGTATCATGAATTAATATTTAATCGAGGTAAAAAAAGTGTTATTTAAACCAGACAATTTAAAGTTGAAAAAGGCGGATTCAGTGAACATCAAAACATGCTTAATTGAAGTAGAAACCTGAGAGTAACTCTAAAAATCAATTTCCAACAACGCTTGCTTCCACCTGTTATGTCCGCTGACCACTCCCGTGTCTTGTTTATTACTTTCGCCCTCCTGTACTGTGATATGCCAGGTTTTGAAAGTTTTATTAGTTTTCCGTCGTTTTTACGTATTGTGTTTCCTTATTTGTTTTCATCTATACATAACCAGCGGGTTACCGAGCTCGGCTCGGAGAAAACAGGTATCGAAGCTAACTCGAAGATTTAAATTTTCAATTGTGATTTATCAAAACAATACATGCCATAAGAAAATTTGTGAAACCATTGGTGAAAAGATAACCGGTTAAAGTGCACCATTGTAAACTATCTAAACAAAGTTAGAGTTTGGAAAGGGAACTATTCTATACAAAGGTAAAGTTTGAAAAGTCATAGGAAATAAAATGTAATTGATAACAAAAAATTCAAGAATTAAAGAAATGGTACAAAGTGAGCAGTGTAAAGATTGAAGTGTGTTGAAGTTCAATATTTTTGACAAATTTATTTAGAAAAACCAAACATATATACATACATAAGAAACATATTATAAACCTATAACAGCATAAACATAATAAACATTAATCATCGATTGCGAAGTCTTCCATGATGCTCAGGTAATTTCTTGTCGGAGAGGCAGGTGCGGCTGGTGAGTTTCTCTTGTTCAGGACTTCCTTCCATATGACGTTTCGGGTGTGGGTTGGATTCTCAGGAGGCAGCAGGACCTTCAACGCACTTTGACGATTGACTCTTGAAAACGCGACGTAGAGCATTCCGTGCACGAAGACCGTCGTGAGGAGAAGCACGCCGACGAATTCGAATGTTTGGCCTTGTGACTTGTGTATCGTAATGGCGAATGCTGGAGTAACTGGGAATTGGTGCCGTTGCATAGTTGCGCCAAGCTGTGATTTGCTGGAGTCGAGCGTGATCCTTGGAAGGTGTACTTGTCGGCCTGCGTGTTCACCGGTGATGATCTTAGCCTTGATGATGTTGTTGCAAAGTTCGGTGACAATCAATCGTGCTCCGTTGCACATTCCTTCAGAGACGTCCAAGTTTCGGAGAAGCATGATGATGGCGTTCTTCTTGAGCTTCAGATTGTGTGGAGGCAAGTCGGCGATGTTGATCGAGTTCAGGAATTCAGGCGCGAATTGAATTCCCCCTTCATGTTGATCATTTACCGAGTCGAAACTTGTGTATGTCTTCTCTTCGCCTGGAAGCATAGCGATAATCTGCTCGTTGATCTTGTCCTTATCGTCGTTCAATGGTGCAAGAATAGCGCGATTCTTCATTGCTTCGTAGTTCCCACTTCTGAGGCATGGTCCGAAGATTTCATCGATGAGATTACCACCAGAGCGAATTTCTTCTGGGACTTCTATTTCGCCGAGTTCATTCACTTCGAGTTCCCCGTCGCCGAGCTTTAGCAGGTATTTCGCGAATTCTTCTTCTTCGGGATCAACGCACATGTTCTTTTCGAGCGAATAAGTCTTGAAGTGTTGCCACAGATGGCTTCTCTTGATCAAAAGGTCGAGTATTTCGCTTTTGTTGGCACGTTGTTGAACTGAAAAGCACTGTCGGAAGTCGCCACCAAGCACCATGACTTTGCCTCCAAACGGAATGTTGTTGCAAATCGCGCGTAAGAGTTCGTCGATGTTGTGCAAGCCGTATTTTGACATCATCGGAGCTTCGTCCATCAGACACATGTGGGCTCCTTTGAGTGCGTTCGCCTTCGGTGATCCTGGTTTGATGGATGATCTTGAGTCGGATGTAGGCGGGACTTTTAAGCCAAAGGTTCGGTGCGTTGTTTGACCACTCGGTAGAAGAATCGCTGCTATCCCGGTGTAAGCCATGCATTTCACTTTCTTAAGCCTTCCGGTCCACAGCACGCGATACAGCGTGCTGTGGACGAATGTCTTCCCGGTTCCTCCTGGTCCATCTATGAAGAATCATTTCGCAGCAGGAGTCGGGTCTTCAAGTGCTTGGATTATGGTGTCGACGATTTCACGCTGCTTTTCGTTGAGTTGCTGGTTCATGCGGTCTCCGATTGCTGTTGATTCGTCGACGTCGATCATATCGTGTTCCAAATCTTTCTCATAGTTGTCGATGTCTTCCATGCCATGTGTCTGCACCCAGTATGCGTTGCGAGGTTTGACGATGCATCCTTTCAGCTTTTCATTCGTAACAACGGTATTCAAAACGTGTCGCAGTATTTTTCTCAAAACAGCATCGATGGGCAGCGGGTTGTCGACTGGATCGCAGACTAATAGTTGACGTCCTCCATAGCTTGCTTCGTAAATACCTAGCATCCAGTGCTCGCCTCTATCCATTTGAGCTTTCTTGTGAATGGGAATGAGTAGCACGTCGAATCCTTGTTGTACGCCGTATAGATAGTTGGAAGCCTTGTTCTGGTCGCTGATATCGTTGAGAAGAGCCATTCCTTCATAAGCGCCATCCGCTGTTGTAACGTAGAAGCGTGCGACAAATTCAGGGTGAAGTACGGCAACTTTGACGGTCGGGTAAGCTTGTTCGGCGTAATAGAGAAGCATTCTGACAATGACGGTATCTTCTAGTTGTCCATTTGCGGGTAGAATTGAGTTGATCGCTTGTTGTTCCAAAATTCCGGCTTCTTGAAGAATTTCATGTTGAAAATTGTCATTTTTCGTTCTGCATGTTGAAAATGTAGCTTGAAATCTGATGAATGTTGAAATGTCGGACTTTGTTGACGGTGATTTGAAATCGAAATCAGTTCCTTAAATGCTTTTCTGGAAATTCGAATATTTGGAAATTGGAATTTTGAACGAATCAAAAAGAACGAATCTTTTTAGGTAACGAGCGAGCGCTAAATTCAAAAGTTCATTAACAAATTTCCCAATAAAAAGCAGTGGAATTAGAATCGTACTTTTTCAAAAGAAAATTTAGTAAAAATATCAAAATTATCCTTATTTTTTTCTTTTATATTTGTTTTACCTTAATTTTGTGATTTAAAAATATTCGTGTGGTCATCAAACTTTATTAGTTCGCCATATTGGCTATAGATGGCAGCACGTTACCGCTTGAAACTTATTAGGCAATAGACAAAGAAAATTTTAAGAATTTAAATCGTGGAAAGACTTATTATAACAAATATGAACAACGACAGCTAAGCGTTCTATTTACGTATCTAATATGTTGCCACATTTTTAATACAAAAGTTAAACATTTCTCCACTTTGATAAATGTAAACTAATGCGAACCTTACAATTAAATTATTAATTCCTTCGTATATTATTGCTTTAAGTTGTCGAAAATTAATATTTCAATTGTAAGGTTTGCATTAGCATACATTTATAAGAGTGGAGAAAAGTATATGCATTTTTTAATAGTTTTTTGAATATGGCTCTTTGAAGACGAAAAAGCATAGATTTTCTTACAAAATGACTGATAACTAAAAAACTAATCCAAATTTTTGAAAAGAAAAAAAAATACTTCTTCATTATGTCAAAACACAATTATGTGCCGAGTTTCGTGCCTGGCGAGGCTTCTGGGGCGAAATATTTTTTTTTCTTATCCTTCTTCTTAGTAATATTACTATTATCTCTATTTCATTTTAATTACCTTCAGCTCAAACTGTTAGATATTTCAAAAACTGTGTAATAATTCCGGTACCATTCAAAGAAAACCTTCTTTAGTTTTTGCAAATAGAAAAGGCATTTCGAGGTCATGTAATTTTCACTACATACTTTTTCACTCTCCGTTACCATGGTATCCGTAAATATAGCTTTTTTTTCCATTACATTGCAGTTAGGAGTTGGATTAAGAAACAATAAGTTGGAACTGCTTGAAAGGTTATGTACTCATTATTACTGAAACATACTTATATCATGATGATGTTTTCTCATTTTAAATAAGAGTCTTATAAATATTTTAGCATAATTATTTTGTGGTTACAAATTGATTTTAATTATTTGGGTCAGATGACACAAGTTTTTGAATCAGAAGTATCTGTAGACATTGTAGATAACAATCTTCTGTCATCAGGGCTATTCATGATAGCAGAACTTAATAAAAACAAATGAGTACTATTTCGTGAAAACCAATCAACTTACAATCCAGCACTAAATGGTGAATAACAGCCGAAAGCAAGACAACAAACCACAATCATCAAAGGAAATAAAATTAAGATACGTCTCAATTGCCGTGTGAGTAAGAAACGTGTATTGTTGCTTTCACATCGTTGCCAAGGCGATGCAGGTAGAAAATGTGACTTTGAGGCACCGATTTTATTTACAAGAAGATTAAAAAAATGATTCCAATAGCTATTACGGAATGGGATACCTGCAAGTAACGTAGTGTGGGTATCTTGATTCTGATTGGTTGTTGAAACGTGGCATTTATTTACTTCGGCAACTGTTTTTCCCATTCTGTTTCGAATAAGCCAAACCCGTCAAGTATCAATTCTCTTAACTCATACATTTTACATTCTTTCACAAAGATTATTTAGCAACGATTTCAATTCTTTCACTGTATACTTTTTACAGGTACACACAATGACTTTTATACACATACTTTTTACACAATGACAGGTACGAATCCATATAGAACATTAAAAAAACTAATTATGCATCGAAGTTGCCAGGTGCACAAATCAAAAATATATATGATTACAGTAAAAGAACAAAAACAAATAATAAATCTAAGTTAATTAAAAGACGTAGAAGAGGAAGAATTGTATTTCAGTAAATTCGATATACGATACGGCGCTGTACTTTTTATACTTCACGTTAATTAACAATCGAACATACGGGGGAAAACTTAGTTCAACTTTAACACGCCGTTTTGCTTATAAACGATCAGCCGGGGAGCCGTGATGGCTCAGGGGATAAAGCGTTCGCCTTTCATTGAGGTAAACCAGGATCGAATCCCACCGATGGCTGGTCGATACAAATCCGCATGCACCGACCATAGTGCTGACGTGAAATATCCTCAGTGGTAAACGAATCATGTGTTAGAGTCCCTTTGCCGTCTAGCTAACCATGGGAAGTTCACGTGGTCTTCCTCTCAATGTAACGCAAATGCGGGTTAGCTCCATAAAAGTCCTCCACGCAGGTAAATTTCCCCCAATACTTGATCCAGGAGTTCCCTTGTCTTCTGGATTGGGTTCAAAATTACAAGGCCACGTAGTTGAGCATTAGTAGTCGTAAACCCAAAAATTCGGTCGACTGCTCAACGACGGTTACAAAATAAAATTTAAGAAAAAAAAAAACGATCAGCTGGATGTGTGTGTATTCATGATCTTCTTCTTCTTAGAGTGCAAGTACTCAAGTGTGGATGCTCATAACCGCTATCAGTTATTAAATCTTTCCCTTTTCTGCATCAAGCAAGTATAAATAGTTTAGAGGATCTTAATTTCTCTATTATTTTTTTTAGCACTTCACACATGCATATTAGTTTCAGGGCATCAACTTGGAAAAAAATATTCGGAACCTATATCCAGAAATGTGTATTTTAGAATAATAAATTAGTATGACATATTACTTATGCAATACCATTTTATTAGCGTAAGGTTTTTTTCTGGAAATATGTTTCTTACAGAACTGTAATAAACTTATATCCAGAAACGTATATTTTAAAATCATAAATTAGTGTGGCATACTGCTTATGGCCACGTAGCCCTTATCAACAAACAACCCCTTATCAACAAATGTTTTTTCTGTAAATATATGTTTCTGACAGAATTGATATTTAAATACAAATTAGTTTAATTAATGAAGTACAAAATTTTTTAGATGTTACTTGCCTATCTTTCGTGTTAAAGGTTTGCTTACATTTGCAGCCTATTTGTTTAGAATGCAGCCTTGAATTGATAATCATTAGAGTGGACGAAAAAAAAAATGAATTTTTGAATTTCAAAACCATTTGATACGCAAAGTTGACTATCGTAATGAAAATAAAATTAAAAATTTTAAAATCGATTAATATTTTCCTTTGCAATATACTTTAAAATTAATGAAAACGTGAAAAAATCCTACCTTTTTAAAATGTTTTCTAAGTCGGCTTTAAAAATAAACGCATTTTAGTTTTTTTGAACTTGTTTGATGGTTTGTCTATCTTAAATAAAGTTAATTTTGATCAACATTTTTATTACAGTGCCGCAATGTTTTAGGCAAAACATATTTAACCAATTTTTTCGTTATTTTTAAAGTAATCTCAGTGCACATTATGTAAGATCAGAACAATCCCATAACTTGCCATGTTAAATGATAGAACGTCGAAATTTACCAACATCCTACTCTATCAACCATCCATTTTATTGTTGTGGTAGTCAAATTATAATTACGGCTAAATACAAAGATTTTAATGGTAAGAAATATGGTAATATCTATAAACTGTAACTTCTGAAAATATTTATCGAATGAGATTTTCTGTTTAGTAACTCAAAAACAATTAGTACAAAAAACTTATCTGATTATGAAATTATCTATTATGACATTTTAAATATATAAATAATGTAGTTTGATATACTTTTGTTACGTTTTTCGGGAAATATGTTTTGAACAGAATTGTAACGAATTTTCGAAGTTTCTTTCAAGTCATTAATAACAGTTTTATTCTATGAAAGTTTTGAAATATATTTTTTTTCGAGATTTAATATTTTTTCCTTGGAAAAAAAACATATTTAAACTGGAACGTTATTTCAATCTTTTTTCTAACCTTCTAACAATCTTTTGATTGAATTTCAATTTCCTATTTCATAAGAATTTTAAAAAAAAATTCAATTCAGATATTAATAAAACCAGAAAGTTTTGCGAAGGCACAAAACTTCCAAAGTGGAGTTTTCGATTATCTAATTTTTACTATTATTATTTTTTTTAATCTTATTTTTCTGCAGCAAAAGGAAGTTTTTATACAAAAAGATAATAATTGAAACTAACGGATAGGGATTTGTCGGAGTTCATCGTGTAAAGCAATTACATTTGTTTGCGATTGCAAAGATTGGTATTTTTTTTTTAAAAACAAATATCCTGAGATATTTTTTATTTCTATAGTTTCATTTGTATTAAGTTAGTAATACATTTTTTCTTTCTTTTTTTCTTGTTTCTATAAATATTTTCTTTATTTTTAGGGCTCTTAATCAGACGTAAGTATTTAAATGTTTTTTACACTACTAGGAGATTTCCTCCCCGGTTCGCTACACTCACCAACCCCCATTATCATCACCTTTGTTTTACTTAGAAGTTGATATTTTAAACAATTTATAAAATACTTCTTTACTAAAAAACGTAATTATTATATTTTATGTACAGTGCGCATAGTAAAAGATGAACCATCCTGAATAACTTTTTATCTAATGATCAGATCTTTACTTTCTAGGACTCAATATTAATGTTTCAAGGGGGTTACCTCAAATATGGTAATTAACTAGAGCTGACGAGCATTCGTTACGAAATCAGACCCAAAAACGTCCTTTCTCTGAATAAACATTTATTCTTTCGATGGATTTAGATTTCTTACCCCCAAAATATAGAGGGTGGCCAATCTGGAAACTATGGTCACCATAGTTTGGTCAAAAGAGCGATCCAAAATTTTGATCCCAAATGTTAATTTTAATTTTTGCGCCTTTCACCATGTCTCGAAACCTTTTTAAGCGAATTAAAGAAAAAATAACGCACAATTATAAAATTCGTTTACCCAACCGCAATTCCGAGCAAAAAATAACTTTTATTAAGAATTATATATTTTTTTATTTAATAATGATCAAACTAATTTGTATTGTAAGGTATACAATTTTTTGCATCCTTTTTAAGAATTTAATTTTACGTAACAAAGCCCCAAATTTGAGCAAAATTGGTTATCTAGTTCCTGAAAAATCAATTTTTTGAAATGCATTTTTTTCTCAGTAGGTTCTTGAAAGAATTCTATTTGTTTTCAAAGTTTCGGCTTTCGTATCCTACCACTGATAAATGTATTTTTTACATCTCTCTCATGTTTGAGGGTGTGTAAGAAATACCAATAGATACAAAATATTACGTTGATATATTTGGCAATTATTGAAACTGTACCAATTCTCAGTTTTAACACAGATACTGTGGAATTTGATGTCTTATGATCCCCCCCCCCCTAAAAAAATTTTTTTTACTGGAGAAAATTACGCAATTGGGGTAAAGTTTGCTATCATACAGGAGTAATATCATCGTGCCACGTGATGCTGAATACTGTTAAACTCTATCCGAATTGGATGGCGTGTTTTACTTAAATTAAAGTAAAGGCACAAAAAAGGGTGATATTATGGGGTGAAGGGTGAAATTATTTCAGCTTTTCTAATTATGCTATGGCAAATTTTGCCCATTTCGGGAAAATCCGTGGCTGAAATTATTTACTAATGAAACTCCTTGTTAATTTATACAATTTTTTTATGTGCAAATCTATTTCGGGCAAATCCGTGGCTAAAACTATTTACTAAAAAGATTTCTTTGTAAATTTACATAATTCTTCCATGTGCAAATCCATTTCGGGCAAATCTATGGCTTAAATTATGTGCAAAACAGGCAATTCATGCTTCTTTCTCTTTTCCATTTTATATTTTTTTCTTAAATAAATATTTATTTTCTAAAATTATTTATAGACAACTTCTTTAAATTATCCAGTATAATATTACCTCACACACATCCATTTTCGGGCCCTTCCTTGGTAACTAACAAATCAAACGCACTGCAATAATGCAGCAAGAACACACTTTAAAATAAAACTCCTCTAGTTACGCTATCTCAATTTGCGCTTTTGTTTTCATATTTTGCAATCTGGCAATCTTGTTACGAAAATATTTTAAATCATTCTTGAAAAATTTCCCGTTCATGTAAATTTATTTAATTTCGCTACTCGCTTTATAGATTATGTTTTATGTTCTATTCTGTTTTTTCTTTATATTTTACTTTCTGTTTTTACGTGTTATTTTTACTTATTGTGTTTTATTTTATTTGTTGTAATTTTTGTAAAACTTTGGTTGACGAAAACCTTTAAGAGAGACCATCAAAACTTCTCCCAGATACCGGCAAACCTCTGCACCAAATGCCGAAAAAGTTAAATAAGGAAACACAAAAAATATCAAAATTAAAATAATATTAATAAAACAATAAAATCGGTTTGAATGTATTCAAAATAATTGTGAGTGGCTGTTATTTAAAATATTCTTTTGGATGATCCCTGAAAGTGATTGACAACGTCATTTTCAGTCAGACCGCACTTTAAACGATGCAATCAATGATTTAGTCTTTGATTTAAAAGTTAAATCAGGAAAAAAAAAGTTATTTTAAGAAAAAAAACTAAGCATCTCGAATAAACCTCTAATTTTTTAAAGTAAACTTATTTTTATGAAATTAAATGCAACTAAAGCAAAAACATAATTTATTTAAAAGTTTTTACATATAGTTATATCAGCAGGGATCAATTTTATTGACTCAAAATTTTATTCATCGACCCGGATCTCATGACGCCAACTCAAGCGACATGTCCTCACCAAAACAATGACTCTGAGAAAAATGAAAACCGTTGACGAAAAATCATGTACTTTCGATAACATTTTGAAGTCAATGGAGGTGACCTCTAAAAATGACCAACCTCTAAAAATGACCAACCTCTAAAAATGACCAACCTCTATTAACGAGCATTTTACTGTGGAACAAGGAGGGGTCGCTCCCGACAGGTTTCACGGTATCATTAATTTTTCTCTTTTCTGGTATTTTTATATTATTAGATTAAACAAAACACGTTTTTAGAACTTTATATCAAAGAATAACTATATTCATTATCATTTGGTATAATACCATTTCTCGAGGTCATTTTCTGTTATTCAAAATGTATCATAATCAATAAATCTTTTTCGGACTTCTGCTGTTCGGTGGGCCATAAGACACATAAAACAACTTGGTATCAATGTTATAATAATAAATATGTATTAAAGCCCCAATTATTGTTATACCCCTTGTACCCATTACCAAAATTAATTAAGCATCATTGACGTTAATAAAATATGGCAGTTTTTATAAACCTTCAATTATGAGTGCCTTTTCTGCTTTAACTTAGCTATTTAATAGATAATTTATTTTTTATTTCGATTTGTACTTATTACTAAAATTAATTAATAGTAATTGAAAAAAATTGGTAACAACATTGATATTTTTGTAAGTATTTCTAGCGCCCTAATATTGATTCTCATTTCGAAGGACGCACAAACTTGCCAAATTATTATTGACTCCAGTGTTTTCCAAATGAATTTGGTATTTAATACTACAAGTATTTTTATTATAGGGATGTGAAAATGAGAACCTATTACACCCATATAGATGCAAATATATAGGTGATGTGGTAATGGGATTCCTATCGCCCTCCAAAACGAATGAGTACCCTAATATGATAATTCAGATGCACAATTTATTTTTTTATTTATTTTATATTCAAGACGGGACTTCTTAGTAATAGGTATAATATATTCATATTTAAAAGTTTAACTCACCGAAAAAAAATTCTTAATTATACATATTATATCATTTGACTCGTGATAATCAGAACACACAGAATTTTTAATATGGTATAACAGCTAACTTCTAGTTTATTCTATTAATTCTTTATGAGTTTCCGTTCTCTAAGTTTATAGAGACACGCTTTTAAAACGTACGGATCAGTATAAAGAAAACATGTGTTTCATACACCATTTGAAATGCAAATTTGGTTACGTCATCATAATACGTCACGAAATTATTAACGGTGATTTTATTTGTGATAACCTAGTATAGGAAACCAAACATACATAATTTATGAAAAAATGTGCAATGACCTTTTGAATTGGATGGAGCTGCATGTTAGCAAGTTGCTTTTACATTATAAAATATTAATCAAATCCTATAGAAAACTTTTTTAAGGATGTAGTACAGGACTCATAGTGGGTCAAATTTTTAATCTTGACATTAAGGTCCATCATATCGTATATGAACCAAATTAGGTGTTGATCTGTTCGAAATTGTAGACTTGAATAAGGTACATACATCATACACTCATACATACAGACATTCTGCTTTATTTATATAGACTGATCTAATAATGAATAACACTCATTATTAGATAACGAAAAGTTATGTTTTATTGTTCAAATTCTCGATTTGACTTTCGGAATTGTCAAATAAAGAAGCGTAAAAATAAACATAATTCAAAATCATTATTCCCTCCTTAAATAATATAGGAAGTATTTTAGAACCCAAAAAATATCTGTTCGCCTAGACATTAATAACGTGTCAAAAATGCTTTTTGTTTAATAACATTCACAAAGCTCTATTGGAATTTTATGCAAAGTTAATAACATCGCCCATTTCCTTAGTGATGCCCCCCTCCAGAAATGGGATTCAAAGATGATTTCATTAATATTCATGAAACCTTTCAAAGGCAGAGGCCACATGCGAAATGCGATAAAGACCGCCCCAATACTTATTTAGTATTAATATTTGCGGCTAACTTCGGAGGAGGAATTACTTGTAATTACTAATTCGAGTTTGCATTATCCGTTTAATGGTAATTTAGATAACATTTGCTTTAGAAGGTTTACATTTTGTTACATTTGCTATAATTTAGTTTTCATTGCAATAAAAAGAGAAAAAAGGTAATGAAATCCTAAATAATGCTTTAAAGAAAAGACCTTTAACAGTTTTTGTTATACATTTTTGAAATAAACATTTACAATGGTTATGCCAATGTCATTTTAGAAGCTCCAATTAGCAATCGTTATTTAAGAATTTATCTTATAATTAAGAACGTAAAGATTAGTCTTTATTGTTATTTTTTGGTGACAAATACGTTAAAAAGAGTTACCTGCTTTGATACAACCTATAATGTACTTCAATAAAGTTATCCACACTTTAAATCACATCATGTGTATTCGCACTGACCGCAACGGTAACCACAGGTCAAAGAGCGCGAGCATTTAACAAATCTTTGGATTATGGGAGTCCATCAATCAGTCGACACTTTTACACACCATAAAACAAAAACTGAGATGAAAAGTAAAAGATGAAACAGTGATGTGAGATGAAACAATGCGTATTTCTACATAAAATAAACATTATCAAAAGTATTTCAGGAATAAAATCCAGAATTATTACAACGATAACATACCAAAATATTTAAATTGCCACATGTTAGCAATATTTCAACTATGACATACCGTAACTGATTCAATTTTGATATAGAAATGTAACAACGATGTCATTTTAAAATATCTTTTAATTATAACATACTAAAAATATTACAAAAATGTCATCTCAAAAATATTAGAATTATAATGTACCAAGGATACTTCATGGATGATATTCCAAAAATATTTCAATTATGACTTAACAGTAATAGTTCAATGACGAAATTTCAAAAGTATTCCAATTGTAACATAATAAGAATATTTCAACGTTGACATACCAAAAATATTTTTATTGTGAAACGCCAGAAATATTTCTCTATGATGATATACAAAAATTATTTTTGCTATCAAATACAAAAATATTTCAATTGCTATTTACCAGAAAGACTTCAACGATGACTTACAAAAAACGATGACTTTTGATACTGTATGAAATTTCTATCAATACGGTTTTTGAGCTGTCATTGTAATATTTTGTGTTATATGAGTTATTAAGAACCCATTATTAAGTAGAGGAACTATTTATTGAATTACATAGAATAAAATAATGATCTTAAATATTAGAATTCAAAGTTGAAATCAAATTCTAATTGTGTAAGTAGAGTTTTCAAAGTGTGACATAACTTCAAAAATTGATTACAAACGAGCTATTACTAAAATGTGCCTGAACCAAGTATGCACATTAAAGTTTATAAAAGTGAAAGAATTAAAAGTTTTATTAACAGTGAATAATAGTTTATGCATATGTTATCTATTAATCTAAGTACGACATTAAAAATAAATATACGAGCACATATGCAATTTAATATTAATAATAAATAGTTTTTCTCTGACATGTACAAATTACAGATTTTAAATAAAAATCAATTAAGTCTATGTTTAATTCTATGTCTATGTTAAGTTTCACCATTAGTCTATGTTTAACCATTAGTATATGTTTTATCATTAGTCTATGTTTAACCATTAGTCCATGTTTTATCATTAGGCTATGTTTAACCATTAGTCTATGTTTTATCATTAGTCTATGTTTAACCATCAGTCTATGTTTTATCATCAGTCTATGTTTAACCATTAGCCTATGTTTTATCATTATTCTATGTTTAACCATTAGTCTATCCATTAAGAATAACGTTTAAACTTTGCTTGAGAAAAGTTTCTTGGAATGTTTTAAAGTAATAAAATAAATATTAATAAACACTTAGTCTATGTCTTAGTCTTAGTCTTGACTAAGTGTAGTCTATTACACTTAGTCAAGAGAATAGAATTAGAAATTTTTTTATTTTATTTATTTACACAAAATAAATTAATTTATAAATTCTTTTAACGAGATAAATAAATTTCATTGACAAATGAAAATCACACTTATAATCTATTCAAATACAGCTTTTTTATTTCCCACTGATAGAAGAATACTAATATTATTCACAATCATTTAAAAAAAACTTAATAAAATATCTTTTATAAAAACAGTACTTATAATTTTTTTGCTGTAAAATATGATATTTTCAAATTTTCAAAGAAATCCTCCTACGAGTTCGCAATATTTAATGGGAAAAAATAAAGCAGGGATCTGCATTCCTAAGTTTAATTTATTTTCAAGAACCGATGAGTATTTTTAAAATATCGGTAATCGTTCAATTTATTACATTTTAGCATATTAACAAAATATTCGTACTTAAAATTACAATATCTACTTTGTGTACTTTGTTGACAACATTATCTTTTTTTCTCTGGAAAATATTGACTTTTATGGCGAAAAGACAATGATGAATGATAGCATGGTGAAACGGTCAACAGAGAGAGCAAACGTGAACCTCCTAGTCATTTAAATAAGTTTCTATGTATTTTTTCCAAATACAGTAAAGAAGTATTCAAATATTTTTTCAAATAATTTTATCAGACACGTATTAATTTAGGAGATAGAGAGCTCACTTCCTTCAAAGGTGATCCTGGTTCGAATTCCAAAGATGGCTGGTCAATATGAAACCTTCTTCCGGTTTTCACTAATCCCAATGCTGGCGAAAATTAACCTCGGAGTTTTACGGTTCATGAGTTCGAATCAGGAGGCTAGTTTGTAGCAATACTTGTTCCAGGAGCATTGTATACTATATTTAGTTGTAAAGTAGTAGAACATTGATAGTCGGACACCAAAAAATACTGTGGAATGCCATTTTATAAAATAAAATAAAAGCAATTATCTAAAAACTTTAAGTTTAACGGCATTTATAAAAGCAAGTCTTCTAATTTGGGGCAGGAAATTGATAATAGTTCTAAACTTCCCAAGATTTCACAGTATTTTTGAAAAAAAAAAAAAAAACTACTAAAAACTAAAAACTTGCTCTCACTTTTTCACCTCCAGATAAGACAGATTACATGAACTCTTTTGTCTTTTTAAAAACCAAGATTGAGTGGCGGATTTCTTTTTTTAGAAAAAAAATGTCCATGGCCCTTTGCCAAGAAGAAATGTCCACGGACACTTCTGGGCATCAAATATTAACGATGTCCTCCCCTTTTCTTAGGAAAAAGTGTTTTTTATTTCTTCGTTTGTTCACTCCTTCCTTTTATCACTTATCCTTTGATGCCAGGGCATGAAGAGTGTGACGTTGGATTATTAGGTTACCGGTAGCTACTATAGGCTGTCTCTGAAGGTTATGGATTTGGACAGGACGTGATGTCCTTATAGCATCCAATAGTGATTCTGAATCCTGTTTTTTTTGAGGTTGTGGCAGAAATATTTATTTCATCCAGGAAGCTGTTTGGACTTTGTAATATTTTCCGCCAAGATATTTCCGGTTGAAATTTCTTTTTATTTATTTTTTAATACACAAAAGGGATACTTTAGATCATGGTCTATTAATCTTTAACCATCTGCTCAAGAGAGCCCATTCAAAAAATTCATTAAATCATGAGAACCACACCTTTGCTACATCATCGGTGCCCAAAAGTTACCAGAAAAAGTCCATGGATCTCTAGGGTTCCGTGATTAAAGAGATTACCTAGGATTAAAAGATTACAGGGATTCCGAAAATTAGGATTTTTTCACCAACAATAATAAAATTTATATTCATTATTTCAATTGCTTATGCTTCTTCATGTAAGATGCCAATGAAAAAAGCAGCAAAATTTTTTAAAAAAAATCAATAACAATATCTTAAATAAATTATAAAAAGAGAATGCGTTTGTAAAAAACTCAATAAGCATTTCTCATAAAGACTTTCAATTCAAATTAAAAATAACTAAATTTAAGAAAAACGAATTACGCTTCGCTGATAACTTTTATAACAGTTCTTTTTTTGTAAACCATTATTCAGCTTTTTTCATTTATTTTTCGCGTATGCATATATTAAGAACAAATTCAAAATTTTTAAAATTAAATTAATATTTTCAAATATTTTCCAAAACTATTGCAGAATATTATTTTTCTTTTGATTAGTATACTCACAGCTGTTAATAAATATTTTTCATAATGCAGGAGTTCCGATGAAAGAAGCTCGATCATTTAGGACTCCAAAATCAAAAAAATTGGAAACTTATGTGCTACGTGGTAGGGAAAAATATATTCTTAATCATGAGGAAGATAGCAGATGTCCTGAGAAAAGAAGGTACCAACAGTACCACTCGGACATCAAACTATCTCGTATTCCAGTGCAAGAGTTGTGGTTACATAAATAGGTTACATAAATTTTTTATAAATAAATTTAAAATTTTTACGTGGTTAGATAAATTTTTTACAGAAACATTAATCACTTTAATACAAACTACATTGAAAAAATTAGCTTTTGTTTTATTTTCCAAACTTTTTTCCGTTTTTTGATCTTTTGTATACCCTTAAATCTTCTGAATTCTTTTTTTTTAAATTGTACCGATTAAAAAAACATTTCTAAAATGCTTAGTGTTCAGATAAAGCATTGTGCAACTTAAGTTGTGAAGTATTAAGGACGGTAACTTACAAAAGCCCTGAGATTTTTAATTTTTTTTAAAGGAAAGTGCTAACAAATAATTTATTTTTATACTTATTTTTCAACATTAACAACTAATTTGTTATGCTGGGAAACACGCAAACACACAATGTTGTTCAATGTTGACAGCTAAAAATAACTGTCAACATAGAGAACTTTTATTATCCCGTCATGCATGTCGCACTTTTTACGAAATAGACAAATTAAATTTTTTAAATGAGTTCAGAACTTTAGAAACTATTTGAAAGTAAATTTATTCAATTGCCGAGTGACACTTCGGGTACCTTCCTTTAGAGTGGTGATTTTTAACGTTGTTTTCGATGCTCTTTTGCCAAGGAAAATAAAAATGACATAGTTTAAGTGCTCTAAACTTGAAACAATGTGATGATTTTATACTAGTATATAAATAATCGTGCCGTGAAGAATTATCTGGACTTTAGAGCAGACAAACAACTTAAATATTTTAAAAGTCATTATTCTTTATTTCAAAAATCGCCAATTGGGCGACTTTTTCCCCTAAATAAAAATTATCAAAATCACTGCGATATTCTCAGTTTTTGCAAACTTTTATGAGCCCAGGTAAGGCAACATTGGAGTAAGTTTTTAAATATATAAAAAATTAGATCACAAACACTCTCATTTTCACAAAACTGTGGCTTTTCTACATATTAAAGTTTTGAGCCTTATTCAAATTATGCGTATAGACAGCGCGGGCTTCAGATATCCTAAACTTGATCTAATAGTCTATAAACTTGATCCACATGAGTAACAATTGCAAACTCACAGCAGTTAAAAATAGCGTATTATCCGCTAAAAAAGCGTTGTTTCATATGACAACGGAGCCTTCGAAAAACAGCATGTTGCTATATAATTTGAGACATTATGTAAAGTTTGATTATGTTTTTTCTTAACTAAAGCCATATTTAGTTGCAATTCTCAAAGTGGTTTCCAAATACGGATGTCGCAAACTTATTCTTGTTTTCGATAATGAATTCTATGATTGAATTCCTGTTTCTTAGTACTTTATTCTTTCAGTCATAATAAAGTAAAACACAGAGTAATTTTCATTTTATATGCATCAGTCACGAGTTTTTCACTACTACTACTACATAATAATCTAATTCTAGAAATACTTGATAAGGTGAAAAGGATTATTTTTTCAACAAAAAATTTTACTTGATTATGCTAAAAATTATTTTGAATTTTTGCATTATTAAAAGCAAATTTTAAATGTTTGGTTCGAAAAGTAGCTCCTTTATCCTAATTTTGATTAAAACGCAGTTTTTTAGAATATTAAAAAAATTTTTAGGTTTATTTAATTATAACCAAATCGATTGATTGGAATTAAGCACTCTTATTTATATAATTGCATGTCTACCTTTTTTGTTTACAGAATTATTTTTATTTTTATCATTCTGCATAGCGGTTTAAATATATTGCTTAATATTTATTTTAATCAAATCAAAAACTTCTTTTTTGAAATTAATTTTGCCAGAAGATTTCATAGCATTTAGTATTATTATAAAAAAACTAAATATTGAAACATTGCTAGTTAAAATTAACATGTTGAGAATGTTAACGTGTTTGTATACAAGTATGAGTGTATAGTGTTAGAAATAAGTTAAACGTAACGCTTACCTTCTTTTCTACCCTTTAGTGATATTGCATATATTAGAGAAATTTTCCCGCATGCACTGTGAAACTGAAATAGCGTTAATGTTGAAGTTACCATAGCCCGGAACACTTCTAAATTTTCTCCATTGTAAAATAATTTATTATAATATAATGATACACGAACGTCGTATATAATATTGTAAACAAGTACTTTTGCCTTCCTTATTGAAATAACATTCATGTTTCATATATAGAAAACAAAAGTCTAAGTTACAGCTTATTTTTAATATGGCATAACTACAAATTGCATTACTATATTGCATAAATTAATGCAATGAAGAAACTTATTTGCAAAGGTTTCTAAACTCAGCCTACAAACAGAGATTTAAAGTTGTTATTGATTGTGATTGAATTATTATTGATGGTAACAATTGAGAATTACAGAGAAGTCCATGAATGCCGTTTTAGGATGCTTTCCTGTCCTGGAATAAAACTGTTCCTGAAAGAGCCGCGAGATCTAAGTTATAGAGCATCCGCCTTTCTGTGAGGAGACTCAGGCTTAAAGCAACATATTTATTAGAGTGGCACTTAAATTTAAGACACAAATCAAGGTAGCATATATTATTTTTAATCACTTAAAAATAATATATGCTACCTTGCTTTGTGTGAGTGCTTTGAGATGTGCAGAAAGCAATAAGGGGCGTGTTGATCGAGAACTTTAATCTGAAGTAGGCATTCCTTGACATCACAATTTTTTTAAATTTTCATCTTGACTTTTGTTAATTATAAGAGATAAATATCAGATTTTCTTTTCTATTTAAGGTACTTTAGGTTTTTTTTATTGAATGATTGGTTTTATGTTTAAAAGTTTAAGCTTTTCCTATTTTTTAAAGGTTTTATGGGTTTTCAAATTTTTTTTTAATTGTATGATAAATATATCTGCTGCTAATAATCCAATTTCCACTAAAGGACACAATTATAAAACAAATGCAATACATACAAATGCAATCATAGAGTTATTACGAGTATCTTTAAGAAACGAGCATTAACGAGAGCCTTTAAGAAACTTAATAAGCTAATCTGCAGTAAAGTGGACGCTTTCGAACTCAAATTTATTTTCAATTTTGTGGATAAATGTGCCTTTAATCATTTTTTTTTTTTTTTGCAGAAGCTTGAAAGAAAAATTCTTTGGTAGTAAAAATATCATAAGTCATTTAAAATAAATATACATATGTCTTTAAACTGCTCATTTCAAATATTTTGAAAATTAGAACCAAGAGTTTCGGAAGGATATAAATAATATTCCAATGTTAAAATAATAAATTTCATTTTATTTCTGCAGATATTTTAAAACTATAATAAACAGTGATAAAAAAAATAATTCACGACTGACTAAACTATTGTTTGATTAGTCTACATTAATGATCTTAAAGAACTTACGAGTTTCATGGTTAATGGAACATGGTATAATCAAATGGAAAGGAAGAAGTGTGTCAATGGTCTGAATGGGATCTTAGCAAAGACAGAATAAATGATTCTCTCCAATTGATCTGGTTGTGTTTTTGCTTAAAGGCAGATGAGTTTAATTATCTTCCTTCCAATTAAGATCTCTGGATACCTTTGGAAGTAATTACTTAAAATCAATGTAGAAATGAAGCTTGGTGCTGTTACTCAATTTGTTTTGTTACCATTTATTTGAACTTTTTAATATCGTCAACCAATTGCATGCGTACTAGTGATAATTCTTTATTGTTGTCTTCAAAAAAAAGCGATGTAGAATTGTAAAAAAATATTTTTAAACCAAAATTGAGTCCACAGAAGTAAATATTAGCTTTTGTTTTCCCTTAGATTTCGTGAATCAAAGTTTACGTCAAAGTACAAAAGCGAAATTATTTCCGCACTTTAAAGTTGTGTTTTAACGATATGGTGCTGGGTTTTAACGATTGCGACTACTTTTGTTCAACTCTATAGCCTTGTAACTTTAAACCCAATCCGGAAGACAAGGAAACTAATGGATCAAGTATCGGAGGAAATTCGCCTTCGTGGAGAACTTTTTGAGGGAACTAACCAGCATATGCCTAACATGGAGAGAATAAACACGAAAACCTCTCATGGTTAGCCTGACCGCAAGGGGACGCTAATCCATTATCCGTCTACCAGTGAGGATATTTTACATCAGCACTGTGGTCAGTGCAAGCTGGATACGGAATTCGTATCTTCCAGCCATCACTGGGATTCGAACTTGGTTCAACTCATTGGAAGGCGAACGCTCGGTCCCATGAGCTATCATAGCTCTATGGCTACCTTTTAGAAAATAAAATACTTAAAATCAATATAGAAAAAAATTTCATATTGTTACTTGTAAGTTTTGTCACCATTCATTTTCATTATTCTATACCGCTAACCGATTACATGATAACTAGCGAGAAATTTTATTTGCGGTTTACAATTCAAAGAAACAATGTGTTATTAAAAAATAGTTTTAAATCAAAATTGAGTCTGCAGAAGTAAATATATTCGGAATGACGCATTTTTTTCCATAGTTCGTGATTCAAATTTAAGTTCAATTCCGAAGTTGAATCTAATCTAGGCCTTTAAATTTTTAAGCATATTTTTAATGACGTTTAATTTCAGAGTTTTAACATTTTCATCATATTAGATGAATTTTAGAAAAAAAAATTTAAGAAGTTTTCTCTTTTAAAAAGTTTCGAGCCTTTTTATATGATATATATTTTTTTTTATCAGTTCGATTCGAAACTAATTTGAAAATGTTTGAGTTTATCATAACATTTTACATAATACATCTTTTATGTATCTAAAACGTATTTTAATAAAATATTATTCCTAAAGAAAGTGTGAAAAAAAATAAACATTTGTTTCGAAATTATAACGCGAAACATTGATTTGAATAAGAAGAAAATCAACAGAAACAAAAGAAAATAAATGCTTGCTTTAACTTTAGGAATTTTGTGCAACTATTATAGATTTCGTACCTTTAAAACTATAGGATGCAAGTATATTTCTGCAAAATACACAACACAAAATAATTGCAATTTTTCAGATCGAAACAAACATTCGTAAATATTTATATATTAAATTATAAATTTATATTTATATATTAAATCATTTTACATAAATTATAAATTTATATTTATGTATTAAATCATTTTACATAAATTATAAATTTATATTCCAAATTAAATTCGTTTAAACATACACCAAAAGTCGTATTCAATATCTTATGCTTTCCTTTGATATAAAATTTAAAACAAAACTTAGATCTATGGGAAAAATGAATAATAATTCTACTAATGAAATATAAAACAAAATTGTTTGAGATTCAGTGATATAATTTTTAATAATAAATATAATTTAAAATATAATTTTTTCGACGGTAAAAATACATTTTTAGTACAAATAAGGAATTAATATTTTTAATCCCCAAAATAAAAAACAATTGGAAAGTAAAACACAATTAAAATTAAAAAAATAATGCTCCAGATTCAATTTGAAGATTATCTTCTATTAAGGTTATGTAAAAGAATATTGGGAAATGGCTTGTTCTTCTACTACTAATTGCGCGATCTTTAAGCTTTCTAAGCTAAAATTAAGCTTTCAAACTAGAAATAAATTATAATATATTAGATAAAATTTTATTGAAGAGAAGAAATTGAAGAGAAGCGGAGAATAGCTGAGAAAATGCTCTTTTCTTCTAAAGTTAAAATAAATGAAAAAGCTACATTAACGTTTTCAAGTAATCTTTCAAATTTTTACCCAATATTTCACGTATACTTATGAAAGAATATAATAAAGACTTATCACCCTATATAAAAATGTGCAGCTTTTAAACATATTCATAAAATTTGGGCAAGAAAAAAATTAACCCTTGACAGAATGTGAAAATTATTTGGATTGTAGCATTCATCGTATCTCTCTATTCTAAAAAAAAGTTTTTGCAGTTAATTTTGTCCCCTGAAAAACTTTTTAACTACGTGATGAAAATCTAAGATTAAGGAATCAATTCATTCAGAATCTTTCAGGGAAGACATTTAGGGCATTCAAATCTTTTACATAATTTTAAATTTTTATTTATTTTAGTTTTAAAGCACGATTTTGCAGTTAATAATGAAGAATAACCGCCGTTCACAACAGCCAATCACATGTCTGAAAACGGCAAGCTTAAAAAAGCGATTTACAAGTCTGAATTTTCTTTTTCAGAGATGCAACCAATCACAAAATAGTTAGAATTTCATTCTTCAGTTTTACAACATCTCAACTTATTTCGTATTGATATATTGATTAATCTGATTATTTGTTTTCTAAAACGTTAATACTGCCACCTCATCAGCTCAAATTAAAAGTTGGATGCATTGTAATGCTGATCAGGAACATATCTATTGTTGATGGCCTTTGCAATGGAACTCGATTGACTGTTCTTAAAATAGGGAAAAGAGTATTGACTTGCCAAATTGCTACTGGTAATAAAAATGGTAGTATTGTCAATCTTCCAAGAATAGAATTAAATACATTATCAAGTAATTCTTGTGCTTTATCGACCATTTGTGCTTTATCGACGACAATTTCCTGTTAGATTAGCTTATGCCTTAACAATTAATAAGACCCAGGGCCAAACCTTCGATAAAGTTGGGCTATATATTGAACGGCCTATTTTTTCTCATGGTCAATTATATGTGGCATTGTCAAGATGCACAACGAAGGAGAACATTAAAATATTTATTAAAGATGATCCTGTCATTAACAATATTGTATATAGAGAAATATTATAACATATATATATAATGTCAAATTTATAAATGTATTTAGCGTAAAGAAAATGCTATTGGTGCATTGTTTATTTTAATTCCGCAAAATTAATGTTTTCATTTATAGTTATTTTGCTGAATATTATTAAAATATTTTTTTAAAAATTACCCTGTTCTTAACAATATTGCTTATTGAAAAATATTATAGTGTTTGCATATATATATATATATATATATATATTGAATTAAATGTGTTAAAAATATATTCATTTCTTTGGGACAAAGTCTGTATTATTGTGATTATCATTTTTTTTAAACAAGTTTCATATTAAGATTATATCTGCACATTGATGTTAATTTCTGACAATTTTGGCTCATTTAGAGAACAAATAGGACATAGAAGGAACTGTAGTCAACGAAAAAAAGTGACATTGATATTGACACACTGCTTATTCTGCATTTAAGAAAATTAATTCTTTTCGATGATAACAGTTAATATTCAGTTTAATATTGAAATATATGAAATCAAAGCATTCTTGGTTTTGCGAAGCAAACCAAGCAAGAATTGCGAAGCAATTCTCCGGGGGTTGGCGAGCGTCAGCGAGCAGGGGGCGGAGCCCTCTAGTTCTGGAAAAAATTGAATGTTTCGCAGATTTAACTCACCTCGTAGGTTTAATGACTGATTTTTTTCTCTTCTCGAATCTTTTTCATTCTTTTTTCACTTGCTTATCTGGATACCTTAAAAAAATTTCTCTCCAAACAAATATAAGAAATTTTTTCGTATAAATGCATCTATTGACAACTTACACTTATTCCCATTCACAATATTTAATGTTTATGTTTAAGTTTTATATGAAATTAATTCTTTAGCGCAATATTAAATACTCCAAGTACTCAAAAATTTTCTCTTAGGTAATTTAGGATTGTGGATATTAAAAATTTTATTTTAGCGATGATTTTTAAAATATACCTGACGGATATTCTTAAAATCATTTTTTTTTTGCATTCTTCATTTACAATTTTAATTTTAATGTCGTGGAGAAGCAAAAACAAAACTTCATATACAGACGAATTTAATTTATTAAATTAATTGAATAATTTTGAACGAAATAAATATTTCGATGACAAACATCCGTTTTAATATTATAACTCCTGTTCATTGTAACAATTTATAAGATAAAAGCGGATTAAAACAAAAATCAGCTCGAAACACACTTATCTTCGCAACAAATTTGGCAGCACAAATTAGATTACTCATTTGGTTACTTTGAACACGAAAATTTGAGAACTTATTTTACGAGAATTCATTATAATTACGTAAAATACGTTAGAAGCAAGTTTAGGTTTTTATTTTCCCTTGGCGGTATTCGTATCAAAATCCGCCAATCTGTGGCTCCGAGGGAATTAAGAAAGTTGAGCTCATTAAGGAAACTGAATACCATTTGTATTGAAATACTACTTTTGCTAGAACATTTTTATAATTGGACATCACTGACGTAAAAGAGGAAACTTTTCTCTTCAGGAAAGAAAATGTATAAATACGTCCGTATTTAAAAAGCATATTTAGCAAAATATTATGCATATTAAATAATATTTTTGAACATTAGAAAACATGACTTTGAAATGTAGTTTCTTTTTAATAAAGAATCGAAATATGATTATAATCAGTCCCGTTTTAAAAGGTGCCAAATATACTAATATAGGTAAAAAAAAAAAAAAAGGAATTAGTATTTTTAGTACCGTTAAAACTGTATCAACTGCATCGGTTTTCGAACCCTTTTCAATAAATAAAAACTGGAGAAAATATCTTGATTGTGGTAGATTTTTACTATAGTGAGTTAGTTCCGAACAAGAGAATCATGGCAAATAATACTAAATACAGTTAATCTCTTTTTTTTCTTCTTTTGATGGGAAAAACTACTAAAAACTATTACTTGAAACCCCTCAGGAACAGTAAAAATTAATAATAAATAAATAAACAATTTAATTAATGTAGTTTTATTAAGAGTGTTGGAATATGTCTTTTTATTTTGGGCATCATTTTGAAACATTGCTCTATACTGATTTATATATCTATACTGATTGTACTGATGTATTATTAATTACTTTTTGTTTTAACCCCTTAAGAACAATGGATATTCTGAATAGAAATATCAATATTAACAGCTATTTTTTTTTTTTTAAAAAAAAGCTAATTGTTTGATATTGTTCCAGTTTTTTTTACAGTTTTCTTTCAATACCTGAAATACGCCAATCACGATCGACTTTTTATTTGCATAAATAATTTCTAACGTGAATTCATCTATATGTAAAAAAGTTTATTTCTTTGGCTCTGATTGTAAACAAATTTATGGAAATTGTTTAAATGTATCCATCAACTATTATTCTTTTAATAAAATAATCACAAAATCTATATAATAACGATAATCCATGTAAAATTCACGTAATAATCCATGTAATAATTCATGTAATAATGATAATCCACGTAATAATCCATGCAATAACCATAATCCATGTAAAATCCATGTATAATCCACGTAAAATCCATGCAGAACTATGTAATAACAATAACTTCAGTAAATCTACTAATTTTACTGAAGTTATTGCTACAATTTTTTTTCAAAGAGCTAAAGTTGGCTGTAAAATCTGCACATTTTGTTGAAGTGCGTACCATTACGGATCCTGGGCTTTTTTCCCAATAACTTTCCAAATTTTACAGAAATTTTAAAATGCATGAATGACCTTCTCTCGATGACATTGGCTTTATAAAACTTGGAGAATGTTACAAATGTAACAACCATGTATATGAAAAGTTAAAATTCTGATTTTTATTGTATTATTTTACTTCATATTTATTTCGTTATCCAGGTAAAGAGTTATAAATAAAAAATAACAATGTCTTAGGAGGAATCAAAGATATGTGTTGCTAAAATGAAGGTAACTTTTTATTGTACTGCGAATGAACATACCATTCATTCACAGTACAATAAAAGTCATCGAAAACTATGACTTTTATTGTACTGTAAGTAAATAAGCAACGTACATACATTATTTTATAAAAATGATCCAATTTAAAAAGAAAAAGCTACTAAAAATTAATATAGCGTCAGTTCAAAATAATAATTTTTGAATAAACTACAAAAAAAAAAAAAAAAAAAAAAAACATTTTACGAACATTCCAGTGGTCTTGTTATGCTAATACAAAAATGAAAATTGTATATTAAAGTCGAAGATTCGTGCTCCAGATTATGCGTATTGTAATTCTTACTCGTATACAAATAAATTGGAAAATCAGAAGAATTTCATTTCTAAACTTCAAGCTTGAGGATATTAGAATTTAATATTTCCTTGAAATTCAGATGATGAGAATTGAATATAGATTCATAAATATGCATTATCATTTCAAGTGTCGGCATCAGAAATAAAGGCTGTGCAATAAATATCGATGCTTATCTACGTTTAATATAGGAAACGTTCCTGTAAATCATTTAATATTTTACGGAGATATGTTATTTGCTGGTTTCTTTATAGAGCGATATTTTTTATGTATAAATAAATAAAAAGGAATCGTAAAATAGAAGTGAATATATTTTATACCTTCAAATATAAAAGTTTTACATTAGCTTTAAAACGAAGAAACAAATATTATAGATCATATCACTATAAAATTTAAAAGTTTTAATATGTGCGAAAGTAAAACATTTATGTGTTCCATTTGCGCAAAAAAAAAAAAAAAATTCAAAAATGGATGTTTGAACATTTTTTAATGAAAAATTCTTACCCTTACACAAATTTGAGGCATTTTTAAAGTTTGTATGAGGTGTCAAGGTAGATTTGAGGTTAATTCGAAATATATTTCAAAAACAACCTTCAAATATCAACCTCCCAGGATGTTTAATCAAAGTGTAGGAAGTGGTTTTATTCACACTTGAGGCTGTTTTGAGGTTGATGGAAATCTACTTTAGAGCAACCCAGCTTCGGGAGGTTCTTTTTTAGGTATATGGATTATTTGAAGTGTGAATAATTTTCCCTGATCAATTAAAAATATTTCTGAGTTATATATTAGGTTGATTTTGAGAGGTGTAGATGAGGTTTAATTTGAGGTTTATTGATGAGGTTATTTTTGTTGCAAAATATAACCTCATTTTCTACCTCATGTGTATTTTTTTACATCTCTCAATCTCAAAAACACCTTATATTTTTTCAAAGGAATCTTCTTAAATAATGCTTTAATTATCCATCGATAGATAAAGCTGTTTGACAAAAATAGTTAAATTCAAATGTTTACGCTGAACGCAATAATTTAAACCTCATTTATAAAAAATATGTATATTTTTAAAAAGGTATTTACTGTTTCATGCTACTGAATCTATAATTCTATGAAAATAAAATATAATTTTCGCCTTTATAAGCACGTTTCTCATTTTCTCAATAATGACCCAAGAAAAATGCTATTGGAAAAAAAATATCATAACTATCCATCCGTAGAAAATGCTGCAAAGAAATCAATGAAGAAATAGAAAATGACTAATGAGAAGAAGAAAAAAAAGAAACATTAAATTGAAGAACTTTCTTCGTTCAGAGACTTCAGTTGATTAAGACTTTGATGGAAAAAAAGAACAAAAATCATCTTCTGATAATGATATTCTAAAATAAATGATAGCACAATGTAATTTAATTTCATGCCGGAGACAAGAAAGTATTCTTATTAAATAATATTCTTGATTTTAAAAATGAAAATGATACTGTTTTACGAATAAATGAAGAAATACTATATTTGAGTCAAAAGAAAGCTACAATTTATTATTTTTCTCCATTTGCATTTCCTACTTTTTTATTAGTTTTCACTTCTCCGACGTATTCTTAGTGTCCTGTTCTTTTTCTTTATGTAAGAATTCATTTTAATTGGATATTAAATTGAAATAATATAAACCATCGTAAACAGATGCTACATTTCATGTGAACCTTTAGATTTGAAAAAATTATTTTTATTAACAAAATTAACATTGCAGTTTAGCCATATTGAGAACTGCTATATTTAACATTTTTTGAAGCGCTGCGCTATTTGAATTAGTGATGCATCTATTTTAATAAAATATATGACTGTCATCATAACATTTAGCACTGACTTCAGAATCTATATTTATTGTTGCACTGTAAGAAAATAACGTAACTTTTTGCATAATTCCAGTAACATTTCGCCTTTTTACAAGATTCCTAGTAAAACCATTTTTTTTTTTTTTTGCAAACAATTATTAATTTAATGCTTTAGTGTTCGTTTTATTGTGTGTAAAAAGCTCTATATAAATATAATATACCTTTTAAATACTTGAATTTAAAATTGCATTTTCATAAATAAAACCATGAATATTAGTGTAATTCATTTAGTTAATTATTTTTTTAATCTATAATAAAACCTATTATGAAGATTGCTGAGCTCTTTAAACGGGGAATATACATTAGATAAAACGATCCGACTAATCGGCAAATTTTGTACTGTGCATTTCCTCTATTCCTTGTATCCATGTGGAGTTTCTATTTTAAAAACTCTTGAACTAAGGAAACTCAGTGATGCAAATATAGATCGCAACATCACAACCTTCTTCATCAGCATCCCTCTCAATGAAGTGAATGGCAAAAATTAGTACGACATTTTTTAAGTCAGATTGAACCACTAGATGGAGCTAAACCAAATTCCATAGTTAGTTATACGTTATTCACCGAAACACTACTCAGCTACACTAAAGTGCTTTTTTTTGCGGGAAATGTTAGATGTATACATTTTGGGCATTAGCTGCCTCTTATTTTCGAGGAGAATAGCTGATTGATTTTAAAGAATATGAAAACCATGCATTTGGTTGTAAATGCAAAAAATTAAAAAAAAAATTTTAAATAAATAAATAAAAAAAAAAAAGATAATTTAAAATATCTCTATGAAAGAAAACTGAATTGGTTCAAGCTCTGGATGGAATTGACCCAACAATTTTTATCGATTGAAATCATTATGGATAACACCATGTGTTTACAAAAAAAAAAAGTATGACTATACACAATATCCTACAATAATGGAAGGAACACTTTCAGTTTTTCACATTTTTCAAATGTCTCAGGTAAAAGTTAAAGAATTATTTTCTTATAGAGATGCTTAGGTTTTGTAATTTTTCATATTTATCAATAAATTTTAAATCTTACAGAGATTTAAGGGTCAGGCAATAAATTACGAACGATAAAGAATGTTTTTGTGGACCCAATGCCAGAAAATGTATCAATAAGCCTGTAACTTGCATTGATTACTATATGCTATGACTTCATAAAGCGTAAACTTAAGACTAAAAAAAGCTTTTAAAGTTTAGACGTAAGGAACACGATAGATATGTTCATTATCAAGAATACGAGAAATCATGAATGTTTGAAATCTTGTGCATAAATTCAATTTCTACAATGACAAATTATTTCCATCCCAGTCACATCAACTCATTTTGATGACCTGGAATCTTGTTTTATTCATATGAATGATGATTCCCTTGTTAACGACCTTAGTTAATGACATCCTCACCATATCGCATAGAAATGCATTTTAAACTGATTTGACTCTGTCGACCACTAGGGTTTTAAAAAGAAAACAAGAAAATGAATGTTTTTAAAGTAAAGAATAAAAACTATTACTATATAAACTGTTTCTAAAAATTAAAAAAAATTTAAAGATTTAAAAGTTGCAAAACAAAATAAGGTAAAGCTATAATCTCGTCGTCAACTCACACGATTATATCAGCAAAGTTATTTTAATATTACATTCAAAACAAAATAGATCAAAATAATAGTATGAGGAACACGAAAAATAAATTGAAATGAAAATAAAACTTATTAAGTAAAAAATACAAAATAATACATAGCAAACAAAAAAGAGAAAAAAATATTAGTTTGTAACTAATAAAATTTGGAATTTTAATTTTAATATTCTAATTTGGTTTTTGTGAAATTATTAACACTTTTTGAAGAAAAAATTTATTGAAAAAAATTCTTCATCAACTCTTTGCTTACGGCCGATACAATGAGTGGACCAGAATGGCTTCATCATGCTAAGCGCCGTAAGCAAAAGGTTAAATATTAGAAGATTTTTAACCACGGGATTGTTCAAATTGGATTTGCGCATGGTTAAAATATAAATTCAGCGAACAAAGAAATTTTTAATTAATTCATTATTCTTACAGTTAACTCAATGATTTTTATAAAAAAATTAATTACATTAACTGGATATCCATTGTTTTTCTCTTTATCAAATTTTGGAAGAGTTCGCCTTTTTGTGTTTGGGAAAAATAAATATAACTATAAATACTTTTGATTCTGTTTCTTTGATTAAAGTGGTATTTAAATAAATATTTTTAAAAACATTGGAATTACATCGAATTAGTTTGATTAGATTAAATTTAAAATCATTCTCTTTATCATATAAGTAAACAATGACGATATGTTTTTCTCTTTTTATACTTAAATCCAAAAATTTAAAATTAATAATATCGTCGTGATTATAAAGCAAGATTAATTCCTCGAAGTAAATATGAACAAAATCATATATTTTTTAAAACGAAAGATAATTAGTTCAACAATAAATCTAAAAATAAATTTAATATTAGGAGTATAAGTAGAGAAAAATGTAAATAAAACATGGAAAAAATTTAATTAATTTATTAAATTAAATTAAATCATTTACTCAAATTCGTAACACCGACAGTTTTCCTTCCCCACGGCACGTAGTACACCAATGTCGGGATAATTATCGCCTTCAAAATTTAAAGGAAAAGTAAACTATGTTTCTGGAATAGTAATCAAACATGGATTTTAATTTACTGTTGTTCACTTCAATTGACATTTTTTTCCTTTCTAAAATTTTTCCATTAAAATATTTTGCAAAGAACAATTCCTTTACTTTCAATTCTGATGTTAAAGTTATCTCAGTTGCTTCCTAGAAAATAGATATTGCTTGTTTTATATTCTACTCGAATCTCTGACTTTGTCTACAAAAGTATTTTCTTCAAGTTTCCTCAAAGGTATTTCATAGAAAAAGATATGTTCTGTTAAAGCTGTTAATGTTATATTATACATTAAATTTATAAATATTAAACTGAAAAGAATTCTGAATAAAACTTTTTTTTTCGAAATTCTTTGTAAAAAAGTAATGATTTCTACATTTTTTTTAAAATATTTGTACTTTTTCCAAAAAAATTAAAAAAACTTCAACCAAATGTAATAAATGTATTTTTTTTAACTGGCAGGCATTAAATTCTCGTTTATTTTACCTACAAGATGAAGGTGTTACTATTTAACGTTACCCGGTGAACCTTAGTCACGGTGACGAGAAACATTACCCGCGCGACACTGCAACAGATGCTCGTTCATAGAGTGAGCAATATTCACACATTGCACACAACAGGGAACAACGTAAGAAAGATCCATGCCCTAAGCGGGAATCGAACCCGCAACCATTAGCTTCGCCGTTAGGCCACTCGGCCACCAGTCAGGCAAAGTTTAAACGTAAGGAAGTACTAATAAAAGTAGGAACTAATTACTTTTACTTTCGATTCTTATAACGAAAGTAAAAGTATTCCTTTATCTGTATATAATGCAAAAAGAAAAAAAACTCCAAAAGAAAAAAAAGTATCTCATACCCATTTGTAAATTTGAGAGTCATTGAAACACTAACTGGAATTTTTCGGCATTATTTCGGTCCTTGCTCTGACTATTTTGTTCTTCTTCATGTTCAATAAAATAAAATCATTCGTAGGCTAAATTAAGTTCTGGACTATTATGCAACCTGAGTAAATTGACAAGCGTAATAAAAACATAAGTATAAAACAGCTTATTTCTATGAACAGTTCACTTCCATCCTTTCCCAACTCACAGCTCAGTTTGTTTCAGCTATCCGTTTCTATCGCGAGAAAAGAAATATCATCGGTTTTTTGACCACGATAAGCGCTTTATATGATATAGATTAGTCTCATTCTTAGAATTCTGGGTGAGCACTAAAGAGAAATAACAATCATTATAAACATCTGGCTTCTGTAGTGACTGATATTGACTATTAAATAAATGGTTTCCATAACTTGTTATGGTGGTATATTAACTTAACAAACGGCTGTTCCACTTCTATAGAATTTCATCTGCTTTTCAAGTATGATTGTTCAAAGGGATGTTGAACATGGATTTAAAGAAATGAAAAAGTATAATCTACTCTAATATTATTTCATTCTTAAATCACGCAATAGCATACTGCGCCATTTTTAAATGAACTACTAAAAATGCATAGATGAATGCGAAAAAACTCCTAAATAACTCTTGATCTAATGATTTTATTCTTACATAATTCGGTATAATCATGATGTATTGGGTATATGGAATCTTAAAAAAACTAACTATAATAATTAACTAACTATAACTAACTATATAATTAACTAACTGTAATAATTAAATATAAGGGTTTTTCGAACCCATAGTGCATACCTTGAAAATTCCGTTCAAAAAATTTAATCATAATACTTATCTGAGGTTAAATGCTAATAGCATCAAACGATGATTCAATAAACATGACAAGCATTGCTATGAAATATATAATCAAATCATAGTTTAAAACTTAATTTTTAAAAAAAAATAAGTTTTCGGAAACCCGTTTCCAATAAACTCTCGGATTTGTAATTAACTCTCAGATTTATAATCGATTTGTTTTGCAAATAAACTGTCCTGTTAGTGAATTCTAATTGCTGTCCAGTACTTTAAGTGTGAGTATTAGCTACATTATTAGTAAGTATGCACTATTTTTACTAACCCTAAAAGTTATTTTAACCAAAAAAAAATTAAAAGGCATTTTTCAAAGTATAAACTATTTGCAAATAATTGCCAATAAATTTTTTACTATGAAATGATTATCTCTGACGTGAAAAAACTTAATATAAGAAGGAAAGTAAACAATAGTTGGCTTTTGAGAACTAACAATACTTCAATTTTCTATTTTCAAAATACATTCTGAGGACAGGTTTTAAAAATTCTTTAGAAAAATTAATAAATTATAAGAGCAAATGTAGGTTTCCTGTTCCTTCCTAATGTTGAGTAATTATAAATTAATTCACAGAGATTATTGATTATTTTTGTAATTAATTATCCTCATTAAAGTATTAATGTTATTTAAAAATTATAGTTATCTGTAGTTAATTAATTATTATGAAAAACATTAATTAATATTTTAAGCAATCACTTCGATCGCAATAGTCAAAGTGGTTATTCTAACTATTTTATAACCATCATTGAACAGATGATCCAATTTTGAGTTTACGATTATCAGCGTTCAACTCCATAGCCTTGTAAATATAAATCAAACTCAGAAGACAATGATCTCCTGGATCTAGTAGTCAAGGCGGATTTTCAGATGGAACTAACCCGCATTTGCATTATATGGAGAGGAAAACCGTTTTAAGGTTAGCTCGACACAGTGGAGCACGGTTAGGAAGGGGGTTCTAATCCATTATCCGTCTATCAATGGGGATATTTTATTTCAGCACTGTGGTTAGTATGAGCCGGAATTAGTATCGACCAGCCGTTGCTGAGATACGAATCCTGGTCAACTTCCTCAATGGGAGGCGAGTACTTTTTTCCCCTGAGCCACCACTGCTTCTAAGTCTAGCTATTATAGACATACAAAAAAATTACGTTTCATATTTAATTATTTTGTTATACTTTGTTAATGTTAGTAAGAATTGTCATTTTCATACCAAATAATATATACTTTATTTTAACCTTAGTTTAAAATGTGTTTATGCTTAAAGACAGTTTAAAAAAAATAGAAAGAAGTAGTTTAATAAAATTATTTTAATTTGCTAAAAATATATTTTAGGTTGGGAAAAAGTACGATTCGGATTTATTACTTTTCGTATTTTTTTGTAGTTTATATCATTGTTTATACATTACAAGTTAACTGATTTATTACTTTTCATCAGTTTTTTTCAGTTTATATCATTGTTTATACATTAAAAGTTAACTCTTTTTTGATTGAACTTCTGCCCCATAATTAACCTTCTTTCATCTTTTCAGAAATCATAATAAAATACGGCTTATAAGCTCCTGTTAAGTTGATGAACACAGATAGCGCAATTTAGGGATGTACGTCCCAAAAATACAACCAGGGTTGGGTTGTGGCAGGATTCCGTTACTCCACCTCCAAACTGCGGATGAACCGTTCGGCCACAGAAGCCCTCTGTCTAACGATAAAAACTTTAATTTTGTGATATATTTTCCGAAATATAAAGAACTCATATTAAAGTTGTTAAACTATAGAAACATTTATGAAACTTTTAATTAATCTTTAACGCTGTTTTCAAATAAAAAGAACAAATTCACTCTTCAAAAAATGATTCTACAAATAACTTCAACTCAGGAAAAAGATATCGTGATATCCGTAAATAATGTGAAAAGGTACAGTTTTTGTGGTTATCAAAACTTTCAACAAGATCAAATCAATGTGTAAGAAGCGGGGCAAAAAATAATCATTTTTTGTGCTTCAGGGTAAAAAAGAAATTCTTGATTTTATCAGGAAAAAAAATCGAAATTGAGTGGCAGACACTTTTGAAAGGATCTCTGGACAGATGCCAGATTAAAGAGCCTCTGGACACTTCTGAATATTAAATATTAACGACTCTCTTTCCTCTGCCTCTTATGAAAAATGATTTCTTCAACATTCTTCTTTTTTTACTAACGATGACTTTGAATAATTTGGTAACACGAGGATTAAATAATCATAATTAGGTGTATATTATTTGGGAGTACCAGGATTAAAGATCGGAAAGTGAGAGATTGTTTAAGAGATTTTTTCTTTAAATACACTTTATACACTGTTAGAAATTACTCAATAAAAGTGTTATATAAAAATTTATTTAATTGTTAATTTAAAAAATTCAAACGAAACATTCAAATAATCATAAATAAGATGATATTAAATACACACAAATAATAATAAGATGGTATTCAAACTGTTAACTGTGAGAAAAATTGTTTATTAACTGCTTTCACCTAATACGATTAAACAACAAAGATCGCACCAACTAGGCTCACCTAATGAAGTCACTTAGTTTAGTTTCTTGCAATTGGGTGCATATTATAACCGAGAAGGCTAATCTGCCAACTTCATATGGTACAAAACTGCGGTTCCTGTTAAATTGTTGTAAACACTATGTTCCCTTCAACAGATGAAAAGCTCCCAGAGACTTGCACCATAAAGATGTCAGCACCATAAAGATGCTTATCACAGAAAAGCCCAGTAAATTTTTATTCGGTTTCGAAACCATGCTAGTTGTAAATGGTTAAAAAACTGTATAGATTTGTATTCGTAGTTTCTTAACCATACAAGTTGTAAACAGTTTCATAACAGTAAAGGTTAAAAATATTCCTTACCGTAATCTTTACTGTGTATTGGGTGGTCAGATTGCTTCCGGCTATTTTACCGCTATTTAAGAATGCAAATTTTAACAGTGTATGATGGTCAGTTCATAGAACAAAGAATCCTTTTTAGAAAGATTAAAAACTATCAATCAGTGATTTTGTGACTCTGTCCAGCATGTGACGCAGTAAATTAATGAATATATAACAGTAAAAAAATTTTTAAATGTCAAATATGAATACTTGAAAATAATTTTATTCATATTCATAATAGAAGCCTGTACACATTTATAATTCCTGATAGTCCTGCAATTTCGCATTACTTTAAGGAGAAACTTTTATAAAATCTCTTATTGGAATTATTTTTTAAAGAGAATTGTTTCGCATCATGCAATATGTTAAAAAAAGAAACTCTAAAACATTCATAACGGTTTCATTTATCTTTTACTCATTTTTCAATAAATGCTTTCACAAAACCTGTTTTCAAACTTTTAACTTCTTCATTGTTTTTGAAATCTGAAAGCTAGAAGGCGATAAAAATTAAATTATAAAAATTTTAACGAAACACGCTCGTTAGCTGATTCAAATTTAATTATTGAAGATTGCTAAGTAGAATGGTCTATTGTAGCCTACACTTCCCTACAATAATAAAAGAGACAATTTTTAAATTTTTTTAAAATTACTTAAGAAATACTGAGAGAATTATTTCGTAACTTTAGAAGTAATCAGTTCATGCGATGTTTCACACTTAGCAATAAAATTTAAAGTTTTCCGAACTTTCAGGGACTGGTAATAAATTACGAAGAAAAGCAAGTATTTTTGCACTCCCTATGCTAGAACAACAAGCATTAAGCTTTTAACTTGTGCCCATCACTTAAGTTGATACTTTCAATAAAAAATGTTTAAAATTAAAATAAATTGAAAATTAATAATTAATTGCTAAATTATTGCTTTAAAATTTGAAAAAAAAATCTTTTAAAACAATGCAAGATATAACTATTTAAAAAAGCTTATTCATACTGAGCATGCATGGAAAAATATATAAAAATTTCTTTTCATAATTTTGTAGTTTTATTTTTTCTTAATTTTATTAAATTTTACAACTAAAGAAAAAAGGATAATTTGAATATTCTAAAAATTTTAATGAGTTTCAAGAAATTTACTAAATAATATTTGTACTTCTCGATTCACGACAAAATTACAACAAAAAAAAAGATTTTTAAAAAATTTTCCGTGATTGCGCAATATAAAAGAACTACTTTAAATATCCATATTTTTCACAATTTTTTTTTTTTACGTTTCAAAACAATAATTTTGTAATTATTTTTTAATTGCAGGAAAAAAAAATATTTAATTTTATTGAAGTTTTTTTAAAGTTATCTAAAAAAACGTAATGCAAAAAAATTTGTTTTTTTTTTTTTTATAAAAATGTTCATTTCTTCACAACTATTTCAGCTAGACTTATGCAATTTTATTCAGTCATTGCAAATAACAACCGAAGTAATCAGTATAATTTATAAGCTTATTACTTGATTTTCTAGCATTGGGTGCCCAAAAATGTTTTTCGGAATTTATTGTCAATCCTTTGAATTTCTGAAAATTTTAAACCTTATTGCCAAGCATAAAAAACTGCAGAAATTAATTACCTCTCAAGTTGGAAAATATTCCTCTAGGCATTTTTTGAGAAATTTAAAAAAAAGCGGAAAGTGAAAGGGTTAGTTCCATTATTGTAGGGTAGAGTATATACAGAGAGAGAGAGAGATGTCAAACAAGTAGCAAAAGTCTGAGCCATCACTTAGAACTCTTGACGCAAGGGCAACTATTTGGTTAGACATCAAGTACATATAATCATAAACTAACTGGTGAAAGCTGTAAAGCTGCGGATAGAAATTAAATATTATAAAACTGCTTAATACTATTGACAGATGTTCAAAAATTAAAAGAATACACAACATATTCTATACATATTTAACACATATTTAATACACAACCGAAACGTACAAACATTATGCAACAGCAAACTCTTGTTTCTGTAAATACAAAACAATTACGAACTGCCGACATTTCTAATTCGATTATTCGACAATGCATATTAACGAAAACTAAAATTAATGTTGACAAAAGTGAGAAAAATTCACGGCGGATGTGAATGCTTGTGAGTTTGATGTAAGCATTCTCAATGATTTGTGTTCAGATTTATCTACTCACTTTGAAGTCTTATAAAGTTTCTGCTTAGTGTTAACTTTTACAAGTTATAGTTTTCATCCACACAACTTTCTCAATTTTTTAACATTAATTTCGGAGAGATATAACATCTGAGTTTTTACAATGCACAAATTACATAGTTGCATCCTTCTAAAAACGATTGCCTACCCTTTTCTACTGTGTTCGGCAATCAAGGCAGAGGGGGTACCATTGTTTTTACTTTCCATTGGTGCCATCTATTCCCAAGAATTTGACTTTTGCCACAAGCGTTAATAAGGCGAGCCCATTCGTACATCCATTCATTCACAGATTGTAATTTTGATCTGAACCAGAAAACGATCAATCTCCAATTCAGTACCATCAGAGGTGCAATTTGCTATGGGAATATGGAGGACTTTGTGACCCGACAGATTCAATGTGCCCCAGTTACCATTTACTACACGGGGAGTCTTATCAAGATGGATTCGAACTCCCGTTTCCACGAATGAGAGTCCAGCACTCGGCCAACCAGGATATCCCGGCCAGCCTACCCTAATCTAAACATAATATATGAATCATATTTTTACATTTATATATCAGTATGTGCAGTCTTAATATCACCATAGAATTAATTTAGTAATATTTAAATCTGAAAGCCAAACAACAGCGATAATTAATTTCAATTAAAAGCGGTAGGTCTCCTAAGGTAACTGGATGTTTACTTTCAAAATATTTCACTGTTGAACTTCCATAGATCTCCGATAAATCTTGAAGTCCCTCGATTAAAACTTGATATTACACTGGGAACAGTATACCTCATTTTGGGCACTTTTAATTAAAACTCTCCTCTGTCTAATATTTAACTTACTCGAGTATCCATGGAGACTTACGACAAATTCATCAAGTACTTAGATTGGCTATGAGATTTATGACGCTCAAGTATTTCGGACACAAAATTAAATCTCAAACTTTTATAAACTTGGATTAAATGACAAATTCTAGGCATTAAAGTCAGACCCTGCTGGTTTTAAATACAGTGAATTTTAAAGTATGAGTCCAGTTGAAAGCTCGAATATATTTTGAAATGGGTTTAGAAAATTAATTTCCACATTCTTGACTTATTAGCATTCATTCAGAAGTGGGGGAAATTTATTATTATGCAATTAATAAGAAGTTATTGCGTCGGACTTGATTTTTTTAATTCTATATAAAGACTGACAAAACTATCGAGCAAACTTAAAATAAACAAACTTTAGGACGAAGCAAACTTTAAGACGTCCTGAGTATCATTTTTAAGCATCATCAGCGCAGTAGTAAAAAATTTTTCTATATTGGACAGTTTTGAAATTATGTCGAAACCTTTTCGAAAATTAAACATTCTAAACTCTTAAAAAATATTGCTATTATTAAGGCGAAGCATTTTGTTTAATGCATTTCTCAAACTTTAGTAAACACTATATTGCTAATTTCTAACTGGATAAAAATTGTTCTGAACTTCCCAAGAAAGCTTATGCGAAATTGAAGTATTATAATGTGTGAAAATAAAATCCCCGTCCCATTTCTTTATGACTAATAAATTTATGCTTTGTTAAAAAACGTAAATTTTATGTCGTGTTATTGATTCAATAATTCTAGCTCTGAATTTTAATATTTCATAACCATCGTTGAACAGCCGACGCAATTTTATGAATTTGCGATTAGTAATATTCAACTGCGTAGTCTTGTAATTTTGAACCCAATCCAGAAGATAAGCTAACTTCTGGATCAAGTATTGGGAGAAATTTGCCTTCGTGGAGGACGTTTTATTGGAACTAAATTGCATTTGCGTTAAAATGAGAGATAATCCAAGAAAACCTCAAACGGTTAGCCTGACGGCAAGAAGACTCTAGCCCATGATCCCTCTAAAGCTGCCAAAACTGTGGTCTGTGCAAGCTGTATGCGGAATTCATATAAACCAGCCATCTCTGGGATTCGAACCCGGTTCACCTCATTGAAAGGCGAACGCTTTACATCGCTCCCTGATTTGTAATAGTTAAAAACATTATGTACAGTAAGTAAAAAAATAATGAAAAATATGCGGATCACCCTGAGTAACTTTTGATTTAATGATCAGATCTTCTCGCTCTAGAACTCAATATCAATGGTTTGAAGGGGTGATCTCAATTATGCTAAGTGATTGGAACTGTCGATATATTAAATTACAAAATTGAAACACAAAAACACACTTTTTCTGAATAAATAAAACTTTTTTAGGCTGCATTCGGATTTCTGACCTCCAAAATGTAGAAGGTAACCGTTTTCTGTAAAATATGGTCCCCTTAACTTTGGTCAGGCAACTAATCCAAATTTTGGGCCCCTTAATGTTAATTTCACTTTTTGCGAAGTATCTAGAAATATTTAGTGAGTAAGAAAATTTTGGCATAATTATAAAATTCGTTTAGCCAAAGAAAATTCTATGCCATCAATATTTTTTAGTAAATACTTATTAATTTTTATTATTTCATTTAATGGTAGTAAAAAAAAAATTTCAACTGCAAGGTAAACATTTTTTACATCATTTAGAAGAATGCAATTTTACATAAGAAAGTACAAATATTAATCCAAAATGGTCGAACAGCTCCTGAGAAATTGAAATTTAAACACACAATTGCTGACCGTACGTTAACCAACTAACAAGACTAATACACGATTTAATCATCAGGTTTATTATGGCCGGTGGCAACCGTTAACTTTGCCCCATAAAAGAAACGTAATAATATTTTTCGAAGAAAGGTATATTTAACACGCTTTTTGGATGTGAAAATGGAGTCTTGGAAAAAATTCTGATTAATTTTTGATTCGCAAGAGTACTCACATATTCCTTAGACCACTCTATCTAAGGTTAATGCAAATTTTAATCGGGTTGTTTTCCTACCTTTTCTAGTGGTTTCTTTCGTCACAAGTATTTTATCGTCAATCGAAATTACAACCAGCTACACTGTAAAAAAAATTTCGTGTATTTTAAAGCTAAAAATATATCAACTACTTCGCACCAAACTAGTGTTCCACTCAGTGTTCTTGTATACCAAGAATGTTCTTTTACAGTAATTGGTGCAAAGAAGCCACCAGCATTTTTTCTGTATTCATTAACACTAAAATTTTTAATTACAGTAAGATAAGATACACATATGAGTCCATGAAGTTATTTTTTTTTTTTTTGTTACAGTATAAAGTTATAATCCTCAGTTTAAAATGCATATACACACTGCTTTTTAAAATAAAATTAGTTTTCAAATCAAAAATACACATAACGCAGAAAGGCGAAGACGAAAAAGTTTTTCGAAAGTTTAAAAAGATTTTCGCTTAGTATAAATGAGCAAGAGATTAAGGTAAGTCTTTTTCCATTATAAGTATTTTGATTACAGACATGGTGGCTCAGGCAATAGAGCACTCGCCTTCCAATGAGTTGACTAGGGTACGAATCCCAAAGAAGGTTGGTTGATACGAATTCCGCACCCGCCTCACATCAACCACAGTGATAAAGTAAAATATCCTAGTGGTAGACGGATCATGAGTTAGATTCCCCTTGCCATCTGTCTAACCGTGAGAGGTGTTCGCTTTTTTTCGTCTCTTTGTGCAGTAAATGCGGTTTAGTTCAATCAAAAGAAGTCGAATTTCTTCTAATATTCGATCCAGAAGGTCTACTGGATGAAGTTCAAAATGACACGACTACAGAGTCGAACATAAGTAGTGATAAGCTCAAAATAGGGTCGACTGTTTAACAACTGTTATAAAATAAAACAAAAAGTATTTAGATTTAAATAATTACACCTTTTAAATTTTATATGAAAGCTTAATTTGATATCAACCTGAAATAAAGTGTTTCTCCAAAAAAAAATCTGTTTCTTTTTTTTGTTTTTTTTGTTTATCATAATTTTCGGAGAAATATTTACAGTATAAGAAGGTTAAATTGTATCTACATCTCGGTATTTTATTTCGAGGAAAATAACGAGTAAAGAATTGTCCGTCTCTCTCTACCCGATTACCCCTTTTTTCAACTAAAATGCTACCCATATGCCTTTTATTATTATTCTTTGAATTTATGAATATTTATTTAATTTATGAATTTCTTTTTATTTGATACATTATATTTCTTTTTTTTTTTATTTTAAAAATGAACCTCGACTTTATTTTGAGAAATGTTTCAAAGGAGATGTCTTACATTATTTATATCTATGAGTTTTTTTATTTTAAAAATTGTTTCAAAGTTTGGGTTGGCTACATTTAAAAATCCCACAACTGGCAACTAGCTAGAAGCAAAGTTTCCTAATTTAGCTCAAAAGTGTGGTTGTACCAGTATTTTCTTCGATTCATCATAAATGATTACCATCATCATTAGCTCAATAGAGATAATAAACCAAACCAACCGTACGTTTGGGATAATAATTTTTTCGTTATGAATTAAATAGCAAAGTTTTTTTGCAAATCATATATTAAGTAATAAAGTTTTCTCCTTTTTCACTTTCTTTGCTTTTGGTGGCTAAAAATGTAGTTGATTGATTATCCCTATTCAAATTTGTTTCCTACTTCAGATAGCAGAGGCAACTAATTTTTTACAATCTAAAATACACAACTACATACTTCAAAACCAAAACGTAACAAAAAGAAAAACATAGTTTGGAGTTAACTGATGGAATCTATCGAAACAATCATCAATCACTCTAAAAATATTTTTAAGGGAAAGTTTTCATTTCGAACGGATTTCTTTTATATTATAGTTGGGTAAAAAGTCGAACTGATGTAAATATTTCATTTTTATAGACAGGATACAATTTAGATAATACAGCTTTGCTCGGAGAGTATTAAATATATATAAAGTAGAAATTTTTATTTGAATCAGTTTCTTTAGGTGCAAATATCTATTAAAAGTCAAACGCTTTATGCATTTAATATTAATCACAAAACTGTTCTTTAAAAATATGAATTTTCCAAACTTTTAGGCTATACTTTAAAAATGTCTGTTTTAAAATTTATTGAAAATTTAAGATATTTGAATTGTTTGGTATACTATTAGAAGTGAAAGAGCTTCTTTTTTGGTTCATTGGTATTATTTAAGAGACCAAATGCAGGGCTAAAGAGAATAGACGGGCTAGTTCACTCCGCTCTTAGAGCTGAAGCTACGATTTCCCTCCTCATGACGTCACTGTGTCCACAGATCTCGGAGATAGCAAGCAAAGATATTATGATAACTTTGCATCTTTCTCTTTGAATAAGTTAGACTTTTTCTGGTTATTAGCTTTCAAACTTTACGTAATTAACACATTATTTCCATTCATAAACATAGTTCAAAAAAACTTTCTTGGCCATTATATTAAAAAAATACCATTTTAAACTTATAAACATATTTAACTTGTTGGCGAAAATGACACTATAAATACTTTATTTTAAAAAGTTCAGTTTTAACTTTAATTATTAAGAAAAATGAAAGCATATATCGACAATTTTTTATCTACATATTCTTTTATAACAATAAGTTGAGTTAAATTTAGAGTCCCTGATTTTAAAATATGCCGTTAATAGCAATTTGTTCATACTTAATCATTAGAAAACATCAACCTTAAACGCTAATTACTTAAACAAAATAATAATTTAGGTTCATAATGACATTAGAAATTTTACAATTGTTTATAGATATTTAAATTTAAGATGAAATAATTTGTAGATAGTTAAATTTAAAAGAATATAATTTTTAAAAAAATCATAAATTTTTAAAATAACTACATTAAAAATATGTTATGAAATTAGGAGAATTTCAACTTTACACTATAGTATATTTTATTTATACTTTTTACTTATGTTTTAATTTTCTTTGACTTTATCCATTTTTTAATTTTTTTCACCTGCCTTTCTTTTTGAAGTAACGAGGTGGTTTCTATTTAGATAACGAATTTTTATAAAAAGTTCTTAACGTATAGAAAAAACGTATTGCTGTTTTATATTTACTGTGTCATTTCGGAATCCATTCTTTACATAGTTGTTCGTTTACTTTAGGGAACACGTGAAAAATTATATTTTTTCCTTTTGTTTTTCTATCAGAATTTTTTCAAGTTGCAATCGCGCTAACTGGCATTTCGTTAATAGTTTTAAATTTTTGTAAACTCACTGCAAAAACTGAGGAAAGTCATTATAGAAAATAACAAATGTCTTAGAATATGTCACAAAAAGACTCCAATATTAGTTAGAGCTAGTAAGGCCGAACGCTCTGTTCTTGAAGTAAAAGTGCGAGCTTTGCGCCAAAGTGACGCCACTGGAGAAAATCGGAGGATTGGCGCGGCGAGAGTTTCTTCAAAGGAGTGAACCAGCCCTTCTATTCTCTTTAGCCCTGGACCAAATGCACATTTTTTGGCCTATGTACTGTAACAAAATGCAACAAAAAAAGAAAAGTTTCATCTCCCACATTTTTTTTATACAAATAAAATGCTAAGTTTATTCAGGTTGCAGTTTTCGGTCTGAATAGTTTAAAAGAAGTGCTCTTTTAGTAAATTTTTCTAACCTTAAAATTGCATTATCAAAATATTTGATGTTTAATTCAAACTATTGCAAAAACGAGAGCTGTTTCTTAAATAAGGGCTGTTTTAAAATAAAAATCAAACGAAAAAAAATTCCATGAAGCAAATTATTTTTGGATTCTACGCTTTTTCAAAATAGTTGCCAAGTTTGCTTAAACCCTTATTATACCTTACAACTAGATTTAAAATACCCTCTTCATTTTAACTTGCAGTCTGCTCCGATAACCAATAGGACACGACTGTTTATTAGTCTGCGTCATCGTTGAAGTCAAAATTATGTTAAGAATTACGAAATTTATGTTAATTAATGATAATTAAGTATCAGAAAAGATGAAAATCACTTTGCGCATGGTCTGGGCTGTATTGAGGGGTGGTCCAAAACTTTCCAGACAAAACAGTCCAATAAAGTTCCGTACTGAGCTGTGGAGAGAGTCATTGTCATGGAGAAGCAGCAAAATTTCCTGTTAGCATGATAGTAGGAAGCTTCGTAAACTTCACACATCTGCTGGTAGCAGACAGGTTTTTCAGGTTTTTCTCATATGCGGCTGGCGATTGGTTAAACTTGAACATTTTAAAGATCCGTACCGGTTACCTACGGAGCTGTATCTGAGCACAATTGTTCCCAAGGAATGCCAGAATGCGACGCAAGCTCTATTAGTCTACACAACAAAGCGGCCCTTAATTAAAAAACCAACCTTGTACATACATTTTCATAAAATTTTAATTTTTTTACTTATTTTACACCTGAAAAATACATTCAAATTCATCAAAATCCAATTATTCTTTTACTATGTTTGGATGTTAGATTGTTTTAAACCACTGAATCAAAATGTTTGTTTAGATAATTTAAAATAAAAAATTTCTTTCTCATCATTAATTTATAGTTAATAATTTCATTTAAAGTTTAATAAGTATAAATTCGTACGCATATTTGAAAACTCAACGTAGAAAATAATCGTAGTTTTCTTAATACTACTTTTAGCACAAGATGAGAATTTAAAAATGACTACAAAAAATTATTTTTGATATTAAATGCATTAAACAACATATTTTTTTTTAAAAAAAAGTTTTAGACTACATATACCTAGAATTTCTAGAGGAATTAAATTAAAGTAATCACGTAATAACGGGGAATAAAGCTCTTTCGGATTGTAAACTCATGCACATGAATTAAGGATGATACCAGCTCTAGCAAATACAAGTGCAAAAACAAAACAAATTTGACTCAATTATAAAATTCTGTTATTACGTAGAAAAAGAACAAAATAGATGATTGATAGCATTCATAAAAACTGCGATTTTTGCACCATGAAGAAATTATAAAAAATATCTGCTTTACTAAAACTAGTAGATAACAGAATGCTTAACTTAAAAATCTTTAAGTCTTAAAAGTCTTTATACTTGACGTAAAAATAGCCGAAAAAAATTTTAATTGTAATGTATACATTTTCTTACATCATTTCTCAAAGTGCGTAACATTTACATGGCAAAATACAAATTCTTACGAATTCGATTGAATAGTTTCTGAGAAATTGAATCTTAAAGAAGCTGTATATATTTAAAGTTTTATTTCTCAAAAACTATTCAACTAATTTCGCTAAAATTTTGTATTTCGCAATGCAAAATACTTTAAAAGAAAGTAAAAAATTGTGTACCTTCCAAAATTCCCTGGACTATTATTTAATAAAGAAATAAAAATTATCTTTAAAAAAACGAATTTTCTAATTGCGTGGAAAAATCTCTCAAATGGCTTAAAAAACTTTTAAAATACGGTGAAATAAGCAAAAAATAAAATTAACATAAAGAGATCCAAACTTTGGATCGCTCTTCTGACTAATTTTGAGAATCATATATCCCAGATTTGGCTTTAGGAATCAGAAATCCTATTCCGTTGAAAAAAGGGTATGTTTATTTAAAGAAAGTACTTTTTTGTGTTTGATTTCGATAAGTAAAATATCGTCTGCACTAATTAATTAGCATATTTGAGGTCATCCTCTCAAACCATGAAGAATGAGTCCTATAACGTGAATATTCGATCATTCGATCAAAAGTTGTTCAGGGTAGTCCGTTTTTTTCCGGTGCCCTATACAAAAATCTTTAAAGCAAGAATTTAAATTTAAATTTTGGGCAAAATTTTGAACTATAATTCAAAGCATGGGTGAATTAAAATATGTATAGTCCCGCAGTGGACTGATCGTTAAGACACGGTTCCCAGCAGATCACCGAAGTCAAGCATCACTAGCTGCGGTCAGTGTGCGGGTGGGTCACCACTTGGATCAGTCTGCATAGGGACCGAGGGTGTGCGGTATTGGTCCTCGTTAAACTGTGCTACCGTAAAGTGCTCGACTTCGCGTGCAGGTCGTTGGGCTACCGAAGCAGGGGTGCCATCCCCTCCGCAGAGGATCAAAATTGTGATGGCATGTCTTCGGATCATCCTCAGGGATGTTTCCCAGACCGTCGCCAATAGCCCATTGTGCAGCTCTAGTGCGACGTAAATGAACTACTACTACTACTAAAATATGTATAGTTTTTATAATGCATAAGTATATTCTGTTCAGCATGTATATTACGCTTAATGAATTCTTTTATTGCCGATTTTATTCTCCACAGTATTTTAGCATCTATTACATTCTTAGTAACCTTTCACCAGACTAATTATAGTAAGCTTTTTTACTAACATCATTTTGTATAAAAGTATCAATAATTAATAAAAAAAAATAATTATATTTACTATAATTACTTCTAAATTTTGATCATAGTTCATACTCTATTTATGCGAAACATTAAAAAATGCAGCGATAGCAATTCTATTTTTCGAATGCTATACATCTTTATAGCACTGAAATATAAGAAATATAATCTTTATATTTTGAAACTTCACATATTTTGAATAAAATTCCAAACATTTGAATTTCATAAAATACTGGATCAAAAAAGAATAACACATTCCTTCGTTCGATTCTGGAGAAAATTCGCTTCTTTCATCGAAGATAAACATTGAAGAAAAAGCCGTTACAGTTTCAAAGAAGTTTATCGTGCATCTTTCAGGAAACCATATTTTGTATTCTAAAAGAACCATTTTTTTAAAAAAAATGAGTTTTGTGTAGTGAAATATTTCTAAAATTTCAATATATTTTCTCATAGTTCGAAAGTTTAATAATAATATGCTAACATTTATCTTATCATATTCTTCTTCTTCTTCGCTGAGCATGAGACAAATTATGCAAGAATATTGTGCATAAAACAGAATAATATGTAATGCATAAACACTAAACCATATACAAGAATATATAACTAAACCCAATTTGTGAAAATATTCTTTTATTTGGTTTGGTTTTTATTATATGCAATTTTTGTGATACCTTATTTGGTGGCTTTGATTGAGAATATGAAAAGAAGAAGTTCAGCTCTTCAAATACGTAACTAAAGCGGGATACTGACCGGCTTGGTACGCTATAGCAGAAAAACATCTCACAAGGTGAGCAACATACTCAGATTTAGCAGAGCGTTATTTGAACAATTCCAGCGCATGCGCATATGAAGCAAAGTAACAGTCAAGAAATACCTCACCTGTGAACCGGTTGTTAATAGTACAGAACTGTTTATCAATAGTGTAGAAATACAGAAGAAGCCAACTGTAAAGAAAGGATAGAAAACTTTTCTTCATCACCCCAATAATTCCACATTGCCAGTATTGGAGAGAAGGGTGCAAAACCGCTTATAGAACCTCCGCTGTTGTGCCCCTAAATGTTGTTTTTTTCCTTTAGACACAGGGACCACCCCTTATTTTGGGGAACTTGTTTACATTATGTCGATGAAAACTCGACATCTTCTCCTATGTATATTCTTTGAATACAAATAACCCTTAAGGCCTGTTTAGACGATCCAATTTCTTGGACAGAGATTGATTGATATTGATGGAAACTTGTTTTGCTTTGAGCTTGGATCGTGTAAACAAGCATCCAAGAACTTGATCCAACTTCTTGGACGATAGTAGAGCATGTTCTACTTTCCATCCAAGTTTTTTCTCCCTTAACCAATCAGCGTCTTAGGTTTTGTGACGTCAACAAGCAGGCAGCAAATTATGTCATTTTGCTGTCTGTTTTCATATATTTTAGTTCAAATAAATTGATCTTTTGCGGTTTATTTGTGTTATTATGATTTTATCTGAATTTATTTAGTAATTTTAAACTTATGTAATTATTATTTCATAATGTTGAATATGAACAATGCGCATGCACAAGTTTTTCTTTCAACGAATCAGTGACATTCAAGAAGTTGGATAGTGTCAACGAATCATCCAATTGCTTGGACAGAGAAATCCGTCCAATTTCTCGGATTCGAGAAGTTGGACCGTGTAAACAGGCCTTTTCATCCGTCTTAATATTCGAAAGAAAACATCTTATATGCCAGAACGTATTGGCCGTGAGTAGTGTGTGCAGCGTTGATGTGTGGTTATGAAATTACTTACAACACGCGACGTGTAGATCTGATGATCTCATAATAACTCTGATAATTATAACTATCATATTAAAATATTTTCGATAAATTACATCATTTAATTCACTTTTACTTAAAGACTGTTATATTTTTTAATCTATTAATACTTTTCTTCGCTTAATTTAAATTAAATCTCCCCATTTTCCATTTACTAAAATATGTTCTGCTTTTGTTTCATTCAAACATTGATTAATGCCTGTAGCAATTCAGGTTTTCCCTTTTGTGCAACCAGTTATTTTATATTGTACAACCAGTTACTTTAAAGTACTTTCACAAAAAACATCTGCCAGCAACTAGGAGGTCTGATGACGATTTAATGGATATTTTTATTTATTGCATTTATCGTGTTATTTTTATTCCTTAAAATCAATTATTTTTTATGTAGTAATGGTATATAAGGTACAATTTACCTAAAAATCCTACATTCCTAATTAATCTTATTAAACTGCTGTTTGTAGAAAATGCAACACCATGAAGGAATCATCAGAATCAAATGAAATTCGCAGCAAATGTCAATTATAGGATATTATGCAAATTAATAAAGTTTCAGAGCCATCGCGCGTGCGTGGCGCGCGCAGCGCCCTCTGAATTGATGCTGAAAGCGTATAAATAAAGTGCTGTAGCGGGACGTTGAAAATAGTCTATGATTATTTGTTAGTGGCAAACGTTTAGTGAGACCTGAGTATGCCTCCACGACGGAAGAATAAGAAATTCAAGCAACTTACGGAGTTTGAACGAGGGAGGATAATCGGCCTTCGAGAAGGAGGATTTTCCTATCGCGCAATAGCAGCTCGTATGCAGCGGAACAGTTCCACAGTGATGCGAGTTTGGAAGCAGTGGACCGACGAGCACCGAACAACTCGAAAAACAGGCACTGGACGACAGAAGGTGACGTCAGAGCGCGATGATCGACACCTGCTCCGCATGGCGGTGAATGATCGCACAGCTTCCTCCAGGCAGCTGGCAGCACATTGGTCTACTGCTACAGGTGTACAATTGTCGGCTTCGTCAATTCGTCGTCGTCTGCTGCGCCGTGGATTGCGTGCAAGGGTGCCATTATACAGGATTCCCCTCACGGCGGATCATCGACGGCTGCGTCGGCAGTGGGCTCTTGAGCACAGAGACTGGCGAGCTGATTGGCACCAAGTTGTCTTTTCAGATGAATCACGCTTCAATTTGTGGACCCATGATGGCCGTGTTCGTGTTAGACGTTATGCCGGTCAACGCTGCCTTCCTGAGTGTATTATTGAACGACATAGTGGTCGAACACCCGGAGTTATGGTCTGGGGTGCGATTTCGTATCATGGACGATCCAATTTGATACGAATTGAGGGTAATCTCAATAGCAACAGATACGTCCGTGAAGTGCTACAGCCCGAAGTCGTTCCTTTCCTTCAAGGCATCCCTGGAGCTATCTTTCAGCAGGATAATGCACGCCCACATGTTGCGCGGACTGTTAGAGACTTCTGTTCAGCACAACGCATGCAACTTCTTCCTTGGCCTGCTTATTCGCCGGATATGTCGCCTATTGAGCACGTGTGGGATATGGTTGGTCGGCGTCTCACTCGTGATCCGCGTCCTGCAGTTTCCAAAGACGAACTGTGGTTGCGCATACAAGCGATATGGAATTCTCTTCCTCAAGCAGATATTCAACATCTGTTTGACTCCATGCCACGTCGTATAGCAGCACTTATTGCAGCGCGTGGTGGCTGCACCAAATACTGATTTCGGACGCTTAATTTGTTTCTTTTGTTTTGAAAATTTCATCATTTATTTGTATCAGTACAAGTCGTTTCTGCATTAAATTTCATTTGATTCTGATGATTCTTTCATGGTGTTGCATTTTCTACAAACAGCAGTTTATATTAACTTAATTAATCCCTTGTCGAATAAAAGTATCTTTCGGAATAAAAATAATGTCGCCCTTATTTACTGTCACACTTTCAAGCGATAGTAATATGGTCATTTGCCATTTAAATATGCATTTTCATTCTTATTTATTTTCAGTTTAAATTCTTCATAAACTTGCGGCTTTAATAAAAACTCGATGAAAATGCAATAGTGTTTATATTTTTTATATTTCGAATGACGATCACAACAAAACAGCTATTAATTGAAAATACCAAAATACTAGTCAATGAAATGATTGCCTCGAGAATGCCTTTATAAGCATCATGATTTTTTATATATAAAATCAAAAATCACTTATTCCAACTATGACAAAAAAAAAGAGAGAAAAGATCTCCAGAGGATATTTTAAAAAATCTAAATCATTGCTCAAAGCTTTACGCATTCCAAAACATTGCACTGAGAAGGGGTAGAGGCGAGAGTGAAAATGCGAAGGTCTCGACGCATGCGCAGTGGGGTGGGAAGGCGATTGTCAACAGACGGAAGCGCATCTCTCTCGTCCATCGATTCCGAAAGGTATCTCGAAACTTCATTACCAAAGGTAAGTTACCCTTATTATTCATTACCCCTTATCTATAGTACCCATACATTCTTTCAACTATGGGCAATCCCTCTACGGAAAAAGAAAGTTCGAAGTAGAAGTATGGGAATTGTGAATTGAAGAGTATAAAGAGCTAGATGAATATCCGCATTCCAGAATCCGTCGGAATAGTTTATCCGCATCTTTTCCTGTGACGTAGTTTCAGAATTTATTCCTCCTCGCATAGTAAACGTTAAGTGCGATAAATGATCTATTTACGTGGGGTTTATTATTTTCAGAAATATCGTTAGTAATTATGTTTTGATAAAAGAAACTTTAGTTTTATATTTTTGTGAAGAATATGTAACGATATCACCATGAATAATTCAGCCAATCTACGTAATAAACTATTAAAGTATTGTTTTCTAATGATGTATCATGCATTTAAAATTTTGTTAAGGATATGTAGAGATCTGTTATAAGATTCTATTTTTAGAAGAACATTGTCATAAAATATCGTAGTTTGGGGGAGTGTTTAGATTAGCTGTTGTGGAATGTAGGTCAAGGCTAATTTTCAAGGTTAAGCGGATGCTGCTTGTTTTATGTCCTTATATTTGTTTTATTCGTACGATCTGCTTATGATACAGTCAATATTGCCATTTCTGTTTATTCTTAGTGTTTTAAAACTCAAACTGCATATTTATATTTAAAAACATTTACACATATTTTAAAAGTAGTTTACTATTTTTTTATAACAAGCTCACTATTTCGATTGAAATTCTTTTAAAATTTCAGATTTATAAAATAAGAAATGTAGTGCTTGTTTAAATACATATGCAATTTATTTCAAATAACGCAATTTTATTTCAAATAATATAAAATTACAGACATAAAATAACGTAAAAATATACCAGTTAAAGATACTAAGTTGATTTTTGTTTGACTAATTATTGAAACTTTGAATAACAAATGTACTTCAATTACGAACACATTTGTTATTCTAAGTTTTACTTCACATTTTTCTCTGCTTTTAAAATTTTTTAAAACTTTTTTTAAAAGCATTAAATAAACAAACGCATGCTTTATTAATATATTACAAATTTATTATTTATTCTTGATGTTTACGAAAGTTAACTATTTAAACAGTCTTTAAACAGAAATTGTTTTAAGAATAAAAATATCACTATTAGGCGTAAAGGCTGATAAATATTCATTAAATTTGATGCAAACAAAATACTATTTAAAAAAATTCCAAAGAAGTGTAATGAGTGCCTACATGCACCTCAAATGTGTAAATAATGACTACAAAATAAAGAAATTTATCATGCTTTTTTACAATAAACTTAAAATAAACTGAATAAATTCGTTGCTAAAATATAAAAAAAACTTATAAAATAAAATTTCACTTCATCCTTACATTTAATATTTTTCTTATACTAATTAAAAATACTAAATATTATAATTGTAATCGCATTTTATAATATGATTATTAATAGTTATGTTCGCCCATTCAATATAACTAATCTACATTTTAGAAAATATAACATCAAATTTTTATGGAAATAAAAATATTTAAAAGTATTAGTTCAAGTACATACAGAATAATATACAGAATACGAATACAGCAGTATAAAAACAACAAAATTGTGATAAACTTTCCTAAAGTTTTTCACGAAAAGAAGCGTTCGATACATAACATTTTATGATACCTGGACTTACTTAACATCTTTTGAAAGTTTGATAGAAATGATTTGAATTTCTGTTTTAACAGATCTTACGTTTAGTGAAAATACTCATTTCAGGAATTTAAAAATACTCATTTTAAATGGTTTATTCTTTGATAACAATTAAGTTCACATTTAATTTGCAATAAAAATTTGAGAGTTAATTTATAATTCTGAGATAAATATAATTATTGTATAATTATAACTATTCAATTCATTTCAATAATTCATATTGCATAATAATTCACAATTGTTGTAAATTTACAATTTAATAGAATTAACATAAATTAATGCTGTAGTTATCGTTTAATATCTTTAACAAAAATTTGTTTACCAATTAAAAGAGCCAATTTCAGACATTCGTGATAATAATTGAGTCAATGTAACATCAAAAAAAAATTTTTTTTTAAATTGCATCTAAATATTTACAAAAAAAATAATACTAAAGGAATAAATTTGCTTTGTAATATCTTCAACAAATTGTAGAAATAGTTAAGTTATATTATGTACAATTATTTAAAATAAAGACATATTAATTAAAAACTAAGAAAAATTTCTAAATGCATGTTCATTTGCAAACAAATATTTTAATATACTTCATGAAGAGATTTAGTTTTAATTTAAAAATTTAAGGTATGTACTTTGAATTGTGAAATAATAAGTTAAGAATTGGTTAAGAATTAAAATATGAAATAAAAAAATTTCAACTTTAGCTTGAAATATGTTTTAAAAGAAAATCAACTTTTCTTAAATAAAAACCACTATAAGTGATATATTTTTAACTTTTTATTGAAAATTACTTTATCTAAAAATCAAATGTATTATTTTTTTCCCTAGTCATTTCTATTATTCATGGACTTGTTTTATTAAAGCTTATAGCTTACTTAGGCATTTCAAATGTGTATTCTTTTTTTAACCTTTTGTTACTGCATTCGACCCAATTATTTTTTTAATTAATTTTTAATTTTACATTTAATTTAAATGGAATTAATAAATTATTCATAATTTAAATTCATAGTATACAATACATTTTAGATAAGAGCAAGCAGCCGTAAGAAATTTATTTTACTAGTAATTAGTAATCAGACAATAGTATTACTGTTACAATCTAAAACTTTTATCGAAATGGAATGGTCATCCAAATGAAATGTTTATCTAAAGGAAATGTTTATTTAAAAGTTTTACGAGTAGAATTTCTATGATATAATAAGAAAATTATAATTAAATAGAATCAGTTATTCAATAATCAGTGTCATTAAATTTTTTTTAACATAAAGAAAAATATTTTTATAATGCATTTTCATCTTCTTTTTGAAATCAGGCCACCAGTCAATGAACAATATTTAATACTAATCAAATTTGACACGTCTCCTTATTCCGAAGAAGATTTTCATGAAGAGCGTCTTTTACTTGCCCTGTAAACATCCGGTTACGGCAAACTTGTTTCTCCTAAGTTAGACTCTAAATGCAGTAAAAGTGCATTTAAGAAGAGTCTCACAAGGAAGATATCCGAAACGTCACTCGCCTATCTAACTAGTTTCGTTTTTCTTTTACTGATCATTTTTTTAGGTTCTCAAATCAATTCAAAATTTATTCTATGTATTTATTCTAAGTAATTATTTCTTTGTAATTACCAGATTAGTTGTATGTAGCTGTATTTCCTAATAATTAGTATTACAACTTTCCCCTTGGAAATATCGTCAATTCTATATTATTCCCCCAGATTAAGAAGGTTGTTGGCTATAAAAAATCAAACTAGTTGTTTTTTTTTCTTTTACTGATCCTTTTTAAGGTTCTGAAATCAATTCAAAATTTGCTCTGTATACCACGAAGTAATTATTTCTTTGTAATTACCAGATTAGTAGTATGTAGCTGTATTTCCCAATAATTACTATTACAATTTCTCCCTTGGAAATGTCGCCAATTCTATATTATTCCCCCAGATTAAGAAGGTTGCTGGCTATAAAAAATCAAACTAGTTGGGTTTTTTTTCTTTTACTGATCCTTTTTAAGGTTCTGAAATCAATTCAAAATTTGCTCTGTAGACTACGAAGTAATTATTACTTTGTAATTACCAGATTAATTGTATGTTGCTGTATTTCCTAATAATTACTATTACAATTCCCCCCTTGGAAATATCGTCAATTTTATATTATTCCCCCAGATTAAGAAGGTTGCTGGCTATAAAAAATAAAACTAGTTGTTTTTTTCTTTTACTGATCCTTTTTAAGGTTCTGAAATCAATTAAAAGAATTTTCTGCATACTACAGAGCAATTATCTCTTTGCAATCACCGGATTACTAGTATGTAGTTGTATTACTGAATAATTACTATTACAAGTTTTACCTATAGACAATTTACTCCACAGACTAAGAATATTGTTGGCTATAAAAATATACTTTAAGACTTTTCTTCTTTAATAGGTGAGATTCGCCAAGGTAGGCTCAACATAAATAGACCCACCCAAGGGTTTTTAGTTGGGCCCACGAGAAAAAGAACCGGGTTTTTTTACGAGCTGTGAGGGCTCATGGGGATAGAGCGTCGCTTTTCAATGAGATCACCTAGGTTCGAATCTCAGCGGTGGTTGGGTTTTACGAATTTTGCTCCCGATTCACACTGATCACAGTGCTAAAATAAGATAATTTGAGTGGTAAACGTATCATAGGACAGAATCCCGTTGACGTCGGGCAAACCGTGGAGAGTTTTCTTAGTTTTCCTCTCCATGTAACGGAAATGCGGGTTAGTTTTATCAAAAAGTTCCCTATGAAGGCTAGTTAGTCAAAATGTTTTATTCAGGAGTTCCTTTGCCTTCAGCATTGGATTCAAAATTACAAGACTACTCAGTTGAACATTGATTGTCGTAAACTTAGAATTGGGTCAGGTGTTCAATGTTCTTTATAAAAATATAAATAAAGAAGTAGTTTTTTTCTAAAAGTTAACAATATTAAACTTTACTGGATCAGTGGATTTTACTTCAAAAACAAAATAATTGTATACATCTTTGTCATTTAAACAAAAACTTTCAAACAATTAAAGATAAATGAACTTGATAAGTTAGCTTTCATTATTATATAATTAAGTTAAATTAATTTGATACATAAATCGAAATGCTTTCAACTTGTTTCAAATGTACCTTTAAAATATGAAAAACACATTGTTGATTGGGGTTCGTAAAACCGTATGATTTTTTTAAAAATTTATATTAAATTTATATAATTATGTTTCTAATAATCATAGTTCCATAACAATTTATTAACTTTTGATATGATATAAATTTGTATTTTTTGAATATCTAGACAGTTTGTATTCATTTTACTATAAGTATCAATATACTTCCTTTATGAAAAACTATCAGTTTTTTAGAAATAAAATTATTTATGTACCTCGAAAAAGTTAATTGATTTTTCTTAAGCAAACTGCAAGGATATAATTTATGAATTAAGATTATACATCATTATAAAACATAAAAAACTACTTTTTTTAAAAAAATTGAATCATATCTATGAAACTAATTAGTATTAAATATATTTTTAAATGCACTAATTTAATTAGGTTTTAGAAAAAAAAATTCGAAATTGTGCAGTTAAATGCAGAAGTTGAGATTCAAAAATTTTTTTCACGTACACGGAACAAGAGCTACCAAACATATAACTTCGATGTTTACAAACAAATCCTGCAATCTAATTGAAGACTCGGGCATAAAATTTTAAAATGTTTAAGAAAAAAACCGGTTTTTTCATCAAAAGTCCGATAAGCCTGGTTTCTGATGGTTCATGACGCCCCTGGTAGGCTGGGCTTTTTAAAAAACACCTGGGACTTTCAATCCGTGTTAATAGGAGACTTTATTATTTGTATTTTAAGAGACTTAAATTTAAAAAGTTAAATAATAAAATTACACTGCAAGAAATTCTTTTATATTACGTAAAATTTTGGCAGCAAAGTTCCCAGAGAATATCGGAGTATGCTACAGAAAAAACATGCTGACAGAAATTTCCTATAACAAAACACTACAGAAAATACCTGTATGCTACAGATATTTCCCGTAGTTCAGGGTACGGCACAAAAATTTGGCACAAAGGTAGCTGTATATTATCTTGTTTGCTTAGTGAAACATGTTTCTTAAATTTTGATTAGTTTTTTAATTATGTTTTTTGGTGCGATTTTTCAGATATCGAAAACCATTACGTTTGAAAGAATCGTCGTAGATTTGTTTTTCCAATCGCTAATTTCAGGTGTACTGAAGCTTGATTCGAACCCCAGAACCTCCTAATTCTTTGACTACCATATAAGCTAGTCCAGAATTTGTTTTATTTTAAACTACTTCAAAGTCCGTTTCTATACGGCTTATTGTATGAGTTTTCTAAAAATTTATTTAGTATACATTCATTTTGTTGCGGATGAATTTGTTGTTTATTATAATTTTCTGCCCATCATTTCAACACAGATTATGATTATTGTTTTTGTTTCAGAAAGAAAACGTAGCTTTCAATTATTCTCTTCACTTTAATATTCTAGAAATTAATATAAAAATTTAGGAAAATTTAAGTCAAGAATAGTTAATAACTTAAATAATTTTAATTACATTTCTCAAGACAGAAGTGTTGTTAGATATAAATATAAACTAATTGCTGACTTTTAAAATATAATATTTCTTTTAACATTTCTATGGCGAATACAATGAACTATAATGGGACTTTCAAATAATAAAAAAATAACTTAAATTCTTTGCAATTCATAAAAATATATAAGATATATTCTGAGGCCGTATAATTTTCCCTTGGTCATATAAGTGTTATCCGCTTTTATATTTCTCATAAAATTTAAAACAGTGTAAGCAGTTTATTTTTAGTTTTATATAACTGTCGTTGAACATCCGACCCAATTTTTTAGCCTTATAATGTTGAATTCAATCTAGAAGACAAGGGAACTCTTCGATTAAGTATCTAGAGAAATTTTGCCCTTGCGGAGAATTTTTTGAGGGAGCAAATCCACATTTGCGCTAAATGGAGAGGAAACCCACGAAAACCTCCAATGGTTAGCCAGATGGCAAATGGACTCTTTCTTATCATCCTTCTACCACTGAGGACATTTCACTTCATTACTGTAGTCGGTGTGAGAAGTGAGGGAAATTCGTATCGACTAGCCCTAGTTGGGATTCGAACCCAGTTCACATCATTGGAAGGAGAACGATCTATCCCCTGAGCTACCACGACTCTGTAAAATTTCTTAATTATAGTAAGAGAAACTTTATAAAAGTAAATATTACTAGCATAATTCGTTTAACATTATTTATCAAAAACTTCACTGCAGTGATTTAATTTCATCTCGTGTATTATTTGTAAATATTATAGCTATACATTAAAAACATCATAAATTAATTTTGAGCAAACCTACTTATGTCTTTTCAAACTGGTGAATCTAAAAACTTTAATTAAAAATTATTTAAGATTAGGTTCATAAAATTAAAGCTGTCTCTTTATAAAGAAATCATTAAAAATAATATGATTGATTTTAGGATGATTAACATTATAAATTTAAATGTAATATTGCATGCATAATAAATCATTGCAGTTTAAAATAAAGTGAGTCCTTAACAATTATAAATCCATTAGAATGGTATGATGTATGATAATTATGAAAACTTTCGTTTTTTTTTTTTAATAACAATAATCATTTTTTTTTAAAAAATCAAGCATCGCATAAGGTATCCAACTAGTTCCGACATTTTTTTTTAAATAATATAAAATTTTAGGAAAAATAGTTTATTTGTTTGATTATGTTCAAAAACTAGCTAAATAAAATTATTTTTTAAGGGCCAATTTTAAGTAAAAATAAGGCTTTTTTTCATATACGCAAAGGACAGTAAAAGAAACTCTATCGCTTCAAACCAAAAAGCCTTTGAAGATTTTATTTAGATGGCTATTAACTATGATTTGAGCTATCACCCTATTACCTTAAAAGCAAGTGCATATACTACTGAGTTAGGGATCAAAGTAGTTAAAAAAAGCAACTTTTTAAAAACTTCCGTACTTGTCTCTGCGAAAAAACGCGTATAAAAAAGGAAATTCTACATTTTTCTGTTAGTCTGTAGTTTCTGTTAATCTGTTGTCTGTAGTTCTGTTAGTCTGTAGTGCTATAATCACAAGCACACTTAAAAACTTGTAGATAATTATTTTAAAAACAACATGAGATATCGTGTTAAAGGTGGTGTAAAATGTGAAAAATCTGATTGTGAAATAAACGCATTTAAAGACTTAAAATCATTAGTCTATCCAATGTCATCACCTTGCACAAAAACTGCAATAACTTTAAATAAATGGAGTACAAAAAATTTTTTTGGAAGGGTAAGAGTAAAAAAATTCTAAATTTATACTCAAATTTAACTCATTTTCAAAAATTTTACCTAAAATTATGTTTTAGCAGCAGATACATTAAACTATCTATTTTGATTATTTTTTGTGTAAATAATGAAATTGACGAAATTTCCTTTTAAAATGTTTCTTTTTCATTATAAATAATTAGCATTTTTTTCATTAGCGCTTTTTTTCTTGCTTACACTTAGTTCTTTATAGGTGCATGCTATCTCCCTTATTGCTGCATGCTATCCGTCCCTTATTGGTGCGTGCTATCTAACCCCCAAAAAATACAACTACTACATGTTATATGGATTGTTTTGAAAACCTAGCGAGCTTCATTCGCAACAAAGCTGAAATATGCCTTACTATTTAGAAACAACAAAAATAATTTCAGAATATAAAAAGAAAAATTTTATTTTCTCCAAAAATGTGCTTCATTAAAACTTCATTTTTCTGTCATGAAAGCTATATTCTCATTTTTTAAGATTTTTCAGAAACTAAATTTTTCCAATAATATAGTTTAACTATTAAATATACAAAAACTGTAAAAACATAAAAGCTTTGAATTTTCCGGTCTTACAGTTTTATTATTGTTATCATTTCTGCATTTGATTATTTCAGTTACGCAAAACGTATTAAAACCTATATTACATTTTAATGCAATTTTTCTATTTTTAAGTACAAAACTAAAGTGACTTACCAGTGCATTCGTAGGCTTAGTTACAATTTTTTTATAAAACTAAAATTTTATTTACTTAGCATTACAATTGTTAAAATATAAAAATTTGAAATAAGGAAGTCAGCCTGATGCACTGAATTTAAATGGGATAACTGCAAGTGACGTGATTTGGGTAACTCGATCGTGATTGGTTGTTGAAACGTGTCATTTGTTTACGTAAGCAACTGTTCTTTCCATTCTATTTCGAGTAATCCAAGCCCGTTAAGTGTCAATTCTGTTACGTGACACATTTTAAATTCTTTCACAAAGATTCTTTCTCAAAGATTTCAATTCTTTTACTATATATTTACACAAAGACTCAACACAAAGACAGGCATGAAGCCATGTAGAACATAAACAAACTAATTATGCATCGAAGTTGCAAAAAACAGAAATATATCACGGTTACAATAAAATACATAAACAAAGAAAGTAAAGGACGTTGACGAGAAAAAATTAGATTTCAGCAAATTTGATGTGCGATATGGCGCTGTATTTAATTCATTTCACGTTAATTAACATTCCATTATATGTGGAAAAACTTAGCTCACCTTTAACAAGCCCTTTTGCTTATCAGCTTATAAACTATCAGCTGGCTCTGACGTCATAAGTAATATGTGTGGGTATCCGTTATCTCCTTCTACTCAAAGTACAAGTGCCCAATTCTAGAAATTTTGTTTTAGAAAATTGTTATTGCCTTTTTAATAGATTCCGGTCCCTAAAACTAGTATATTTTTTTATTTTATCTTAGATTTTTTTTAAATAACTATTTTTTTGAAATGTTTTTGCTTATGCAATTATGAGACTATGTCTCTTTTAGTTCAGGTTAGCTAGTGTTCAAGGCAGGAACAAAAAAAAACGTATTCAGAAAGGATCTCGTTAAGAATTTATTAAGGACTTCAAAATATGCAATACTAACTATTATTATTGAAAAAAAAATATGATATTAAATTATTCTTTGTTAGGCTCTGCGCAAGCTTTTCAGTCAGTTAACAATTTTTGCGATAATTGATTCTGCGATTTTCATTCCCTCTGCCTAACCATTGACAGTTACGTCTGCAACTGACATTTTGACTTTTAGAATCAGCAAGACAATTTGCAATTAAAATTAGCTTTCATGATTTCAAATTATATTTTTAAAGCAAATAAATAAGATTGCAAAAAAAATGCAAAATATGTTTTTACTTTTATATAGTGTTGTATATATTGTTCCTTTAATATACATTGAATATGGTTTTATGACTTCAGTTGTTCAAAGAATTAATTAAATAAAAAATGTTTTAATTACGCAAAATCTGTACTTAACGGACGATGCTAAGTTTCTTTTTACCTTAATTTGTAAACATAATTACGACGTGGAATTACTTATCACTTCTTTTTATTACACTCTGAGATAAAAAGTATGGTTATAACTACCAGAATATTGCCATGCACCGTGTAGCAAGTTTCTGGCTCATTAGGGAACACCATAAAGCTCGGTAATTTTTAACAAAGCTTTTTGGTAATGATTTGATAAAAGCAACAATAAAATATGGTTTTATAATATGAGATAAATTTAGTAAATGTGATAAAACTTGGTAATTTTATCTTGATACTTTAGAGCAAGGCAAAAAATTCTTTTTTTTTTTTTTTGATAAAATTTATTTTTCAGTTTTGTATCTTTTGCTAAATGTGTGATAATAAGGACTATAATTTTGAAAACCAGAACTTCCTGTTATCCCTTATCATATAAATAGAAAAATCATCAAATGGATAGTTTAAATACTGTATGTTTGATTTAAATAATCATAATTGTGTTTTTTTACCGGTAATTTTACCAGAATCATTTTCCATGTAGTATAGATATTAGGGTTATGTTTCCATTAGCGTAAAAAGTATATAAAATTTTATTTAGGTATTTCGAAGAAAAGAATATCAGAAATGTTTAATTTTCTTTTGCAGTTTCTTTTAATTTGTTAGAAAAATTAAATTATTGATGAGAGAGCAATTTACAATTAAAATAAAACTCCTTGTCTTTCAAGTGGAAAGAAAAAGTGCGTTATGTTTCTCAGCTAAAGTGGTTACTAAGCCTTGAAAATCTTTAAATTACTTCAGGAACCATCACCTCATAACTATGGATATCAGAAGTTGAAATACTAGAGTTTTAAAACAGATTTTTTTAAAAAAAATAGTCTTTAATGAAATACTATGTTTCCTGCCTAGTCACTATCGGTTGCCTTTTTTAAAGCTAAAATAATAATAAATTTTTAAAAAAATTAAGACATTTATTTTTCTGTAATAATAACGAATTGATAAAAATGCTCGAAGCATATAAATGAGCTTTTACAAGGGAATCATTAAATTTATAGGATACAAATTTTAAAATTTAAAAGTCCTGTCATCCACCCGTCTCTGTTTCAAAAGCAAAATAATCGCAAAATTATTTAAATATTTACTGAAATTCTCACCTTAATAATTGAAACATTAGTCGAACGAAAAACAATTTATTTAATTATTACGTAAATTTCAGCATTTAAGTTATTTAACTAACCATACATCAAAGGCAAAAATCATAACCATGTCTCGATAACATGATTCAAAACAATTCTGTTTTGAAAAGAAATTAGGAAGCAAATCTAGATTGATTTCATCAAATGAAGCAATAATGAATTTTATTTGACTTATTGAATTTAAAAACAAAACAAAAGTCTCATTAGTTAGAAATTGAGTTTCAGCAAGTTGAAATCAAATGAAAACTTTATAATGATTCATTTAGTTGGAACACAATATCCTTTCTGTCAGGTGTGAGACTGTTATTTAATTTTTAGTTTTTTAATTCTTAAACCGAAAGTAACTGTTGCAACTTGAAGTCCCCCTCCAAAAAAAATAAACAGTTTTAATTGAGCATGTCACATTAATTAGACATTTTCTTTCCTCCATTTGTAATCATTTTTCACTTTTTGAAATATTCTGGAAAACATACTGAATTTAATATTCGTAGAAAATATTAATTTCAAAGATCAGAATAATTACGAACTTCCCCGCATTCTATTTAGAGAACTGTAATTCAATTTTAGAAAAATTTATCGAATGATGCAATCATATCCTGAAGCATATTTCACTCTACCAATTTCCAAAATAACGAAAAGAAAAAATTCTTAATCGAAAGCTCACATTAAGCGAGAGAAAGTCTAAAAAAAGACACTTTCAACAAATATTGAATAAAAAGATTCGAAAAAAGGAAAAAGTACGACGAAATTCAAGACTCTATGACCTACATTTTCCCTAGCTCTTCCCAAGTAAACAAGCGGCCCTGTTTCCACGCCCCACCACCCCTCCCAAACTACAATCGAATTCTCAGTTCGAATATCCCTTCTCTCCAAAATTCGCTTCCCAGTCTTCGAGTTTTCTGGAGAACTGGTCGATAAGTCCGCAAGAAGACGTTTTATTCGAATTTTGCTCGTTTTTCTTTAGTTCGTTATCCGATAAACTTTCTTCCTTAATGCTCATTTCAAAATAGATTTTTATACTTTGTCTTTGCGAACAGTTAAACTCAATTTTTCTTAATACTTTCAATATTCAATATATTTAATAATTTTATTTCAAACACAATAGAAAAAAAGCATTATCTGTTTTTTTTATTTCGAAATTTTTAATTACATATAAGTTTTTAAATTTCCCCCTTAAATTGAATTTAAAAGACATTTACGTACTAACATAAAGGTTGAACAGCCTTTTTAAATATGCAATTACAAACTGTTTTTTCCTTAGTTAAACATTAAATATACATATTTCCTCTTCTTAACAATAAACGTATTTATATATATATATATATATATGGAATACTAGTTAATTACATATTGTTTTAGGTATTTTTACTTTAAAGCAGCATAATTACTTTTTGTAAATGAAACTTCCTTCCAAGATTTATCGCTTATTATTTTTTTTACAGTACTATATATAACAATATCAAATATGCAAGCACAAACTGCTTCTCTGCTTAGTTAAACAATAATTATACACCATATGTCCTCTTCTTAACGATGAACTTAATTTTATATACATGAAATACTAGTTAATTATATATCATTTTGTGTATTTCAACTTTAAAACAGCATAAGTACTTTTTGTAAATTGTACTTTCTTCCATAATAAGGAAACATTTGTTCTTCTTTCAGGAACAAGGACTAATTCTTAATAAAGTTTTTAAATTTATATTGCAATTGACATTATAAACATTCTATTGTTTAGAAAACTTTAAATGAGTCTTTATTTAAAAAATACAATATATGTAATTGTATGCAAACAATTAGCACGCATTTAATAATAAATTTTCTTCCTCTCTTTAAAAATATTTTTTCCTTGTTTTCTTTGTATTTTTAACTATATATATTTCACTTCAATAAAGTGACAATAAAGTAAAACCGAAACTAAACAATCTTTAAGACACCGAAACTAAACAATCTTTGAGCATTTGAAAAAGTATATTAGTATATTAAAGAGACAACAAAACAGCATTTTTAGAAATATTTATCTAACCCCTTATTAAGTAATGTTACAACCAATTTTGAGCTATCAGGACAATGCCTCCCGCTCATCATTGTTTTCACATCAAACAATATTTTTTTCAAAAATCAAATAGTAGATTAATACAATAGTAGTAAATAATAACAGAAGAAAATATTCATTTAGTCAAAGAATAACAGCTATTATCTATAAGAATGTAAAGAAAACAAAGGAAAAAAGAGTTTTTTGAAGAGAAGAAAATGTTTTTAAAAATATTTAAATATGTGAAAAAGTATTTGAAAAATATTTTCTATTTTTGCTTGATACGTTATATTTTGTATTTTTGCTTAATATTAACTATTTTTGGTGCTCCTCATAATCTAGTATTGATATATTTTGTATTGGCTATATTAATACTATATTAGATAGCACTCTTTTATATTTTTTCCTTATTTTCTTTTCCGGCTTTTCATTTTTTTAAATTATAAAATGTTGTTTAAAAACATTTTATTTATTAATAATTTTTCTGTTTTTTCATTAAAAATACATTTTTAATATATATATATATATATATATATATATATATATATATATATATATATATATATATATATATATATATATATATATATATATATATATACATATATATTCTTGACTATTAATTTATTTTAATTGCTTGCCAATTTATGTTTTTCTATAACATGTGCATAATTTTTAATGACACAATGTCAATTTCTTTCGATTATTTCTTTCTTCTTATGCTTATAATTTATTTAACTTCTAAACCATTAACACCAGAGTTTTGTATATTCCGTGACGTAAAAAACCTTCCATTAAAAAAGTCGTTATTTTTTAACTAAATTAATATTTTCTTCCGTTTGCTACAAATTGATATTTGAAAAAAAAAAAGAACATTTGTTTTACGTGAAAACAAATCTTTTTTTTCATACGAAGAATTCTCATAGAATTCTGGTAATTCGCGAAGTATAGTCCCGCTAGGTTAGCACTGTTTTTAATATTACTAAATGAAAAATTAGTTAAATATTTATAAAAATGCTCTATTGTTGTAGCTTTAATATACTTTTTTAAATGTTTGAAGATTGATTAGTTACGGCTTCATTTTATTTCAGTGAAATTAATTTTGTTAAAATGAAGCCATTTTAACAAAACATGATACAAAATGAATTCGGTCATGTAAAATAAAATAAAACTATATCAATATTTATGTTAAAATTAATTAAACTATTTGTTTATAAAAGAATTTATGAATTTATATACTAAAAAAAGGTTATATACAATATAATAAGAAAATAAGAATTCATAATGTAAAAATTTATATACTAATACGAAAATATGAATTTATAATCTATGAAAAACAACGTAAGTATTTGAACAAAAAGTTTTTGATCTATTGCTTAATGACCCTTAATGAATATACCAAATGAAATACAGCAGTTATAACCTATAATTTTGTTGAAATCATTCCTTATAATTATTCATGTTTCACATAAAAGAACGTCATAAATATTTTACAGGTGCATGCAACATGTAAAATATGAAATAAATCAATACATATAACAGATATAGTAACGCAACAAGTTATTTTGATGTATATTAAAATTATTTACATAACTCTGATAATTTTGAGACATTACAATAGTGTTTAGCTCCAATTAATGTATGTATTCAAATTTATCCAAAAATTCATAATTTGAATGCTATTTTTTGTTTTGTTCAAATCACAAATTTAATGAATAATTAAACATTACAGCTGTCTAGTTTTCAAAAAAAAAAAATACTAAAATTAATTAAACAATATTGTCAAAGTCTTCCGGGGAAAAAACACTTAACTCTTTAAAAAAATTATTTGAATTCAGTTTTGCACTTGAAAACAAACTGTTATTAAAGTTTCTTAAGTGCATCTAATATAAATGCGTCCACTAGGGGAAAATTCTGGAAAAGGGAAAACCTAATATGATTTTCCCTGAAATATTTTCCCTCTTTTTCCCGCCTGCCTTGGAAGATCCAGGATTTTGAGTGCAACAAAACCAGAAGGATAAAGTAGGTTACGCGAAGAAGCGTGTGCTGTGATTTTCTCCTAAATCTTTTCCCTTGCAGACTTTTCTTTCAATTCATCACCTGTTTACCAAATAGGGATTATTTTATTCGAAGTGTTCAATCCGGATTGTTTTTGGATATTTCCCTATACAATATATTTGGATTAATAAAATAAACAATCTGAGAATGTTTTGCTATGAGAATATCAATCAAAAAAAAAATTTTTGAGTGGTAAGTTTCTCTTTTCCTTTCAAAGATATTTTGCAAAATAGTATTAAGCTCAATGAGAAAAAAATTATGGAAAAATTCACAGCGTTTCTGGCTCTCTGTGAACGCAAAACTTGGTAGTTTTTGCAGATGCCCTTTTTAAACGATTTTAGTAAAATTTAACTGCAAAATATGCTTTTATATTATGTGATAAAATTTGACGAATTTATCATGATATCGTAGAGCATGACATAAAAACCATCTGTTGGGTTAAATTTACTGTAGCAAATTTAATTTGTAGTGAATTAGGCAAATTTACTGTACTGTTGCAGTTTTTACTAAATGTGCAGCAATAGAAACTTACATTTTAAAAGCCAAAATTTACTGTGAACCATTACCATTTAAAGGAAAAATTAACAAATGAATTGTTTAGATTCCGTCTATTTTGGTTTTTAATACCGGAATTATTGTTTTTTTTATCAGAAATTTCGTTATCATACAGTGCAGAAATTTTACCATTTTGTTTTCTCCGTGAAGATTATTACATTATCAGAATTTTTTTTTTACATACATTTCAGAATTTTTTTAAAAAAAAAGCAGACATTGTCGAAAAATTAGAAGACAATTTGTCACACTAATTTATTGAATAAATATTGTTTTATTTTTATATTTTTTGAAGAAATTTAATCTACTTAAAATAAAGGAAATTAATTGTCTTTCCAATTTATTTAAAATATATGACAATTTATATATGACAATTTGAATCTTTTTCAAATATTACTTTTTCACAGAGATTTTACATAATGCACTTTTTTTAATTATTTTTAATGTACCAATTAATATTACATTTAATATTATAAGTTCTTGTAAGTAAAATATTGAACATTATTATTCAAGAACAAATTTATGAATAAATGGTTATTTTTATGGAGTAAAAGTATTTAAAGGAGCCAAAAAAAAAAACAAAGATCGCCTTACTGTGCTGCTTTGTGTAAACTCTGATGGAAGTGAAAAGATCACTCCTTTAGCGGTAGGAAAATCAAAAAATATCAGATATCTTAAGAATATCAAAACGCTTCCGCGCGATTATAACGCGAAAAAGAATGCGTGTAAGACGACTGAAGTTTTTAATAGTTATCTGAAAAAACTAGACAATGTTATGAAGAGGCAAAAACTCACATCAAACAACCATATACAAAGTATTCAAAAAAAAAATAATAATAATAAGTAAATAAATAAAATAAATGTAACGTACATTCAAATTGCTTACTGTAATTTTTCTTTTTTTTTATGGTTATTTGGTGTTTTTGCTTTGTCTAATTTAGAAATTTATGTAAATCAACACGCTAAACATTAACTGAAAACAGAGTTAGTTTCTAGTTTTGTAAGTAAAAATCGATATTACGACGTTATCGTTTATACGACGTTTTTCAGTGGTCCCTTCGTATAAACGATGCTCTACTGTATATATATATATATGTTAAAAAAATTAATGATAAATCACACATCATTTTGTAAACTATTTTTATGTGTATAACTTATTAAAAATTTATGTTATGTATACATATTTATTTAACACGGAAAAAAAAATCTGGTAAAATTTCCTTTCGTTATGATACAGACATTTCTGGCAAAAAATCAACAACATAATTCTGGTAATAATACCTAAATATATGGTACTTAAATCAGTCACTTAGAAGTTTTTCTGTTCATAATGTTGTTGGTTAAACGAAAATTCCGGTTTTCTAAATTATAGTTCTTGTTACCCCACATTTAGTAATAAATACAAAATAGAAAAATAAATTTAACCTATTAAATGATTTTTATGCAATACTCTAAGTTATTATGATAAAATAACAAAATGTTACCTCATTGTATGAATTTTAACAAATATTTTAAAACTTAGTTATATTGTTAATTTTACCAAACTCATTGCTAAAGTGCTTCGGAATAATTACCAAGCCTTTTGTGTTTTTGTAGAGTCAGAAAGAGGTAGTGACCATTCTCTGTTTCTCAATGAAAATATCTTGTAGCTAGCTTATCGAATATTTCATTCAACATATTATAAAGTTTCCTTTTCTGACTTTTAATTAATTGCTTTATGTTTTCAAAAATATAGCAGGAAACGTGATTAATCTAGCAAAATATAAAGTGTAATTATTGATTATTTAGCAATTTGTTTGATAATGTCTCCCATTTCATTATCGATTTACATTTTCTTTTATTATAATATAATTAGTTTAGTACTACTCCGAACTGTTTACGATCAAATAGCTCGCATATTTCTAAACATTCAGTAATTTGCTTCACTAATTTAACTCATTTCTATCTACTACTTAAATATACATTACATGACTCTTTATGAAGGATTAGATAATAAATTCGCTTCTTTAAACATCATTAAAATTCAAATGTTGTTTATTAATAGATGCACATACATATACTTGCACAAAATTCAAAGTAGTATAATGCTTATTAGATTTTAATTGATTGTTTTAATTTGGAGCCCATAAATTAATGTGTTATCTAGTTGTCTTTGAAAGTTAATTTTCAAATAATTTTCGAAGAATGAGAGTAATTTAGGATAATACGTTAAATGTATGATTCGCAAAAAATTAAAACAAACTCCATGGTAACTTTTGGTCTAATATTCCTATTTTCAAGTAATAATGATAAGAGTGATTAATCTTAATTATGCTAATAAAAGTGTATCGTTGGTAAAGTACACAAAACATGAGTGGGCATGGCTAGATTCTTAAAATATGCATGCTGTGCTTGCGCAGATGGCGTTATACACCTATACGTTGACGTCGACGTTCATTTTGAATCCCTCAAGAAAATCATGCAACTGGAGCAGAATGGAATCTTCTATTGGATATAATTATAGCTCTTCAAATAGAAAAAAAATTAGAAATTAGAAATCTTAGATCCGGGACTAAATTTAGAAGCCAGCATGTAAACACGTTAAACGCCGCGCGCATTTTGAAGGAAATCTCATGTGGGCAACCCGCGCTTCTTAGCACTCTTATTGTTATATAAGAATGCAAAGTGAATGATTAACACATTAAAATAAATTAACAAAATTTGATTTAAAATGCGAAAAAGGAAGTAACTTTTCAATACATTTTCAGTAACTACTTAAAACAATTTAAATTCTTTAGATTTATACCATATTTTACACAGTCAGTCATCTATGATTGACATCTGCCTGAATGGGAAGTTTAGGCTGATATTTTTTAGTATTTCTTAGTATTCCTCAGTATTTGATATTTCTCAGTATTTAGTATTTCTCAGTATTTAGTATTTCTCAGCGATGGCTGACATGGCAATCATGGTGAATGAAAATCCGTCACAGCTCATCTGTTTTTATTCACAGCCGCGTCACAGATCTTTTTTTTTAAATTTTGTTTTAAATTTTTTTTTTTTAATATTGGGCGTTATAATGATTGCATGTCCGGAACTTGACTGCATGTCCGGAACTTGACCACATGTGCGGAACTATTGAAAACATTTATTAACGGAAAATTTTTATTTAGGAAATATTTCTTTTCGGAATTGAAGGAAAGAGAAAGAATTTTTAAGCTTTGTGCGGACGCGTATAATATACACGAAAGCGCCGGAAAATTTGACACCATCACGAAAAATTTTTTACTATTTCTAAAAAAAGAAATAAATAATCCAGCTCTTCAAAGAAAATTTGTCTTTTTCGAATACCCGAGAGAGAAGAAAAGGTTTCGTTTTTACGCTTTTTCCTACCAATACTAACGCGATTTAAAATTACATTCACATGATTTAAAGTAACCCATTGCGACCCCTGTTTCATTTTTTCACGATTTTATATCACAGATCGCGTTTCATATTCTCGTGATTTAAAAGTCCCTATAATGATTTGTGTTTGACGTGACTTGAAAATTATGCATCGTAATTTATATTCACGTGGTTTTAAAAAGAAATATCGAGATTTGTATCCTCGCGATGTAAAAATCAAACATCAAGATTCGTATTTACGTGATATATTAAAATCAAACATCGAGATTCATAGTCGCGCGATTTTAAAATCAAATATCGAGATTTGCATTCCCTTGATTCTAAAATTAAATATCAAGATTTGTATTGATGAGATTTTAAAATCAAACATCGAATTCGTATTCTCGTGACTTTAAAGCGACTATTATGATTTGTGTTCAAGTAGCTTGAAAATCATACATCCGAATTCATATTTACACGGTTTTGAAACGAACCATCGAGATTCGTATTAAGATGATTTTAATTTTAAGCATTGAGATTCGTAATTACGCGATTTTAAAAAATAAATGTCAAGTATCGTATTTGCGTGATTTAAAAATTGCTTATTGAGATTCATATTCACACAATTCATATAAATGAATTCAATCTCACATCGATATTTTTAGCAAAGCGTTGATAGCATTCTGCGGATAAATGTTTTCTGCATAAACTGTTTTCTTGATTAAATTTCAGGTATTTTTTTCAATTAGTTAAAAAGTGTTTTTGCACATAATATTTTTGGATTTGTATTTTCATTTTTTTTTTTTTTTGCCAAATTCAATGAGGTATGAATCAATATAGAGTTCTATAAACATTAAACTTTAAAATGAAATCCGCGATTGTCAAACGAGTTTTGCCAAAATAAGGTTTCGAAAAAAAGATTGAAACTAGTTACAATAATTAATCAATGCGTGCAGAAAGTTTTTTAATTGAGATTTTGTGTTCACAGAAAGTTTTTCATTTTATCTAACTATGGTTAGAACAAAATAAGGTTTCAAAAAAAAGATTGAAACTAGTTACAATAATTGATCAATGCTTGCAGAAAGGTTTTTAATTGAGATTTTGTGTTCACAGAAAGTTTTTCATTTTATCTAACTATGGTCTTAGTCCTAGTCCTGTCGGTGGGTCGGGTTGCCTGAGGCCGGAACGGCCCTTTACCCCTTCATCGTAGATGCGGATCCTTGAGGTGTTTCCTGGAGGTCCTTGTTTCCTAAAATTGAGAGTAAGGAGACTAACTATGGCTATGTGATAGCACTTTTTATACCCGCCATACAGTATGGTAATGACATTTCTGATAAAGAAAAAATATAATTCTGGCAAAAACCGAAATATTCGGTATTTAAACCATTCATTCTGTAATTTTTCCGTTTAAATGGTAACAGTTTTCTGGAAACTCTGGTTTTCAAACTTATAGTTTTTTTCCAACACATTTAGTAAAAATTACAAAACTAAAAGTAAATTTAACCGAATAAATGTTTTTTTATGAAATGCTCTAAGGGATCATGATAAAATTTCCAAATTTTATCACATTAACCTAAGTTTGTCACACATTATAAAACTGTATTTTATTGTTTATTTTACCAAATTATTATACCAAAACACTTCGATAAAAATTACTGAGCATTTTGGGGTTAGAGTCAGAAACAAATCAACGTAATAAAACTTCAAAGAAACTGATCCTTCTAAAGAAAGCATTTTCTCTTACTATTCATATACTTTGGTTATACGATAATGTATTTTAATTATTTTACTCTAAAACATGATATATCGGCACTCGTACTCGCTTCATTATTTATTCCTTCTTAATTTTATTATTTTATTGCTAGCTACTCTAAATTTTGATGGTATAAAACTTTATATATCTAAGCAAAATTAAAAAAAAGTTTTACTGTATCAAAATCTGAAACTTCTGTATTTCAACTGTATCTAATTTCATCATACACAAGTTTGACTCAAAAGTCCCAGAAATAGAGAACGCATTTAAAAGGAATATCAATGCATAAATAAGGACATTGCTAATAAAATTCACAGAAAACATTCTTCCGAAGGAAAGTCTTATCGTTTGACTATTCAAATTCTTTGGATATGTGATGCATACTTTACTTATAAAGCATCAAAACATTACATATAGACACACATATTTATTTTAACCTGAACTCTGATATTTTCGCTGCAGGGAGAGTCATACTGTAAGGCTTTCAAATTTCTTCGAAATGGGAATTCTGACCTGAATTTTAAAATATACTTTTTGATAAACACGATCCTTCTACACCCTCCCCCCGGTGGAAAAGAGATACATACGATGTGAATACAAAATTGAAAGAGACATTTCTAAAAGCACGCGATGTTCTAGAACACTTCTCAGTACAAGAGGCTGGCACCTAACTTCATTTGCTGAACTGGGCTATTAAATTTTTCAGCACAATATTGTTGGCTTCAGATATTGTCGCTGCCTTTTTAAAGACATTAATCGCGCATAATTTAGAAAGTTTGAGGATTTTTAAATTTACAATGAATATTTTTCAAAAATTAATGACTTCTGAGAAAGTAAAAGCGCTAAACTGTTTACAATGAATGTTAATGATTACATTGTAAATAGAAATATATTTTTCGCCATATTTTATTTTATTCTGACTATGAAAGTCTAAGTATCTGCAAACGTTATTGCGCTATTATTTTGGCGTTTCTATATATTTTACCAATAACGATATATTTTACCAAATTATGGTAGTTATGACTATACTTTCTTCCTCATTGTAGTAAATATTAGTAAGTATTAAGTAATATATATCCTTTTATTCAAAAAATAGTTGCAGAATTTGAAGTGAAAAACTTTATTATTTTATTTGAATAAAAAAAATAATATTTCCAGCTCAATTTTTTATACGTTAGTTCAGTTTGTTAATAATCTAACCAAGCGAGTCCGCTAAAATCAGAAAGCTATTATGTTTTATCGTTTAAAAGCGTGTATATGCTTTTCATTCATTTATCGTACTTAAGTGTGCTTAAGTGTACTTAATATGACTAAATGTCATATTAAGTTTTTAAATTACCTTCTAAATGTTAACCAACAGAGTACATTAAAAGCAACCTTAATTATTTTAAAATCCACTACATTTACTTCATATTTATACTAAAAGCTTAGTATTTTACGTATTTTCCATTAAAAAATTCGATCGTGAAGTAAAAATTTACATGATTTTTAAATTCAGATTTAATTAGTCTTGATATGCTTTTTTTTAAAGTCGAAAAGACTTGTAAAAGCTAAAGAGGTTTCTTTTCTGCAACTTTAAAATGTTAACCTGCTCTGTAGAAAATTCAGGATCAAATTACATCACTTTGGATACAACACATTACAGCACATTAAATCCAATTTCACCCTAAATATTCATTTTTTCTGCAAAATATTATACCGAAAATTTTACCGTATTTATTTACTTAAGTTTCCTGTATTTATTTCAGGGATTTTGCGGTGATTATTACTGTAAAAATTTTGGTTTATCAGATTTTTTGTTCCGTTATATGATCTGATAAAAATTGATTTAATGGTAAAAAGTACTGACTGCCAAAGTGTTGGCCTTTTTTGCCGTAATTTGTTCTGGAGATTTTTGGATAATATTTCTATTGGTATATTTCTGTGGATAATATTTCTATTGGTTGTTGATGGCAATTTACGAAGGCTTATTGAAGATAGCTAGCAATCTGTAAATAGTTCGTTCGTGAATTAAAAAATACAAAAGTGCAAAAAAATCATTTTTTGTGACTGAATAACACTCATTAAACACAATTTTTAATTTTATAGCTAACTTTTCAATTATATAAGTATCTTTTCAATTATTGTTGACGTTTCACTGTTATAAAAAAAAATTTATATTTAAAAATTGGAATTTCGAAATTCGAAGTTCTCTTTGAACTTTAACTAATTCAAATTCAAGATTGTGAATTTCAAAGTTAACAAAGTGTAATAAACTGTCAACAGAGAAAATTTACGATCAATAAGTACAAAATAATAGAGTTCAGCCGATAGAGGAACCAATCGAGCTTCCCTTTTTCTCGTTAATTATAAAGTGGCTCATAGTTAGAACCTCGGAAAGACAGCGAATTAACTGAATTTAAAATTTCGTTTTTTATACTAATAAAATAAAATGCCACCATTCCTTGTTCTTTTATTTTGCAGAGTTTTATTGTTTTTTTTCTTACTATAACCATCTTTATTAAAATTATGCCACCACAATATTATTGCTTTGTGACTTTTCGAAATTTAATTACTAGCTGCTGTAATAAAATCCTTTTAAATGATAAAAGGTTAATAATAAAAGGTTCAATAATAAAAAGGTCAAAAATGAAAGGTTTACTGAGTTCAATAAAATGTTTTTATGCATTAAAAATGTTACACTTTTTCATTATTTTGCAATTTGTTTTGGCATTAATGAAATAAAAACTATAAAAATGCATTGTTATGATCTATGTTCATATGAAATATTCTTATTCTCATTTTTTTATTTGGACATTATTAAAAAAAAACTATTCAAACAATATGAAAATGTTCTTCAAATTCTAAATAGGTCATACATTTTATTTTGAAACAAATAAAAAATGCCTTTCGAAAGAAATAAAAATAATGTTTATGTTATCTTCGAACAAGATATTTATAGTGATTTGACTAATCATAAAACGGGATTATGTTCGAATCTTTAAAAATCTTTACAGTAGTTTCTTATAACTTCAAGAATTTAAAGCTCCTATTCAGCTCAAATCTTGTACTCGAAAGAAAAAATGTATACGAACAGAATTTCTTTTTAATTCTTGTGTGATTTGTTTTGTTTTCGATCAAACGAAAATGTCCAACAGAAAATTCAATCGAAAATTTCCTTCTTATTTCCTGTATGTTTGGAACAAAAGAAAGCTATAAATGTGGAAAAAAACGAAAAACTCAGTTTTCTCCATAGGACAAGTTTTAAAAGACATCTCAACAAAAATAATTTTGTTGTGTTCTTAAAAGGTTTTACTAGTTCTATTAAATTTTTGTTTTTCTTGAAAAAGCAAAAACACTTAACCACTAAATTTGATGGAGGCCAATACATTTTAAAGAAAAACTTTAAAATATAGTTGCAACTTGTGTTTTAAGAAAAAGTAAAAGTTTACTGCAAATTGCATCGGGTGCATTTATTTTAGAAAGAATTTCTAAAATATAATCGATTGTTTATGAAACATAAAAATGAATTAAAGCGTTATTTTTTCTACTTAATAAAAGCTAGAACAATCCATTTTTAGGTTTTTCTCAGGTCAAAATTTTTGATGGCTTTCCATTGATAAACCAACATAATCTCGATGGTAACCCTCATCTCAATGTAGGAATTCGGACTGATTTATGATGATCCAACATAAGAATAGCAACTTGTTTTGATGTTTGTTCATGTTAAACCATCAGAAATTTCCCTCATAGTTTCCTAGAAATCAAATGTTGGAACGATAATCATGAACCACCTTTAACCCAAAGTAGGAAGCCGGGCTGATTTATTATGGGCCGGCATAAAAAAAAATTGTTTTGATGGTATATTCCAGAAGACTACAAGAATTCCCATCAAACCATCATGTAAATGTATAGTTGGATCCATCATGGACCATCACGGATCATCATTGATTGTTGGTCCAGGAGAATGCAACTTCTCTTAATGGTTAACCATCATAGCATTAAAGTAGCATTTTTCATCGTGGAATGATAGAAGTTTGTTGGCATATCAAAAAACATGAACACATAATGGAAAATGTTGGATGATGGTGACCATCAAAGGATGTTGGACCATCATGAATAGCACTGAAACCAACATAATGTATAAAAATGTTTTGATGGGACCATCAAGAATTTTGACTTTTGACTAAATCAATATAGTTTTACCAATTTTAAATACATCTCGTGTTGATATAAATGCCTACAATAAAATAGGTTTGTACTTACTATTGTTATGGATTGTAATATCTACTAAAATCAAACTATAATAAAATCTCGGTAGACAAATGTATAAAATTATCTTTAATACTAGATTGCCCAAGGAAGTCATTTTGACTGCTTTTTAATTTCAATTAGAAAAACAATGATGAAAAAATGTCTTAGAATCGTGTGACTTTTTGTACAACATATAATTTTTTTTATTGTTAATATTTACTAATAGCTTGTTATATTCCAAATAATAAAAAAATATTGAAAATTAATTTTACACATTTCTTTACACATTAGTTGTTCTTTCACAATCCAGTCATTTTGACTGCTTTTGGGCAATATAGGTATTTCAGTCTTTCTAGTGTTAAAGAAAAGAAGTAATTATTATTTTTTTTTTTTACGAATATATCAAAGTAAATAAAAAGTGTAAAAAAAAGATTTCATTAAAATAGAAGTGTGTTAGCAAGAAGTACCATTTTTTTATTATTTAAAAATTTTTTTAACTTCAATACCGCAAAGAAAACAAAAGAAAAATAAGCATTATCGAAAATGGGACGTATAAACAAATAATCTCTTAGTTCAAATCTTCAATGTTAGCTTAAACTAATATCATTAATAATATAGTATTTAAATATTTAGTAACAAAATATATACTCTAAAAGACCAATTTCAAAAATAAAAATATATACCGCTTTTAATATAGATAACATGCAAAAAAAATGTGTGTCCTCCGCACTTGCATGACTTATTTGCTCGGAATCTAAAAGTAACTATTTTTAGAAACCTTAACGACCTGTGAGAAGACATCTTCGAATATTATTAAAAATGCGAAAAGCAAAAATAATTAACGATGTTTTTTAATTAATTGCTTTTAAATTACTTTGGATTCTCAAACTAATTAAGACTTTTTTCGTCCTCAGATTTTCTTTAATGAACTTTGATTCCAGTAACTTTCAGTCGTTTCAATTCTACAAAAAATCTTCCAAATATGTTTCCTTATAACAAATAATTATTTTAAAAAATTCCAATTTAAATTAAAATATCACAATAATTACTTTCTTACCTAGTTAATTAACGCTATTAAGTTAAAATAAAACAAAAAATATGTTTTTTGCAATTAAAATTATGTGAATAAACCTTTTTACCTAGAACAACTGTCGGATTTATTATTTTTATTTAATGTTTTTAACTTAATAATTTTTCGAAATCTATTAAAATGGTCATCGCAATTAAAAGACTCGCATTAAAATGAACGAAATAACATTTATTAATATAAATTGTTCAAATTTTTTCAGAACAAAAGCTTTTTTTGTGTGTTCCACTAATTATTTCTTAGCTTAACACACTAGGTACCTTCCGAAAAGCTTTTAGTCACTTTCTAAAATTTTTCACAAAGACTCCTAAAATAACTTGGCATGGGTAGATTTTAAAACAGCAAAAATTTAAGGGATCACATGAAGTCAGATCTTAAGGTTAAGAGCGTGTGGGAGAATCATGCAGAGGTAGACATATGGTATCACGCGCACATGGTAGGACAAGGTGTGTAATGATGTGAAGAGCCCTAAACAATTATATTATCCCTGCAACAGTCCGATATTGGACAGTGAAAGCTCATGGAAGTTGAGGCGACACAATCCCGTGACCAACGGCATGAATGTGGCAATGTTGTCCGCCTTTACTTTTGAGACAAGATGGTTGACACCATTGGTCTTCAAGATGCCACTGGGGATGAAACTCTTATTTATTCACAATAACAGTTCAGTGCCTTAGGTACTCGCAGAGAGGACCTAAGAAAGAAAAATAGCTGCAGTTTGGCATTGATGCAAACTTTTATCTAAACATTTTACTTACATTTCGAATTATTATGATGTTTAAATCGGGTATCATTTATTATGCTCTTTACAATTTTGTCTGAGATAAAGGAAATAAAAGAAAATATTGAAACTACATACACTGAGGAAAAAAAGTATGGTCAAAACTACAACGATATGGTAAAATTAACCGTGTTCCTAGCTTCATGGGAAAGCTAAAAATCTCGATAATATTTACAGAAGTGGTTTGGTATTGATTTTGGAAAAAAATAACAATAAAATATGGTTTTATAGTATTCGATAAAATTTGTTAGTTGTTTCATGACAATTAGAGCACAGCAAAGAAGCAGTTATTTTGGTATTTATGAACCAGAATTATGGTTTTACCTGATTAAAAGCTTTATTCACTTCAAGAAAGGAAATAACAGTCAACATGTATTGAAGGCATTAAAAATAAGCACTTATTTTTATAACTTGCCATACATGAATTAGAAGAAACAGAAGTAATTTAAAATGTAAAACAGAAAGTTACCAACAAAAAATGGAAAAATAAAGATAAGAAACAAAAATAAGAAAACCACAGAAGCCCAGAGAGAAAAAAAAGATCAAAAAATAAAACAAGAATAAGCACGGTGGCCGAGAGGGGAAAATCAGAATAAAAGTCATTTTCACACTTTATGGAAAGATGAAGAAAAACTATTGTTGTTAACAAGGGAATCAGAATGTATATAAATAAAACAAGATTCAAGGGCATCTAGATGAGCTGATGTGATTAGGATGGAAGTAGTTTTGGAATTGCCGAAATTGAATGAATGCCCAAGATTCCAACAATGTTCCCCAATTGATGATTTTTCGTATTCTTTATATCAGACATGTCTATCGTGTTCCCTTATTCTAACTTTTAAAGTGCGTCTAATTAGTCCGATATATCCAAGGTCACACTGACACAGAATGCAGATGCCCCAGCAAATTACAGTTTTTATGAGAAATATCATTTATATTGAGTATTGTAATTTTACCAGAATTTATTTCTCCGTGCACGAATAAACAAATATTAAACTTTACATATTTGTTCTGCTTTTGATATTTTACTAATATATAAATGCATTTTGAAATTAAATTTTAAGATTATTATATTTTAACTGAATTGATAAAATAAAAATAGGAGATTCTGCCTCAAAAGTAAATTCGAAATAGAAAACATTTTTGAAATACACCAATCGCTATTTGCCTTTAAATGTTCTGTCAATAATTAATAGTGATTATGTATCGCTTGAATTTTCTAGAACGCGCCAAGCCGGGTTGTTATGATTATGTCGTTGTTATGCTTCAGCTCCTGCGATTTATTTTTTTGTAATAATCTCCCTTTTTTTTAAAACTTACAGACAATTTATTGACTAAATGTTTATAAAAAAGCAAATAAATCTATAACAATCTTTAAATCCTCTTCTGTATAATACTGTTTTTAAAAAAATGTATAATAGATGATGATTTAATCAAAATTATTGGAACCAACAAAGGCATATTATTCATGAATCTTTTTCGTCAATATCTTATTTTCAACAATAATTAATTTTCATCAGCAACAATTTTCTTCCATAAAAAGTTTTCTTTTTTTTTATTTATTTTCATGTTGAATTTTAAGATAACGAAATTTACTATTCTATACTATTCTTTTTAAGATGTTCCTCATTGAAGATGTTTATCGTAACGAACTTCGCACAAACTCAAGACAATTAGAGATCATAAAAGTACTACTGATAAATTACATTGTAAATGAAGTTAAAAATCTTCCATTTAAATCTTCAATTCAATTACAGAGAAAAAAAGATGGAACATTTTTCACTTTTTCTTTTGACTTGATAAATCTGCCTCCAAAGCATCATCAATATTTTTGTCATGGGTGTTCTCGAACATGGAATAATGAATAAATCTTTTACGATACGATATTTTAAACTTCCCGAATGAATATCGATACATACGATATCGCAGTCTGTTCGGTGAAATTCTTAGAAGTCGTCGATGCAAAACAGCATTTTCTTTTAGTTTACTTTATTTTTCTTTCTGGCGATAAATAGCTTTTTGATGTCAGTTGAGGCGCAGAGAATTCCAAAGTTTTTCAAATGATGTATGATTCCTTTTGCATTAAATTTCTCACCCAGGCCCTTTCTTGAACATTTCATTTATTAGCTTGAAAGTTTATCTCACCAAAGAGCTTTTTTGTTAACAGCCTCTTGGCGATTTTCTTCTAGTTTCATTATCAGCTACATGTCGAATTCTTACTTTTTTAACGATATTACTTTTAATACCGATTCATGAATTTTTCATGTTTGTTACATATTTCGCAACACAATTTATTTGCCCAATTTTGAAATATTTCATAAACAAGATATCTGTCGTAGAATTTGGTAAAATATCTTATCCAATCAATATATTAGTGTATATTGAAAGTACTTCAATTTAGAAAAGTATATTTCGAATATTTTTATATTATAGGGAAAGAATTATTTTTTTATAGAAAATGTATGAGATATTTTTTTTATTATTTTGCTAGATTATAAGATTTTTTTTAAAAACTCAAAGTATAAATTATAAAACAAGCTTTATAACACACACTAACTATTACTTGTACTATTATATGACAAATAACTATCTGTTGTTATATGGTTCGATAGTCTCCATGTTGCTTGTCATAGCATTTATAAACTGTTGTAAGTGTCAATGCATGTAACTATTTTATTTCACATTTTATTAAGCAAAACTTATTAAGTCTTACATCTAATCACTTACTTCAAATAGTTCAATCCCACTGTTGAAAAATCATAAAGACCTGATTCCCAGTAGAACAAAGAAGTCAAGCATCACTAGCTGTGGTCAGTGAGCGGATGTGACCACTTCGATTAGCCTACTAAAGGACTTTTGCAGCTCGTTATCGATCCTCGTTTAATTGTTATACCTCAGAATGCTGGATTTCGCACATTGGATCTCGGTTTACCATGGTGGATCAGCCATCCTATCTGCAAAGGATCAAAATTAAGATGGCATGTCTTCGGATCATCTTTAGGAATTTTTCCCATATCATCGCCAATAACCCATTGTACAGCTTTCATGACACTTAAAACTACTACTACAATATCGTGCAGAATCACTGGTTAATTTTATTTGTGTTTTTGACAATTTAGTTAAGTTTCAGATTAAACCCTATTTTTTTTTTCAATTAAACGACTTAAAACTCCTCATGCACCACAAAGTATAGCATGAGACTTACAGTTGTAAGTAGAAAACAAAAGAAGAAAAATTTACAAATTTAAATTAAAAACAAAATTCCGCAAGTCAGCAAAAACTATCAATACTTTTGACCAGTTCTGATAAGACAGGAGGCCAACAAATAGAAAGACGCCTCAAATCAGTCTTTACTTTCATTCGGGCACTCGCATACAGATTGCAATGAAGAAGAATATGTTCAGCATCTTCATCAGCAACTCCGCAAGTACAAATTCCACTATTCTCCAGATGGAAACGAAATAAATATCTCTTAAAATTTCCATGGTTTGTTAAAATTTGGGTTAATTTAATTACGGTGGTTATAAATTTGGGTTTATTGATGTACTGTTTTATTCTCAATACTCATGATTATCCTTAATGGGAAACATGGTTGAACTTTGAACAATTTTTTAAGATTTTATATTATTGCTCTTTATGGAAGTTTTGTTTAAATAATGAGTTCAAATCGCAATATCCAAATATTAACAATAAAACAAAAAATAGAGAAAAAATAAAGAAAGCATTAATAAATTACATATTTAGGAGAATAAAAACAATTTAGATCTCCAAAAAAGCATTAGATCTTTCTAACGGCACATAAGTATGTTTGTGCTCTGGCAATCAAAAAGCTTTTTAAAACAAAAACGTGAAAACTATTTTTAATTATGTCTTAAAATAGGTTTATTTTGATTGTATTAACCATTTTTTTTTTTTTTCAGAAATGTCATTACCATGCAATACGGTAATTCTAACAAAAACATTTTTCTCCGTGCACATCCTTTCCAAACTTCTGTAGATCAATTATGTTACAATTTATGAAATTTCAATTGTATCAATAAGTGATTGTTTTAAAAATAAAGAAAATATTTAAAAATTCAAAACCAAGGATCAAAGTACATGGTAAAAATAATCAAAGTGCCGTTTATCAACGAAATTCAACTAGCATATACAAATGACCTTTAGGGTTTAATGAATACCTTATTAAAAATCCAAATGAATCGGTTTATAGTGCTCTAAACTAAAAATAATTTGATAATCAAGCAAAAGCTTTGTTTTAATAATTATATTCTTTTTAATATTTAATGTATTATGTTCATGATAAATAACCGTTTCCCGAATATTTTCGAACACCGTGTTCACCTTCATTTGCCTCAAAGCTTTGTTCGAATATTTACTGTATTTGAACTTAGCTATTGTTACGAATAACAAAAGATGATTTCTCATGGAAAGTAAAATAAGATTTTGCGTGAGAGTATAAATTAGCGTCATTCTTCAAACATAGCTTCAAATTTCCTCAGGGAACGACACACCCTATCTAATGGTAAACTAAAAGCAAATTAATTCTGTTTCTTCTATTCAATGTCTTGATTACTTTATATCTACCATTTTGCAATTGATATTGGGGGAAAGAGTAATGCAAAATATTACATCTAATAAAATAAATTACGAGATTAAACTTCTATGCTGCATATAAATATAGCTAAAACAAAGAGAAAAGAACACAAATAATGTCACGTAAACAGATATGTCTCGAAACTCGAAAAGAAATGAAGGTGTATAAAACCGAAACTAAACCAGTGGTTATCTATGGTTCAAAAATTCTCACATTGACCCAAAAACATGAAAAGATGTAGATTTCCTGGCAGAAGAAAATACTAAGACCCAATTTCGCACCAATCAGAGAGGGTAATATGTGGTGAAAAAGATTCAACCATGAAATCCAAAAGAGGAAAAAAATAATATATACAGGGTCATTCATAATTCCCTCTGTTTACGACAACCTTATATTTACTACAACTGGCTTCAGTGGTACATGTTACTGCCATCGACAGGCAACTGCTTAAATTAAAACTTGAATACTTTCGGAATAATTTCTTTTGTTCTTTTTTGCCATATTGGTCTTCGTTTTTTTACTATAACGCTACGAAACCCCGGAGGGAATTATGAATAACCCTGTATTATATAAAAAAGAATCCAATGGTAAAGAGATATAGAAAAAAAATGACAACAGATGCACAAAAAAATATTGTAATAACAACTGTCATGGTCAAAGAAAACGGGAAACACAGAGGAAGTGATGGATAAATGAGGCTGAGAGAGACCTCAAGATCTTGACATTTGAAACATTTTGACATTTGAAAATCAAACCATGAAGTAGACCGCTTTGGATTGGAATGGTTAGGAAGTCACAGCTCAACACGTACCTATATACCAGGACTAAGCAAGTAAACAGATCATATAGGTATTATACTCCACGATGAAAAAAATCCCTGTGATAAGATAAATGACCAGCATAAGGGGTTTTAATCACTTAACGCAGAAATAAAATTTTGTCCGTAAAGCTGGTCATTCATCTAAAAATACATCTCTAACCATAATTTTTCCTTCTTTTAAAATAAATGATCACTGACTGTAAAAGTTACTATTAGTTCATGCCTTAGCTTTATTTGAGGCTCAAGTGATTAGTTTGTCGATTCTATGTGAACCATAAATCGAGGCAAAATAGTGTGTAGTTCTGCCATCTGTCACGGACTGAGAGAGATGCGTGTTTGTTATCCGAGGTCAACAATGTAGTGCAGGAGAGGTGGTGTCCTTTGGCGCCGTAGCTTGATGCTGTAGCCAACGTTGAAACAGGTGTATACTGTACTTCCCCGAACTGAGGTAGGATGCATTATAAAATAACGATCAGTCCTACTAATTTTGCTCAAATTTGTCACATTCACCTGCTTTGCTCTTTTTTGCAAAGAAGGTAGGTGGCTGTTTAAAGTTAAACTTCCGATTTTTACGGAAATTTCTTTGGGATTATTGAAGCATTTTTATTTTTACTTACTTTATTACAGTACTACTTTTTATTTTATGTATTATTTCATTTTATTAGAGATATTGTATCAAAATTCCCAGAAAAATTTTTTAAAGGTGCATGTGAAACATATAAATGTGTATTAAAAGATAAAATATGTTTTAAGAAATATTAAAATTAAATTTACGAAAAATATTAACTGGGTGAAGTTAAAATATTTAATCAAAATGCTGTATAAAATATTCAAGCATTTTATGGTATTAAAATTAACCAAATAACCAAACAATTAAAACAAATTTGATAGCAGTCAAAGTGAATTCTTTCGATAAAAATTAACAAAATTGATAAAATTATTATGAAACTAAATGTTAAGTTTATTACCGCAGCAGGGTGCTGTCTACGTTATGTCTGGAAGTGTTGACATTTCGCCATTTTTTAATAAAATAAAATTAAATGCTTTAATAATTGCTCTATAATTAAAGTGGATCACATTTAAATGTTTCCCTGTATTTTAAAAATTTCTCATAGCTTCAGACAGAGCGAAAACTACTCGTATTTACTTTCTTTTCTAAAAGCGATCAATATTAGTCAGAAATTAAACTACAGAATACATGCGACAGTATTCTCTTACAAATATAATGGAATAAAATTTTTAAAAAATTAATGAATAATAATAGTAGTAATTAAAGGAATAATAGTTTAGCACTAACGATTATATGAAAGGTAAGTACTTATAAATAATGTAAATAAGTATGACAAAGTATAAATATAAAAATGTTATTTCATGTTCACTAAATTAAACAAAACTTAATTGTTTAGTCATAATTATTTTAATATAAAAATGCATTAAATTCCACCTAATATACATATATATGCATCTGTAAAATTAGAATTATCTAAAATTCGAACTTATACTTTTGGTTTCCAAAGCTAGGAATATTCTTAATTTGATTTCGAATTTCGCCATCTAAAAATATAATTATACGTATTTTCTACTTAAAAAACGAAATAAGTTTCACTCTTTCGGTCTTTTTAATGGATTTTCTTAACACTCTCTTGAGGAAAAGGTATTTAATCGACGAAAAAAAAACTTGGTGAAGGGTTTTTACTGAAATAAATTAAATAAATTTATTTAGACACGGTAACTTAATGACAGATACTGGGTGCATTTTCCGCACTGATGCTTTTAAGTTTAAAAGACGAAATAAGATTTTTGTAGCGCTAAAAAACTAATAGCGTATAAAGCATTTTCTTGCCTAGTAATTAAATTTTAAGATAGGTGTTTATCTTATGGAAAAAAGAAGTGAAATGTACTTCCCTGAACGAAATGGAAGTTAAAATTAAATTAGATCGAGAATAATTGATAAATCTCTTTCAAAATAAGTGTTTCGAAAATTAAACATAAATATACGAAGCAGGATAATCCATTGTCAGCTTTTCCGCGTTACTTATAAAACACTGAAAAAATGTACAATTGATTTATTTCAATTTAATTATTTTATTCCAAATTTGTGTGTTTTAAATTTAAATTAGTATTCTTTTACAATTATAATATATTTCAAATAGCTTGAATTCAAAAAATTCAAAAATCATAGCTTAAGATTATAAGATTTTTAATAAATAAGATTTTTGAATTCATAGCTTGAATTCAAAAATCTTATGTAAAAGTGAAAATTAAAATTAAAATTTTTTTTGAAGCTGAAATTATAGTAACAAATATTACAAACGAACAAATTACACTTTCGGCGAGATAGGTTACGTGTTAGATAGCAGACAATATTCATCAACTTGACAAAAGTGAAATTCAACAACACAGAAGGCAGATCTCATCCGGAGCAACGCTTATCTTTAGCAAAAGAAGTTGCGCGTTTTATATTGTTTTGAATTATTTTATATCACCACTTGTCATCAAAGATCTGAGAAATAGGGTCCGAGTAGATTGGTCAGGAGAGCGGTTTAAAGTTTGGACCCTTTAATGTTAATTTTACTTTTTGCGTATTTCACCATCTCGAAAACATTTTAAGCGAAATATAAAAAAAAATTCTCTCAAATATAAAATTATTTTACCCAAAGATATTTCGATGCAAAACATAACTTTTATTAAGTATTCTATAATTTTATATTGTGGGGAGAGTAGATTTCGATCATGTCAGCCGTCATCTATGAAAAGGTACCCCACCATAGAATCGAGTTAGCATGTCTTATATACTAGTGGATTGTAATTTTGTAGTGGTAGATACGCTACAGTACTCCCCCACCAGAATTATATCTGTGATAGAATTCGATGAATGGATGCCACTAGTTGATTCATTGCTGTCTTTGTGAGAAGCCGGGAGAGCTGTATTAAGATCACCGCACTGTTTGCTGCGGTCGTGAGAGTAGTATTAAGTTCAAGGTCGTGGTCACTCCTGTGTTGCCTTTAGCAGTCGGGTCGATACCTTGTGTGTGATTGAAATTGAGCAACAACAGCACTAGGAGGTGGATGATGTTGCAGTCACAAGTAGCAAGTCAACTGTTCAATGTGGACCATTCAACGAAGTAAGCGTATTCATATCGAAGTGGGCGTTAACTGTCAAGATAATTGTGTTCGTATCGAAGTAGGAGTTTCGGTCAAGGCAGGCGTGTTCACATCACGTCCGGGTCACCAATGTGGGGACAGTAGATTTCGACCATCCATCCTATTATTATCCTATTATCTTTGCGTTAAGCAGCTTTATGCTGCTATCGATGCGTGAATGAGAGTATCATATTCTAGTAATCCAGGGTCACAAATTGTGGAGTGCAGGACAGAAGAAAACATTCGTGATGAAGGGAATGGTGGAGATATCGTAGTGTCAACCGCAGGGACTCGAACCCCTGTATTGACAGTCATGAGATTGACAGATTAGCCCTCTCGGTTATAATAGTTGCCAACTTGCAAGGAACTAAGTGGCTTCCTTAAGAAGGCCTAGTTGAAGCGATAAAAATCTGGTTTTACCGTGTTAGGTGAAACCAGTTAATAAACGGTTTTTCTCACAATGAACAGTGTGAATAACATCTTATTTATGATTATTTTACTTTTTTGTTTGAATATGGTAAAATAACAATTAAATAGATTATTTATTTAATCATTTTTTCCAAAAATTTCTGATGGTGTATTTCTGATGGTGATCTAGAGATTGGTTTGGTCTCAATATGGTCCCAATAATCTGATCAAAAGAGCAGCCGAAAGTTTAGATCTCTTAATATTAATTATTCTTTTTGTGCAGTTCGAGAACTTTTTAAAGGAATCGCGAAAAAAAATTTCACGCAATTTTAAAATTCGTTTATCGAGAGAAAATTCTATGCAGAAAATAATTTTTAACACAATTTATTTTTTTACTGAATTTTGTACTGAATTACATCATTTTGAAAATTGAAAAATGTAATTTTCCATAGAAAAATAGAAAATTTGAACAACATCAGTCAAATAGTTTTTGAGAAATCGAATTTAAAATATACGATTTAACATGATAAAATAATTACCGGTTATAATACAAATTTAGTTCGTAGACATAAAAACAAGTATTTTAGGTTAAACATTCTTATAAGGATAGGAGTTGTCGTTATTGCGGGTACAACAAAAACGATACTCCCAATATTTACTGTATTGTATTTTTTTCAAGTGACCAAATAGTTTATTTACTAAATAATTGTAATTAGTTTTATAAAGAGAGTGCTTTAATCTTATTAGCAACACTTCTTTTACACATTAGCCTCTTTATAAAACAGTACATAATTGTCTTCTAAATATGTATGATTACGTAAAAGCTGCATATACTTACTATTTGTTTGTTTTTTAAGGAATTAAAAATAAAATTAAAATTATATATATTTAAATAAATCAGCGATACAAATCACCTGGTTCGAAAAATGTTTTTAACTTACTGAATAGATAAAATCTAAATTACTTAATTCGATTTAAGATGCATAATTTAATGTAATCCAAATCACGTGAATAGAATAAAGTAATTGAATCACTGGGTTAGAATTAGCTATTTGAATCATTTGAATTACTAAGTTGAATCAAGTGATTTGAATTGTTTGATTAGAATTAGAGATTTGGATCATATTAGACAAAGGAATTTGAATCAAATTAGAATTAGAGATTTGGATCATATTAGACAAAGGAATTTGAATCAAATTAGAATTAGAGATTTGGATCATATTAGACAAAGGAATTTGAATCAAATTGGAATTAGAGATTTGAATTACTTAATTTGAGTTAAGAATTAAAATCAAATGATTTTGTTGTACCAAAGAAAGCTGATTTGAATCACCTGATTCAAATCAGTGATCCAATTTTCTTCGTTTGAATCAGTGATTTGAATCACTTGATGCGAATACAGACTTAAATCTCTTGTTTCGAACCAAAAGTTTTGATTCGAACCAAGTTTTTTGATTAGAACATTATACATTGGAAAGCACTATAACAATCAGTTTATTCGAAGCTGTGACCAGAATTACTTGATTCGAATAGTAATCCAAATTATGTCATTCGAATGTTATACGAATCTTTTGATTCTAATTGATCCGATGATAGGTCTCTTTCTGTTGAAGTTTGATTACGATTATATAATGTATATATTATATATATATATATATATATATATATATATATATATATATACAGAGAAAGAGATAAAATACAAAAAATCATTATTGGTATTATATAGTGATTTAAGTCATTAGAATCATTTAAGGGAATAGATTCTTTTGAATCCCATTACCTTGATGGGAGCCGTGTTGGCTCAAGGGATAAAACGCTCACTTCTCAATGAAGTGATCCGGGCTCAAATCCAATAGATGGCTGAAAGAAAAGAATTCCACACCTGGCTCGCGCCGACCACAGTGCTTAAAATACAGTAGTAGACGGATCATAGCTTGATTCTTCTTGCCGTCAGGCTAACCATGAGAGGTTATCTTGATTTACCTTTCTATGCAACGCAAATGCAGGTTAGTTTCATCAAAACGTCCTCCACGAAGGAAACTTTAGGCCAATGCTTGATCCAGGAGTTCCCTTGTCTTCTGGATCGGGTTCAAAACTGCAAGGCTTCGGAGTTGAACATTGGTAGTAGTAAACTCAGACAATTGCCTCAGCTGTTCAACGATAGTTATAAAATAAAATAAAATCAATCACATCGGTGGTCCGTTTTGCCCAAGACTAGTTTAAATCTAAAATCATTTCCAAAATAATCAACATTTTTTACGGTTGCGTGAGATGCGTGCAGCTTTTAAACAATTTTAAAGATACATTGCATGCCTTTTATTTTGAATAAAAAAATATTTTCGAAGAATGTTTTTTTTCCAAAAAATTAACTTTTTGTTCAAAATGAAAAGTTTGGCCATCATGCTAAGAAGCATTAAAGGGTTTGAAAGTATTTCACACAAAAAGCGTTTTTCTTCTCATTTTTATTCGTGAAAAGCATGAAAAAAACTCTGATTCAAAAGATATGGCAGTTTGGCTTCTTAAAAGCTATAAAATAGCTGAAAAGTTTTGAGGATAAATACATCTAAACATTTTTTTCTCCTTTAAAGCCCATAGAATAAATTGTAGCACAACAACATGCATCAAATGTTTCTTTTTGAAAAGGAAAAAAAAAATCTTTTAAAATATAACAGGAGGGGGGGAGAGTCCCGAATCTCATTCCCGAGGCGACCCTCAGAATAGAGACACTATTCTTTTTTGTCATAAATCATGTAATAAAAGCCGTCATAATAGATTAGTTTTTGAGTTACAATTCAGTTTTAAGAAATAAAAGGAAGTAGGATATAACATCATTTTGTAGTATCATTTCTATAAAAATTCTGCGAAGTGTTTAACTGGATACGAAGTGGCATATTCTTGGTTTGTTTATAAGTCCTTCTGACATATTTACAAATCTAATGGAGAAAAAAAAATACCTGCAATAATATATCTCGATTTTCTATATAAATGGCCTATTTTTTAAGGGGGAACATCACAATAAAGTTATCAAGAAATGAAAGAAAACATTTACTGCATTACAATTAGAGGAATAATTACAAATCTAATGGAGAAAAAAAATATAGCTGCAATAATATGCCTATATTTCTTATATAAATCCACTATTGTTTTTAAGGGGAAACAGTTCAGTAAAGTTTCCAAGAAATTAAAGAAACAATTTACTGCGTGACAATTAGGCATATTTACAAATCTAATGGAGAAAATATAGCTATATTAATATGTCTCTTTTTCCTACATAAATCAACAATTTTTTTAAAGGGGGAACATCACAATTAATGTTTCAAGAAATGAAATAAAGAATTTGCAATTAAGAATTCAATAGTTTATCGTTTTAAAATTATTGAACCAAAATATTGATTTTCGTAAATATGCAAAAGCTACAGCATAATATGTCGAGCACGACGTAGGACGCGTTGTGATATGAATGAACACGTGAACTTGTGGGCTCAGTTTATTGATGGATTTGCTCACTCCTATCAAAAAATATTAGTAAAATAATTCTTTAACTTTTTTTATTGAAAAAATTGCTTTATTTATGCAATAACAAGAACTAAATAATCATTATAAGTAATAGAAAGTTTATGTATCTGTAATAATTTTTAATGAAGGTTGCAAAATGTTATTGTAAGTTTTGGAACAATTGAGGAAAAAATCAACCAAAGAATATGCTCAAAATATTGATGACTATAGAATTACGGCTGCTACTCTAAAAACATATCAGGCGTCCCATGATTAAAAATCGCTGACTAACTCTTGATATAGCTTAAAAAGGTGAAGAATAGGCATCTTATGGACCTGGTATTGATGCATTATACTTAGCTTTATATAATTATATGGGTTATTGATCACAAAACTTAAAACGCAATTTACTCGAAACTATGTTTCTCTTACTTGCTGTATATCTAACTCAACCAATTTTCAACCGATTTACTTTAAATATTAACACAACGTTCATTATGAACGAATAGGGATTTTTAACAGAAGGAGAGTTGGCACGTAGGGAATTTTAATTGGGTTGACTGGTGTTGAGTAATTCACGAAAATTGAACTTATTTTAAATCACTTTTTGAATTTATTTTTCAAAAGATAGTGTTATGAGCAAGTCACATTTTATATTATATTTTTGTATATTTAATTAATTTATTGTACTTAGCCATATATTTAATTTTTAATTTTTGTTTTTAATTAGCTCGTTAAAGTAAACTGCAATTTTTCATTACAACAGCCTGATATCACGAATTGATTAGTCGGTTATAAGATTACGTATGTTAGTGAATACTATTTTAACTCTTGTTTAAAACGTTTATTTTTTTTTGTGAAATTATGCTTTTAGGTGCTATTATAAATTAGGAAGTGTCGTTGAGAACATGCAGACATCTAGAAATAGAATTTTCCTGGTGAAAACACAGTTACAATATCAGAAATCCATTTGGTTTTACTTCATATTATATTATTAAATAACTTTCATGCACGCCTTATAAACGGGTTTGTGGTAGTGTGACGTAGGCGACGCTGCTCCACCGCCGTGGCTTCGCCACAGGTGCCCAATGGGTAACAAAAAGAGAGTAAGCAGTTCTGGCAGTTTCTGTGGCCAATGGGTCTTCATCCCAAGTACCCGCCATTAAAAAAAAACTAATCTTCATAATCATGCGTCCCCCAGTGGACTGATCGTTAAGACACGGTTCCCAGCAGATCAAGCATCACTGGTTGCGGTCAGTGTGCGGGTGGGTGACCACTTGGATTAGTCTGTGTAGGGACCGAGAGTGTGTGGTATGGGTCCTCGTTAAACTGTACTACCGCAAGGTGCTTGACTTCACATGCAGGTGGTCGGGCTACAGAACCGGGGATGTCCTCCCCTCTGCAGAGGATCGAAATTGCGATGGCATGTCTTCGGATCACCCTCAGGGATGTTTCCCAGACCGTCGCCAATAGCCCATTGTACAGCTATAAAGCGACGTAAATGAACTACAACAACTACAACTTCATAATTATGCGTGAAACAAATTATTGCATGAACTAATGTGTCTCTATAATTACATTAACATTGTCATGAACATTTTTAGGGACCCGTTAGTGATTGTAAAAAATGAAGCGGTCTTACTTTTATCTGGATCAGTGAGTCAAATACTTGTGCCCTAGAATTGTTCCGTTTCAGTTCCTTTCTAGTAAATATTTTCACAAAATAATTTTTGACTTAAAATTTTATATGTGCATTGATGGTTTGATATGGTCGGGCTACCGAACCTGGGGTGTCATCCCCTCTGCAGAGGATCAAAATTGTGATGGCATGTCTTCGGATCATCCTCATGGATATTACCCAGACCATCGCCAATAGCCCATTGTGCAGCTCTTGTGCGACGTAAATGAACTACAACAACAACAACTATTAAACACACAATTCAAGTTACGTTAATTTTCTTAAACACGCATTTCAAGCTCTGGCCATTTTCTTAAATATGCATTTCAATTACTGTCCATTTTCTTAAACACCCATTTCGAGCTGTGTCCATTTTCTTAAACAGGCATTCCGAGCTGTGTCCATTATTAAAAAAAAAACTCACCGACAACATTTTTGACCCTAAATGGTTTTGCTTAGTGTGTTGAATTTACGAAAATATCAATTAATTTTATTTTTAAAAAATAGATTTATAATATGTCTTTCATAAATTTACATTTGTAAACTAAGCGAAAACAACTCGATCGTTCAACTTTCCTTGCTAAAAAATAAAATAAAAATAATAAATACTTTCTTCGAAAAGTCAAGACCAAGATTTAAAAAAACATTTATATGGTTTCTACCCTCCCCACCTACATTATATTTCTTTTGTTAGTTAAATGCCGAAGGTTCTAAAAAACATTATATTTGCATTTATATTTCCCAAATTTAAGAAATGCATAATTCATATGCCTTCTTATTAGCATATAAATATGACACAACTTCGGTAATAAAAAAATATATCGTATTTCTTCCATGTTTCTATAAATGTGTAAATCCAATATCTAAATTCATAACTTTTTCCTCTAAATCTTTTATTTAAAATCCTAAATTCGATACCCTTCTTGTGCGCATGCGCTGTTTTGCAATTTCAATCCTATTTCTTTCTCTTGTTAGGAATTCCGTCGCCAAAATTCCGATAATCTGACATATCGGTGAATGTTCTGACTAAATCCTTTTTGAATATTACGTTTACTTTTTCAGTTCATGTGTAATATTTATTTTAAATTCCTTTTATGTGAAACTAAAAGTTTTCATGAATCGGAGAAAAAAAATATTTCAACACTTTTGAAGGTAAAAGGGTTGCTATTTATATTTCTGGCCTAATAATGAAAAAACAAATATGTAGGATCGAAATTGCTTTTATTGTTTTTCAAAATATTCTCCATGATGATCAATACACTTTTGCATGCGTTTGAACCAATTTTCAAAGAACTTTTTCCAGTCCGATTGAGGTAACTCCAAAACATGCGTTTTGAATGCATCAACCGCTTCTTCGGGGGTCGAAAATCGTTGTCCACGTAATTTATTTTTGATGTGTGGGAATAAGAAGAAGTCATTGGGTGCCAAATCAGAGCTGTACGGCGGATGACCCATCAGTTCGATCTTTCGCTCCGTCAGAAATGCCTTTGTTTGAGTCGATGTGTGAGAGCTCGCATTGTCATGATGAAGAATGACTCGCCTGTTCTTCTGCTTTTTTCGAATTTCTCCGACGACTTCTGGCAAACAAATGGTCGTGTACCATTCAGAATTGACCGTCCTGCGTTGCTCTAACGCCACTGTTGCCACATGACCGTTAATGCCGAAGAAACAGGCAATCGTTTGTTTCGATGTGCTTCTTCCTCGAACAACTATTGTTGGTTTTGCCTCGTCTTGGAAGACCCATACAGTTGATTGCTGTTTTGTTTCCGGCTCATATGCATAGATCCATGATTCGTCACCTGTGTAGATGTTATACACAGCCTTTGATGTACCTTGAACGTATTTTTTCAACATTTCCTTGCACCAATCGACACGAGCCTTTTTTTGAGCGTTTGTCAGATTATGCGGGATCCAACGCGAACAAATTTTTTTTACGCTCAAATGTTCATGCAATATATTATTGATGCTAGTCATACTAATGTCCAAAGACGCCTCTATCTCACGGTATATCACATGACGATCTTGCTTTATCAGTTCACGCACAGCATCGATCTTTTCTGGCACAACAACGGATTTTGAACGACCTGCACGGGATTCGTCCTGAATCGAACATCGATCACGATTAAATTCGTTATACCAATTTTTTACAGTGCTGTAGGATGGCGCTTTATCGCTGAATAAAGAATTAAGTTCATCGAAGCACTCTTGTCTTGACAATCCACGTCGAAAGTTATGAAAAATAATGGCACGAAAATGTTCACGATTCAATTCCATTTTTTGAAAGAGAAGAACTTTTCAATTTACTGTCAACAACACAAATGAAGCTATAATGGTAAATCGTCTGCTGAATTTATGCTTAAATATATCAAACTTTCGATTAAAATCGTCTGCGGTCGCCTAGAAACACTTACTGTTGCCAAGGCCAGAAATATAAATAGCAACCCTCGTATTAACATATTTAACTTACACTCGGAATATAAAATATAGAGAATTATTAGATTTCTATTTGTATAGAATAACTTGAAATATTATAATTAGATCCTTATGCATTTAGATATTGAGAGCACACATGACACTCATATAAGCTAATGTATACTCATATATTCTAATGTCAATGTAGATTGAAAAATAAAGTTCTTTAAAATATCGCTGGTGATTTGCAATGCTACAGGTTCATTAAAAGGTCTTACAGTCTTAATACATCAGACAGCTTAATATATCTTAACTTATTAGAATCAGCCTATACAAATTAAGAAATGTGGAATGAATTCGACAAATGGATTGAATATGCTAAGGTTTATTGTAATCAACCAATAAGCCTCAATACATACTAGGAAAATATCCGCACACAATCGGACTGAATTTGCTTTGAATTATTGCATGAAAACTTTAATATAACTATTTACAACAAGTATTCACTATTCTAGGCTTATTGCAAACTGCCTGAAATAAATCAGTCAAAATGAGCATTGAAGAATATATTTTCCAATTAGCTTAATGAAAAGAGGGCTTAGTTCAAAAGTGCTTGGCTGAATAGAAAATAATAGAGAGTTTTGCAATTAGCTCGGTATTACGAAGCAATTATTTCCGTTCGAAAAGACGCGATAGTTCAGTAGTAAGTTAGGGTAAACTAACCAGTGAAGGACCAATTAAGCTTCGCTTGCCTTTTAAAAAATCATAGTAATTTCAAAATTCGTAATTTTAGTTAAATGACAGTGTCAACATATTTGTTACTAATTGCAAATTATGTAAAAAAAAATGTACAGAACTTACATAATATTGCTTTAAAGTTTTGGAGGTTCAAATAACAAGTAGTAAGAAAACCAAGTGAAGGAACAGCTCTTACCAGTGAATGAACACCCAGTAAAGGAACACTTAATTTTGGTTATTTTTTAATGCTCTTTATGAATTTATAAGCCATACACATGTTTAAAAACAAGCCTATTCTTGAAATTATAACATATAAATACTTGGAAAATGTTAACTTTTTTTTGTAATCATGAATTGAAAATTAAAGTGTCAACATATTAACACATACTGTTCATTCACTGAGAAATCTATGCCCAGTAAAAGAACATGCCTGTTCCCTCCCTGGTAAGAAGTTGTTTTTCGTCAGCACTGTGGTCGTTGCAAGCCGGATCGTATCGACTGGGACTCGAACCCGGTTCGCCTCAATGGTAGGCTAACGCTCTATCCCTTGAGCCACCGCGGTTCACTGAGTTATCATTGTGAAGAACAGGGGTTCGATCCTCAGTGGTGACTTGAAGACCAACCAGCTTGAGATTGATGAGAACAGCTTGTTTGTTCGCAATGCCAACACAATTATGCAGTTGGTGGCGAAACTGTGGAGTCTTAACCTCAATGAATTTCTGTTTCACAGTGCCCTGTTGTGAGAATTCTTTTTACATTTATTTCTTCGCATAAAGTCGACAACAAATATACAAATAGAATTCTTATTGTGTATATATTCAATTTAAAAGTAATTTTTATTTTTCACTGGTGTTCTCGAAATATACACTATACTAAATTGGGCAATATTATGTACAATCTGTTACACTTAAAAGTTTAAAATTAGCAAAGAATAAGAAACTGTAGGTGAAGCATGGTTAAATGAGACATTTTATCATTTCCTGACTTCATGAAGTTAGCTTTATTTGCTCCAACCAAAAGCAGTTGCAAAGCCTAATTTCTCAAAATAAAATTCTCAGTTTTGATGATTTAGCATCCTTTTATCAATATTCCATTTATTTATGAAACAAAAATTCCATTACGAAATCGCTTTATTTACGATGAATAGTGAGCTTTTTTAAATGTTTGGCGAAACTTCTACCACAACCGAGTGTTATCACAGTGCAATCTGGAAACTCTTCAGAATTGTTTATCTACTTTTAAAATCGTAGGTACTATATGACGAGATGGTAAAGGGTTTAGAGTACTCATTTGACCAAGTCCCTTTGATGACTGCGAACTCATTCGCTCATACTATTTTTTATTTTAAAGTGTATTTTTTACTTAACTCTGTTCATCCGTATAAAGCTTCTTGCTACCTAACTGCTTCCCTGCATAAGAGAAATAGGATTTATTTTTTCTAAATTATTTAGACTAAACTTAGTAATTTTTAGAAAATAAAGACAGCGAAAATGAAATAACAATAAAAAATAAATAAGTTGCTTACAAAAAAATTAATTAAGTAGTAATTTAATTTCGGTAGTAATTTGCAAAGGTATAATATTCAACAGATCCCTATTTATTATTCGAAGCAGAGCATACAACAACAGAGGTTGTTATGAAGATCGAATCCCTATTTCCATGAGAATAGAGGGATGATTGCAACCCTCAATTAGGTACATGATGGATCTTCTTCTTTGGAAAAGATAAGAATGAGAGATGAAAGATTATACACTCGCTGATATAGAAGTAGAAAGATTGCTTTGGATGAAGAGAAAAATAGCATCTCTACCTCTTTCGATAGAAGAAGGTAAGAAATCCACCCTCTCTCTCTCTCTCTCTCTCTTGTGAGAATAAAGTTATCTTCTTTCTCTTCAGAAAGATAGAGGAGGCAAAGAGTAAGTTGTATTCATCTTTTCGAGTCTGTTGTTGTAAAGATCGTTTTCTTTTTTCATTGTTTCGGGGTGGTTTAGGTTTGTTTCTCAAATATCACACCCCATGTACATTGGGGTGATATTCATTTCAAAATAACCAGTTGTGAGTTGATGCTAAGATTCAGTAATGTAAAAAACTTTAAACCCTGTGATGCTCTAATAGGCATTGTATATTTCTTGGTTTTTAAAATTTCTTAGTTTTTAAGATTTCTAAACTTTTAATCATTCTTTATATAATTTTAATTAAATGAAACCATTTATCTAATTTTTATTACATTTCATGAAAAAACAAATATAAATATTTTTTTTCCTCTTCCTTAACAATCAATGTAACGGTTAACTTTTTAATTCAATACAAATGTAAAACTCATTAATTCATTGTCGCGACTAAATCGAATATAAAAATCTGTTTTTAACTCTTTACTTTTACTTTACTTTTAACTTAATTTTTCTCTTACCACAAAAATATTTCAGTTAAAGGGTTATATTCATTCTTACTATATTTTTGGTGGTTAAGCTGCACTGTTAGAAATTTCTGCGAAAAAATGGTTAAATAACAATTTATTAAATGGTTGTTTTATCATATTTAATCAAAACAGTCAAATAACCATAAATAAAATGATAATCAAACTGTTAATTTTGCGTAAAACTGTTTATTAACTGCCTTCACCTAATACGGTTAATCAACCAAAATTTTATCGCACTAACCAGAAACACCTAATGAAGCTACTTAGTTCTTTGCAACTGCATATCTGTCAATATCATGACCGGCAGAAATGAAGTTCGAGTCCAAGTGTTGACACCACAATATTTCCTCAATTCCCTTCAAAACATAAAGAATTTCCAGTGTCCGGCACTCTCCAATGTCCATTACCATACGGAAAGTCGAGCTCCTATCTCCGATTAAAAAATTATTTTTTCTTTTTTACGTTTTTGAAAAATGCTAGTAGTAAATGGTAAAATAACCGTATAATTTTGTATTCATGATTTTATAACCATACTTTTTGTAAAAGTTTATGAAGAAGGTGATGCGCTTTGATTTTTCCGTTTTAGGTGTGATAAAAATAGAATTATTTTCTAATTTTTAGCCACTTTAAAAACGATGTTTTTAAAAATTTTATTATATTTCGAGTGTGTTAGTTTCTTTACGTGAGAAGCTTTAGTTTACGTATTAAAAAAAAAAATTTAAGTGCTCTAGCAGTTTGGAAAACGTTTAGAATTTTAATTGACGATAAATTCCTTTTTAAGCTAAAAAATTGATAAATCCCGTTTCTAGTGTCTAGAAAACTAATTAAACTTATATTGTGTTACGAAAAGCACAGAAATTTCAGTGTTCTAGCTATTCAGAAAATTGTAAAATATTTGATTGACTAAACATCTAACATCTTATGATACTTGACTAACATCTTATGATAATCGAAGGATAACTCCTGTCTCTAATGGCTAGAAAACTATTTAAACTTATATTGTAATACACTAAAGAGCTCTGACATGTTAGTGCTTTAGCTATTAAGAATATGGTAAAAACTGATGATTATAATTCCCATTTTGCGATAATATCATTAGAAATTCCGCTTCTAATGACAAGGAAATGACTTATATTTATATTACCATCCATAACAGAGATCACTTTAAACTTTTAGAGTTCTAGCTATGCGAAAAATTATCGAAATATTGATTGACAATAAATTTTATTTGTCCTACAATACCTCACTAAACTCTGCTTGTTGCTGTCTTAAAATGACTAAAACTTGCATAAATTTTTAACTTTCATCGCAAATTGATTTATTAAAATCAACGAAGCAGACAGATGTTAGTAACTAAAACTAATTATAAATACTAATTACTAAAACACTAAAGCAAGTGTTTCAATTGCTTAACACGTTTGTAACTAAAATTTTAATTCTAACACTGAAATTGTTACACGAACAAATCTTTCAAACATACCATTTAAGTGTAAAAATTAATAATCATAATTTTAGCACTGAAATTGTTAGACAAATAATCATTTCAAAAATACTATTTAAGTGTAAAAATTAATAGTAATAATCATAGATTCAACAGTCATTAATTTAACACTGATTATTTAACATAATTCTGACACAAAAACTGTTAGACAAATAAGCCTTTCAGAAGTACCATTTAAGTGTAAAAATTAATAGTAATAATTATCGTATATTCAACAGCCATTAATTTTAACACTACAAATTTAACATAATTTTGACACTGAAATTGTTAGACAAATAAGCTTTTCAGAAGTACCGTTAAATGCACGACCGAACGACAAATCTAACTACAGAAATAAATTTATTATTCATAATACAGGATGTCTAAAATTAAACTAATGGTATCCAAAATTTTATATCAGTTAAACAGTTAAGATGGAAAAAAATAGCAAATTCGTGTGGCAGGTCGTACAATTTTCCTCCAAAAATTCCTGGTTTTAGTTTAAAACATTTTGACGGATGGCGAGGAGGGCAGACCTATAAATTAAAAGATTTCGGTATTCTCGGAAGATAATCGACATAAACTATTAAAAATAAAATTCGAAAAATTAAGATGCAATTTTGAATTATTTTCCTTTGATTTTTAAAAATTTACTCTCTGCATTGCCTCTATCAAAAACTTTTTGAACTAAAACAGGAACAATAAAAAAATCTCTTACATAATATCACATAGTTTTGGCTAACCAAGCTTATGCAAGATTCATGCATAAACCGTAAACCACGCTATTATATCGCAAAAATTATTATCTGGTATGAACTAATTTTCCAACAAATTAATAAAATCTGACGCAATATTAACCTTTATGCAATATTAGATTTGACGACCTTGACCTGAGATTAGATTAACCTTATTGCAATATTAGAACCAGACGTATGTGAGATTCATGAATAAACCTAAAACCACACGATTATATCGTAAAAATTATAATCGAATATGAACAAATTTTCCAACAAATTAATAAAATCTATGCAATAATAACAATGTTAACTAAAAAAATTTAAGGAAAATTGTTCACCAAAATATTTATTAAACTTTTTTCAAAAGCATTTTGTCAATGATTGGAATTTAATGACATTTTAAAACAATTCTTAACAAAATATGCGCAATCACCCATTACTAAAATTTGGAGTATATAAATCAGTGATTGTCACAAACTATAAAATGGTTGTTAATTGACTTCAAAATCAATAAAAATAAAAATCTAATACAAATATTTTAAATCATATTTTTTAATCTAGATAAACGATCTAGTTGTGAATCGGTTTTTCAGAAGATTAACTTCATTTCACAGACAAAAAGTAAAACGTTCAAAAAGTAATCGATACAATTCATTGAAGTGTAGTCGTTCCAAACCATATTTAAGTATGGAATTGCAAAGCTCTTTTATGTGTTATTGGATTTTTTTTTGTCCATTGCAGACCATGGGAATTACCAATAGTTTTGCCAAGAAAGTACTTTTTGTCTAAGTATAGATCAGCCTACCCCTAAAAGCTGTTACTTCTTAAAAGTGAAAATCACTTCCTACTTTTAAAAGCTTTCAATCGGATTTTAAATGATCCGAAGAAAATCTTTTCTTAATGTAACGCTTAAAGGATTTTCGATTTTTTTTCTAAAGCAATACAGAGTATAAGATTAAATAGCGTAAACCATTTCAAAACTACTCTTAAATGCTTTCATTTATCAAAAACTTGTTTAAAAACGCATATTTTTGGGGGGTAAAAAATTTCTCTCCCGATATTAACAAAAAAGAAGTAAAAAATAAAAGAAAATATCTTTATTCAGATAAAATGCGTTCTTGAAAGTGCAATCTCTGTCTAAAATTATCGAGACATTCAGTGATATGAATAATTAGAGTCCTATGACATATATTAATATGATATTGCACTTTCATATGTGTCTGCATATACAGTCATGGAATGTTTATCCAGGCTGTCTGCATATTTCTGGAAAAATATTCCACCAGTTTTTCATTGGAGATCATTGGAATTCCTTTCCAAGCGTCCATCACCATTAAAGTGAATGCAGACAGCGGTGAGGGTCGATTCCGCATTCCCAATATGCGTTCTAATTTGGCTGAAAGACATTCTGTGGGATTTAGATCAGTGCTCTGTGAGGGCCAGTCTAGTATCTGAACACCAATTTAGTCAAACTATACGCAAATCATGGAGCAGTTATTCTGCTAGAAGATAAATGGGTCTTCCCGAAATATTGCCGTAGAATTGGGAGAAAGCATCGGCCAGAATATCCACATACTTCTCAGAATTTATGTTTCCAACCTAAGAGACCTATACCAAGCCGTAAAAAAGCACCCCCACGCTAAAAAACACAGGGTGGATGTTCAAGTGCCAAAAAATAAGGTGAATAGAATAAACTTTTCCTTTCAGCGAACATGTTAGTTTGAAATCCATTTGTTTGCTCTCAAAACGATTAGGTTTATTTCGTTTGCCTTTACTCAGTTTCCTATCTTATTTTTAACTTCCTTCACTAAGTGTTTGAGAAAACCACATAATAAAAGCAGAATTTTCCATTATCTTTTTAAAAAGGTACGTGACGTCATCTAATGTTGCTTATCACTTTTCTTTCACTTTCTTACTTCTATTTAATCAAGTTTCTTTTTATAATAAAGATAAAGAAAAGAAACCTCTTTTTTAATCCCTTTCAGGAATCGATTATTTCCCCATTTATATTTTTTAATATTTTTATGGCTATTAAAACACATATAACTAAATCAATAAAGTGCTTCTCCCCCTGCTCTAATAGTCACTACTCGGTTAATTTTTTGTTTGCTTCGCAATAAATGATTTAACTGCGAATTTATCCAGAATTTTTCAGAATGCTGGGGTAAAATAGTTTTTCCTATGAAAGTTGAAACTATTCACTTATATATGCACTAAAAAGAATTGTGTTTGATTATGTTTTCCACGTCTAAGAAAGTAGGATTCTTTTAAGATTTATTAGACAATATAAATAGTTTTGCTCGTTAGCCATTTTTTAAAATAGCATTTTAATTAAAGGTTTATTGTTATAACGAATTTGGTGAGTTCCTTACCGTCATTTAACATTTTGTCGTACCAAACAGGCTGATATAATCACATTGTGCATGAAGCTGATCGTTAAGTTCTAAATCATTAAATGAATCTCTTTAACGGTATTTTATGATATCAAATTAAGGTAATTTACATAAAAAAATAATAGAAATTGTAAAATTTTTAATAAGTTTAAACACCCATTCAAGTCAGTTTATCTTGAAATGTAGAGTAATAAGACAATATCTTAGAACTACATTATAATGAAGAACAACGTTTTCAGTTTCAAACATTTAATTTAGAAAACAAATTAAAGAGTATGAAAATTAGTGAGAGAAAATTATGTTCTACCATGCGATCTTGAAGCCAATAAAAACGTCTACAAAACTGTCAGACTACAAATTTTTCTAATAGTGTCAGAAATAAGAATAAGCAGTTTGTATTTTATGGTATATTTCGAAATTTACGTGAGAAACGAGGTTTGTAAATTAAAGAAATTATGAGACTAGTAACGTAACGGTTCAAATGTCAAATCTTAACCCTCGAGACTACGACATTCATATAATAGAATTTTGTAGTAAATTCTATATATAAAAGACATTCATGTGGAGCAACGATCTCTTTTGAGAACTGTGCTATCTTCTTGAGCAACTGAAACTTTTGCAAACCGCTGCAGGCGTAAGAAGTCAGTGTTTTGTCAAGAGCACATGATTTTAAGTGATGTAAGGCATTTTCAAATGAACGAGAGCCGATGGAATATGAATAATACAGAGAAAAGCCTTGTGACAGAGAAAAAGCTATGAAAATTCCGGCAAAATACGGAATCGTGTGGATTCAGATTGTTTGTTCAACGATCAGAATGATCGGAGAAGAGTAGATATTGAATCACACCCTCTTTTTTTTTTTTTTTTTTTTTTTTTTGATATTTTGAATGCTTGGTTAATATGATCTCCAAAAAATGGCATATCTATGAGATAAAATAGCATCAGAAGAACAAGCATCACAGCTAGAGGCCTTATCTTACAGTAATGTCAAAAAATGTGTTTTTAGCCTGTAAACAAGTACCTATTGCTCTTCAACCTCCTTACTCTCCTGACTTGAATCTTTGTGACTTTTTTCTCTTCTCTGAGATTGAAAATACAGGCATAGGAAAGTCATTTTTTTTTTGCATTGAAAATAAATTAAGGCTCTTAGCAAACTAAAAAAAGAAATTGATATGATACTTTAATTTTTATTTAAAGTTGTATGCGACAGGAGATGACGTTGAAAAGAAAACATATACCATAAATATTGCCATACACTTTGTATGCTGGAGTATCAGATATTATAAAGCCACTAAAAGCAATGTGAGCCGTGATGTGTCAGTCTTTCGCCTTCCAATGAGGTGAATCGGGTTTGAATATCAGCGATGGCGGGTCGATACAAGTTCTGCATCCGGCTTTCACCGACCATAGTGCTGACGTAAGTTATTCTGGGTTAGAGTCAACTAGTTGTCAGGTTAACTGTGAGAGGTTTTCGTGTTTTTTCTCTCCGTGTAACGTGAATGCGGGTTAGTTCCATCTAAAAGTCTTCCACGAACGCAAATTTCACCCAATACTTGAACCAGGAGTTCCCTTGAGTTCTGGATTGGGTTCAAAATTACAAGGCTACGGAATTGAACATTAGTAGTCTTAAACCTGAAATTGAGTCAACTGTTCCCCAACGGTTATAAAACAAAATAAAAGCAACGTGCATGAATAATACGATAAAGCCACTCTCTTATATTATATTTTTTAATAAAAACACAAATCGATTTTATTTGTTGCTTTGAGTGTTTGTGTGTGTATTTTTTTTTTCTTATTTTCTTCGAGCCATCGTTATTTTTATCCTGATCAATAAACTAAGTTTCTTTAAAAATATCTGACTCCTTTTATTTTATATTTTTATTAACAGTAATACAAAAAATGTTTTGTGGGTAAGGACACATTAACGTACTGAATTTCTCGAAACCACGTTGCCCTTTATGACGAGAAGAATTTTTACGATGGCGTATAAAACCGGATAAATAACTTTATTTTTTCTAACATAAGCCCTGATAACAAAATGGAAAATTGAGTTTCCAATAACTGCTTTTCTCCTTTTTATGTACTCGCTTTATAGATCTCAATATTGTATCTAAAATCTTGTTACAGATCTAGTTTAAAGACCATCAAACCAGTTTCTTCATTTCCAAGAAGATTTTAACCGAAACGTGTTAAAGAAAATAAAAGCAATTTTCTCGTTAAATTTTTGTTTAATTAAACCTTTATCTAGGGAATTAAGATTGTTTTAAGAAACCAATCACTAATTTAATTATAGTTTGTCATTAATGAATTTATTTTTATTTCGTTTGGTGAAAATTTCTCTTTATCAGTATTTAGTTTTATTAAAATTTAACAAAACGAAGTTATGCAGAGCAGACCGGGGAGATTTTTTTTTGTTTTTGTTTTGTTTTTTGTTGTATGAGATTTTTGAACGGGTCTTAAATTTTTTCATGTCACTGATTTAAAGTATGAATTGTTTCTTTCTGCTAACAACAGTGCATAAAATATAATTATGTATTCCTGACCGGGATTGGTTTTTAATTCATTCGATTGAATACTAAGAGCTCTGCTACGTAAAGAATGGTTCGAAGAAGAAGATAATAAATTTCAATTTATGATGCTATTCGTTAAAGTCATATGATTTTTGTGCTTATTGTTATCTTCAAAGGAGCAGACTAGGATATGTGTATTTAAACTCATGCGCTCTTTATAAACTTCAACATTGAAAACAAAAATGAACTGAGCTAAAAAATTTATTTTTATTTGTAATTTAATTTTGTACCAAAACAAATTTCAGATTTCAATTAGGTGAGACTAAGTAAGGGAGTGGGGGCAATAGTGGACATTTGAATAACCTTATTGGTCAAATTTTCCATGGGAGATATTGTAGATTGGCATTACCGATGTACACTTCAATGTTCAGTTGCATTTTCACACTGTGAATAGTTTAGTTGAAATTTGTAAAAGAAGGTTTATAAGGTGTAAAAGTAGCATTTAAATTTCCATTTTCCATTTTATTAAACATATTTCATTACATTTTATTTTCAGGATTCAAACGAAAAGGGATAATATATTATTGTTTTTTAGCTATTTTAATACTTTCTTTTACTCGGCATTTAGAAGGAACAATACAGTAAAATTTTCAAAAAATGAATAAAAACATTGTTATGAAATTTACAAGTATCACACCCCTTAGAAACATTTTCCATAGGTTTGCCATAAAGAAATTACTATAGGATATTCTTATGGAATTTTGCCGATGGCTAGCCTTATAGCTTGTTCACATTCAGCCCTGTATAATGGAGATATTGTGGGCAAAAACAAACATTTTTTTTTTAATTATTATGAAAAAACTAAATCATACCAGATTAGTGTTAAAAACTACTTCATGATATAAAAATTATAATTGATTTGGTTTTTGGATGAATTTATAAAATCTGTCTGCATTGGCCTCCCTCACTCCTACTTGTATAAATATGACAAAAACTTTGTTCCCCGAAGAAATCAGTAAATTGCCCTATCTATGGAAGACGTTTTACGTTTTGTAAAACTTCGTCTGAAGTTGTACTTTTATGTCTAATCTAATTTTCAAATTGAAAAATGCATTGTATACATAGAATATAAACTTAAAGTTATGATGAAAAATATTACATGAAAACTAAAGCAAAATTAGTTTTTTTAACTCTTATCATTTTGAATGAAATTGAGAAAAATTGGAAAAGTAAACAATATTTCTTACACACTATGTGTTTTGATTACAGAATCCTAAAATAATCCTTGAAAAAAAATAACTGGCAGAAAAATTATTGCCATTTGCCGTCATTTTATTCAATTGTCGTCAAATTATCTTCATTTTCAGCAGCGTTATAAGACCGAAAATTTGCCATTGTTTTGCCGTTTCGCCTCAAGACAAAAAATATTCGTGCTACTAAACTTACATTTTTTATTAAAAGCATTTATATTTTCATTTTTTATAAACTGACATTATCTGTTTGACAAATGGAAAAATCCATCTTAACGAAAATAATATTAGCAGATATTTAATGCATTTAACGTTGTTCAAAAAAGTTAAGCAGTTTTAATATTTTATTCAAATAGCCCTCACTCCAAATTTATTAACTTTCATAAATGATTTTTTTAAAATTAGAAACTGGTAGGTGTGGAATTGCCATCATATGTCGAATCTGCTCAAAATGTAAGGTAAAACCTCAAAGCTGTGTGTTCGTGATGGCAAACCATTTGGACAGCGAAAACAACTTATTTCATTTTAATAATGCAATATTTGTTTAAATACATTACCTCTATATATATATATATATTTATCTTATATTGCACCAAAACCTCGAGCATTTCTCTATCTATTGGCAACATTATAACTAAAATTTATTTTCTAAGGTTGCCTAATTTAAGTAGTCTTAAAAATTAGTTATACTTCAAGTATTTATTTAGATTCATTTTGTTAAGTTGTCTTAAGGAATAATTTAAGTTGTGTTTAATGGTAATTTGTACGCTATGTTTACAGTAAAGTAAGTACCGTTAATAATTTTGCATTTTTATAGAAATAAAAACTTTTTTTTTCCAATGAGCTGCACAATCAGTCTTCCCGATGAGCAGACCTAGTGCGTTCTCCAGAAGTGGTATCCACTCTTTCAGGACCACCACAATGGGTGAGATACCGTTGGCCATGTTAATTTGGACGTCTAATTTCTGCCACACTAGATGGCAGCACCGAGACTCTATTTGGATGCTAAAGTGCACTAGGAATTTTAATTTTGCCGGGAATAAAAAAATTTTTAAAAAAAACAAAAAAACTTAGTTACAGAGTTATTAGTTAGATTTATTTTTAAAACTTTATAAAATGGGTGCAGACATTTTTAAACATAAACGGTACTACGGTGACGCATATCGTGATACAGGTTGGATACCTGCAAGTACATCGTGGGTATGGATCCTGATTGGCTGTTGATACGTGGCATATGTTTACATATGTTCTTTCTATTCGATACCGTCGAATATGAATTCTCTCAATTGGCACATTCAATGTTTTCTTCCAAATAAAGATTTGGTTTATTCCTTACTTAACACAAAGGCACGCACGAAGTTATGTTGAACATGAGCTAATTACGCAATAAAATATCAGATACACAGTAAAAAAATAATCACAATTACAAAAATATTGCATTAATTAAAAATAATTTTTGTTAGATAAAAGTCGCAGACAATAGAGAGGCTTACATTTAAACAAACTCGATATGCAATTCAGCGTTGTATTTAATTCATGTGGAAAAACTCAACTCAATCTCAGCTAGCAATATCCAGAATAATTAAACTCTATCTTGCTTATATTTGTTAATAATAACGCTCCATCTTGTCTCCAGCTAGAATAATAACACTCCTTCTTGCGCTGAGGTCATGTCAGGTGGTTGTGCATCAGTGGTCTTCTTCTGGAGTTGAGAGTAATCTGCCATTGGACACCAGAAAGCGACGTTATCGTGAAACAAATCATATCATTCGTTTATGCTAACGATTCAGAAGCCAACCACGTTTAATACACACGTAGTATCCAATTAAATCTGATCCAAAAATTGATTCAGAGTGATAATTATCTAAGCCTAAATGCTGTAAGGTTAACCCGCCAATCACAGACATGTGTTTTAAATCATATGGATGGGCATAAACGTGTATTCTTCTTTTCAATTTGAAACTACTCATGTTATGGTGTCGGAGCTTGCCTTTTTCGAGAAATAGAATATATCTATACATACTTTCCAACTCATCCGTTTTTTCCTGGAAAATTTTATTTACATATTTAATTTGGCGGCAAAATTTATAGAATCACATTTAATTATTCAGTCAATAAATGCGTGGTAAAATTATTTTATACACCATTACATTTAAATAATTTAAACATGTCAAGGTTTGCTAGCTCTCTGATAGTGGTTTCAATTGGTGGCTAAATTTTAACGAAACATCAGCATATAAAATTCAATTGGATTCATCAGAAAACACTTTTTTGAAAAACTTAAAAGTTGGCAGCTATGTATATATTATACGATACTCAAGTTATTTCTTGAGCGGTGAGCGAGGAAGTAGCATGGAATGAGTTCCCTATCCTGTCTCATGACAGAGATGGAAATAATTTTAATACTTTTACTGCCTACTATGCTGAAATGTCCTGTACTCATACTTATAGTGGTTCATGGGGTTTAATGGTTGCCAGGCAGATTTTAAAGTTGTACCAAAATTTAACACATAAGGAATTTTCACAATACCGTAGTTGTCTCTTAAAAAGAGATAAAATTGAAATCAAAATACTTCTGCGTTTGCAAAACCACTGGCAACAGCTACACGGTGAAAAAATATGGTCCATTATATTGCTTAAAACTAGTTAAGGTGTTTGAATTGAAGGAGGGGTGATGAATTTGAATATTTAAATATAGTTTTCCTGTGCATTCGGTTTAGTTACCATTAAAGTTCATATATTATAAAAGATAATTTTGAAAGCTGGCCACCAAGAGCAGCTAGTACTATCTAACATTTATTTAGTCTGTCTGAAACAGATATTTATTTTTTTTTGTTCTTTTTCAGATATCACCTGGAATATAAATATGCTTTTGTGTACCTGTTGGTTACAGTTATGACTGCAATGAGTACTTCTTTATATTAAGCTCAAATTGATATTTTTTATCAGGTCAGTATATATATTTTTTATTGTTTTATGATTGTACGTTCATATTTTATGTATTTTATAATTTTGATAGTTTTTTAAAATGTTAATTTGAGGATAATAGAAATAAAACTTTTTATGTATTCTTCGTCCTATGGAGATTTTTAATTCCTTTTTTACATCATTTCTTTTATTGTTTTGAACATCTAATGCATGGAGTGATTTGATTTTTAAATAATATTCAACTTGGACTTTTTGCATGCAACTATAAACAATAAATTTGAACAGTTTGCCCTCTTGTTTCAAATTTGTCTGTTTTTCAGCAAAAATATGAATATTTCTGAGTGATTGATACGTTCCTCATAAATTAAGTTTTTGCTCACTTCAGTTTCGTCGAGGAACTAACTTGTCAGTGTGACAATTATATGATACATAAATTACAATAATAATGTTTCTCACCTTGTAATACTCCGGAAACAATAACGATTGACTTTCAACAATTTATTTTTATTATATCTATTTAATATAACTATGAGTCTCAGCTGATCAACCTCTGTGATTAATTCGCATTAAAGCTTTTTGTCTTTTTTTGTTAAAAGTTATCATTTTCCACTCTAATGAAGAACATTATATTTATTAAATACATAATTATTATAATTTTACGCAAAAACATTTTGTTAATATGAGTTAATCCTAACGAAACAATAAAAAAAAATTTGGAAAAATAATTTCTAATAATAATTGTGTGACTGAAGAATTAAAAATAAATTTGAAAAATATTTACTTGTTAACCGAGACTTGTATCAGTATGATATTTAAAACGATTTTTTATATCTTAAATTTAATTTTTTATATTTTTAAAAAAAGTATTATAAATGTTAAGATTGGCATCTGATAACGAATAGTCTCTCTCACTTTTCTCTATTTTTTTTTATTATAATTCGACGATGAGCATATGCAATAAAGACCCCGAGTAAAATAATTTAATTTTCTTTAACAACGGATTAATAATAATTAATTATAGCCTACATTGCAAGAAATTCTCAAAATCGCTTTTAAAATTGTAATAACTTTCAAACAAATTGGAATTTCAAAAACTCTATTGTCAAGTACATAGAATAAAAGGACCTTTCCATTTTTAAAATTTCAGGATTGTAGTTGAACTCTTGTTAGACGCAGAGCTGCTCGCCTTACATTTTTTGCCAAAAATTTAACAGATGATAATTCTGGAAAAAACTCTCGAATGTTATGTTATTTCTTTTTAATTCTGTGCTACCCATAAATATTTGTACACACTTTCGTTATTTCCTAATTTGCTGAGTAAAAAAAAATGGGACCTAAAAGTGAACACTTAACATCGACGTTGTCGCTTCTGATTTTTCAATGTAGATAGATGATTTCATATATTTAATAACGTTATCAAACCTAGTTAAAAGTTTCCTTTATTTTTACTCCACGATTTATATAATAGCATTGTTATTCAAAACTTAATGCACCAACTTTAATTATTCTTATAATTAAAATCTGCCAAGATGAAAGCATTGAAAATTAAAATATCACTTAAATATGAAATACTGATTCGATTAATTCGCATAAATTTTAATCTATGAAAGTGATATTAAATTAAATACAAAGTACAAAAACACATTCATTATAGTCAATCAACCATTAGTTTAATAAAACTGTAGTTCAAAACTTTAGTTTATATATGTAAATTATTTAGAAATATCTTACAAGATAAATCTTTAAAAACAAAATATTAGGAAATAATTAAAAAAGCGTATTTATTCATCCCCACAATCAAATCGTTTCGCTATTTAAACACTCTATTTTGAAATTTTTCATTACACCGAGATGGATATGAAGCGAATATTCTTTCTAGAAAATGAGCCATCTGTTCGGCCATTTCTAAGATTTATACCGACGAATCTTTTACAGTTAATGAGAAAATCGCTTGATCCATCATCTGGGATGGATTTAATATGCATAGTTCCCCACTTTCTCACTTCTCACGGACAAAATTAATGGACGAAATTTCCAACAGCTATCCATCTTGCTTCTTCGAAATGTTTCTAACCCAATAAAATCGGAAAAATCTGAAAGAAACAAAAATTGAACTTCTTCAGGCCACCCCACACCATACCATTTTCGTCTTCCGCCACCTTTTGATTATAGGATTTTGTTCCGTAATAGCCACCGAGGAAAAATGAATCTGTGAAATTAAATCTCAGAAATTCCAAGTTATCCTTTCGGTTGGAATGAATTAATTCCGTTTGCTCGAATAATCTTTCGCTGGTGAATGTGCGCATGTGCGAGCATCTATGTAGGTGCGTTCTTCGTGACAGTTGCGGTTAATGGATTGTCGTAATGAACGCGGAAAATTTGAGAATCACGAATCCTTGATTGACGCGAAACTCAAGATTGATGAAGACCTGAAAATACATCAGATGTTTCAGTATTCATCCTAATATAATTATATATATATTTCATTAATTATCATAAATTAATTAACAATATCAAATTATATTCTCAACATGGTGTTAATTGATCCGATTAAGTTAATTGAATAATGCTATGATGTGTTCTCATCATTTACTTTCTTAATCTGCTGCCGGAAATTAATAACGAAATCGATCTGTATTATGTTAATTTCGATCTTAAACTTTTTTATTTTTTGAGAAAAAAAATTTAACTGTTTGAAAATGAAAAAATTGAAAGCTCTAATAATTTTTTCAGTCTTCAGATCCTCGTGAACTAAATTGAAATCCTTATGAATTTATTTTTTTTATTGATGATATTTATAGTTGTTTAATTGCAAAACCAAACACGCAGTTTTAAAAAATAAAACACAAATAGTTTAAACAGGATAACCATTGTCGTGAAACGAATATGTATATTTTACATAGGGACATTCAAATCATTTTTTTCGTGAATGAGACCAAAATTATTTTCACAAAATTAATTTTTTTATTTAAACTCTCTTTATATCTGCGGCATTTTCAGAATCTACATTATTTGCAAGCCATTCTATAGTATACCTGACAATACATTGTAAAATGTTCCTTACTTTTACAGTAGAAAAAATATATTGTTCCGAATTTATTCTGAAATGTGATATCTTTAATTAATTTAAAATAAATATAATATGATTCAAAGAATTTAGATATACATTTCGAAAACAATAGATATCACACACAAGTTAAACCTTATTCCTTGGGTAACAATAGCAAAAGTGCAACAAAACGAAATGTAAAATTTTTAAAAAAATTACGTTGTAAAAATTTTTTTCTACAGCATGGTGTATACTCTACTCATCTTTTACATTAAATTAAATACATAAATTGTTTTCAAAAAGCAAAGTTTTTCAATTAGCTTTTATGGCTCATATTTTTTTGCGTGCCTACTATATACTACATTTCCCATTTTTTTTTTCTTGAATTTTTAGGATAAATATTATACATACCATCCCCCTAATTACCCGTACATTGTTTTAATCATTTTTTGCGGGGATATTTATTACTTTGAGGTATAACATTTTTTACGTATGATGCATATTTGAACTTATTAAAATATATAATCTTGAAGCTATGATATCCGTATAAATTTAATGGTACACTTGCCAAATTCATTAGAACTTTTCAATATTATGACAAGCCAATTTTTCAATGAAATAGCTCAAAATATCACTATTACTCTTTCAAATATGAGTTGATACATGAGACATTAGGCAAGATAAGAATTACATCTAAATTACGAAGTGTAATCCTTTCGAAATCACTTGCAAATCAAATGAGGCGGAGAATTACAGTTCATGCTAAATGAAACGTAAAGAAAGAAAATTGCGCAGAGTTAGAAATTTATTTGAGAAAAAGCTGACATTTCGTTCTCTTTTAACAATTGCAGTTTTCCTTGAAAAAAAACATCGTCTATTTCGTCAGTTGCGTTAAATGAGGCGTTTTCGTGTTTCGTTTTTATAATAGAATCATCAAATGATAAGAACGAATCAAATGCTTTGGAATATAAATCATTATTATCATAGTGCAAAATTCTATAAAGAATGAATGAAAATTTAATAAAAGATTTTCATGTTTAATTCTTTTTGTTTCATAATATTTTTAAATATTTATTGGTTGCAAACGCCACCTAGGCGAGAAATAAAATAAACCGCGATCTTAGTAGGCGGAAAGAAGGAAAATCGGAGAATTACTACATTATTTTATACAAATATCAATATCTAGCCCCCTAATAGAAATTATCCAACTTTTTTTTAATGAAAGTAGAATATTTGGTTTTAGTTCTCCTTAAACAACGTGCGTGTGTTTTGCTAACCTTCTGAGATTATATTATAAAGACACCAAAAAAATTATAATTAACTATTTAGACACCACAAAAATTTAACACCACTGAAATTATTTCAACATTTTTAAATACGCCAAATAAAATTTTGTCCTTATTTATAAAAGTACTTGATTGCAAGAAATTAAAATTTTACTGCAACTAATTCTTCCTTGCATCGAAAAACCGTCAATATAAACTATTTAATTACACCAAAGTTAATTCGAAATTTAATATAAGTGAGATGCGTTGATATTAGATATTAAATATTAGAGAACGCGGATGCAAAATAATACTAAATATAATGATTTCTCTGCTAATAGTTTTCACAAAATTTAATTAAGCTGCACAAAAAAAAATATTTAATCTTGACAAAGAATAACTTATAATCTAATGTTCGTATCCATAACATTTCATATCAAAATGTTCTGTACAAATCTCGAGAAACATGCAAAATCTTCTTATTGTGTCATTTTAAAGATTTTGAGTTACGGCAGTGAGATGTACGCTGGGTGATAATTTCCTGAAAAAGTGGTGACGGCGGCAGTAACTTTTTTAACATTTACGGTGCGGTGGTGGCTCTTCTTCGCCCCCCCCCCTCCTCCGCGCTAAGAGCTTCCTTTGTAGCGCTAAAATAGAAACGAAATGCAAAAAAAAAAATATATATAAGGTGTTTATTTTACTTTGAAAAATAATAACTCATAATTATGCCCTATTGTGTTTGCAGGTATAAAAATAATAAAATACGATTATCGCAAAGCCTCTCAATATTTTATTTTGTAACCGTAGTTGAACAGCCTACCCACTTTTGAGTTAACGGCTACCAATGTTCAACGCCGTAGACTTGTAATTTAGAACCCGATCCAAAAGACAAGCGAACTACACGATTAAGTATTGGAAGAAATTTTGCCTTCGTTGAGAAATTTTTGATGGAACTAAACCGCATTTTTGTCATATGGGGAGGAATATCATGAAAACCTCCCATGGTTAGCCTGATTGCAAGGGAATTCTTACCCATGACCCATCTACCACTGAGAACATTTTACGTCAGCACTGTGGTCGGTGCGCACCGGGTGCGGAATTTCATATCGTCTAGCCATTGCTGGGCTTCGAACCCAGTTCAACTCATTGGGAGACTAACACTCTATCCCCAGGCGCTGAATGGCGCCATTTTGTAGAAATGTTGTTAAGACAAAATATTGTGGACTAGAATGAGCTAAAATTGAGATAAATAAATCGCTGGACACGCTGCAATTATATAGGAAAACCATGTGTAGAGAACGAGTTATCTTGATTCTAGCGCACAGCAAATATTCCTGGAAAACGAGTTATCTCGTCCGATGCGATGAAGGAAAAGCCATTAAATGGTTTCCTTAAAGCCCTTAAATGAGCCTTCTTAAATATTCAAATGGAAAATAAACTACGATGCATGCAGTTTATTAAAATGAATATGTGTCTTTTACTTTAACTGGGAAATGTAAAGAATCCATAATTGAAATTCTCCATCACTTTATTTTCAAACAAATTTTTTTTAAAAATATAGGTACTTTGTACTGAGGCATAAATTGCTTGAGCAACAGCTATTTTTAAGCACATTTACTTTCTCTCGAATAGATACTTTTAGATACTTTTCGAACTTTATCCTTATTTACTCTCTTACCACAATCCCAAAAGACAACATATTACCCATTACTCAGCTTGGGTAATAGAATAAGCTCCATTACCCTTCTTTTTCCGCACTGCTATTCACCATGTGTGACGTAAATAACCCATTTTTGGCGATAAAAACACGAGTATTTCGGGGGAATCTCGCCGTAAATTTATCATCATTGATGACTGGAAAAGATATCGACTTGGGAAGAAGAAAACTTTGTCACTGTCCCTCCTATTACAAGATGAAAAACCGAAAAGCCAAAGCCGCGTTTTGGAGAAAACAGTAAATCTGTTTCCTAACGATTGAGGGAAATGAAGGCTTAGAAAGTAAAAAATACAGATATTGCTTTCAACCGTATAAGTTGGTTTCCGATGAAACGTCGCCAGATTGTTCGATTTGCTGTTGTTTCGGACAGAGAAACACCATTTTTCTTCGTCTGAACGTTTGTTTTTTAGATAATGGGTTTTTTGTGTTTGTTAGATACTTTTCAAATAGATCTTGGATTTATATCAAATGTAGAGGACATAGCTTTATTTCAAAAAAATAACTATTAAGTAAATATATATAGTATTTTTACTTTAAATGTATTTTCTATTTAGTTTATTATTTCTGTTTCTACCCAACCTATTTGCTTAAGACCAAATTGACACTCCAAGCACAAAATACGTGAATATATGATCATTACTATTTGTTTTAAGGGGTTTTCTATATTTGATAAACTAAAATGAAGATGAAAACGATTAATAATAAATATTTTGATTATATGCTTTTTTGAAAATATTGTTTTTCAGACGTTGAAACTCAAAAATTAAAAAAATGAAAGCTTTTCTTGTAATAACGTGCGCGTGGATGAAATAAGTGTTCGCGAAATTAAAATAACTTTAAAAAAAACAGCGTTTTTTTAATTTACAGAGACAATTCATTCACATTTTGCCAGTTTGAGTAATATATATATATATATATAAGTTCAAAAAGAAGATAAAATAAAGGAAAATTACAAACAAATGAAAAAAGGGGGAAATGGAAAATTATTTTTAAAAAAAGGATAGAATTCTTTTAAAAAAATCCAGATAAAAAAAGATATAATCTTTTCATCAGCCCACATGATTATATCTGCAAAAAAGAGTGCTTTCTAATATTGTATTAATATAGCCAAAGCAAAATATATCAATACAATAGTATGAGCAGCACTCAAAAAATTTTTACTAAAATTACAACAAATAAAATAGAACACAATAAGTAAAAATAACACGTAAAAACAGAAAGTAAAATATAGAGAAAAAACAGAATAGAACATAAAATTTAATCTATGAAGCGAGTAGCGAAATTAAATGAACTTACATGAACGGGAAATTTTTCAAGAATGATTTAAAATATTTTCGTAACAAGATTGCCAGATTGCAAAATATGAAAACAAAAGCGCAAATTGAGATAGCGTAACTAGAGGAGTTTTATTTTAAAGTGCGTTCGTGCTGCATTATTGAAGTGCGTTTGATTTGATAGTTACCAAGGATGGGCCCGAAAATGGATGTGCGCAAGGTAATATTATACTGGATAATTTAAAGAAGTTGACTATAAATAATTTTATAAGATAAATATTTATTTAAGAAAAAAATATAAAATGGAAAAGAGAAAGAAGCATGAATTGCCTGTTTTACGCATAATTTTAGCCACGGATTTGCCCGAAATGGATTTGCACATGAAACTTATTGTTTTTCTTAATTTTCTTCGTGTTTTTTTGTATTTATTTATTATGCTATATATATACATATTCTTTCACAAAAAATAAGATTTGATCTACAAGCAGGCATGAAGTCCTGTATAGTATAAACAAGCTAATTAGGCAGCAAAGCTGCCAAATGCACAAAACAGAAATTATCATGTTTACAATAAAATGCATAAACAAATAAGAAGTCTAGCATAAAAAGAAAACGTAGACCAGAAAGAAATATATTTTATGCTTTGAAATTTCATTTTGTGATTCAGTATTGCATTTCATTACCTTCGTATTCATTAGCATTCTAACTTATGTGTAAAAACTTAGTTCGATCTATACCAGCCAATATCAAGAATATTAACGCGCCATTTTGTTAAAAAACAGCCATCTGGTGCTGAGGTCATATGTGAGTCGGTTGTATATCAATTGTCTTTTTCTTCTCCAGTTGAAAAAACCCCAGCAAATAAAATAAAAATTACGTAATGTATTAAAAATCAAAATTTGTGGAGAAAAATATATTTAATCTTATCGAGGGACCATAAATATCACCATATTGTTATTGATACCAATGAAGCTTAAATAATTTTGATAATGGGTACTACTGGTATTGTAGTATTAGTTACTATATTAAGACATGCCACATATTATGTAAATAATATAGGTACTGTATTGATATGATTTTTGTGGTCTTTGAAAGAGATAAGGTATGGCATTAAATTATGATTGTCACTAAGGCCACTAGATATAAATCCAAATAATTATGAGTTATGCTAATTTTTAATTTGGAGGGTTGAACTAATCGTCTTTTTGGAAAACAAACGTATGTTGGTTTAATCACTTTCTATACATATATTGAAATCTCCTTTTAAAACATATACTTAAGAAGTGGCATTTTAAGAGTTAATCTTAATTTTTCATACTTGTATTTTATTTAATTGCATATAAGAGTTTTTTTTTTTTTTTTTTTTTTTTGCATACTAACTTTGATTTTAATAGAAATACAGAAAATTTCAATACAAATTTGTGAATACCGGAATACCAGCAACGGAATTTACCGAAATGGTTAATATAGTCTCTTATATATAAGTATACTACCGTCTCTTTATGTACGAAGATTTTAATTTTGTATATCCCGATCAATATTTTGGAAATGCAAAAGGGCCATTACATATTAAAACATTATAAACTCTAAAATGTAAAGAGCTCAGATGTGATGTTCCTTTGTGCGAATGGTAAAAAATGTTTAGTTTCGAAATCGTCATGTTTTCTTAGATTTTAAATACTTGATTTTAGAACAATAAACAAATTCGATGGAATTTAAAATAATTACTGACAGTTAATTCTCTGTATGATAATCTCTTTTTTGTAAAAGAGACTTTTCATTAAAATACAAACATCATTATATTGAGTAGTCTAAATAAAAGGTATTAAGTTTTTCAGTAATTTGCAATCTGGTTCCTTATGCGCATAATCTTTAAAAAATACTTGAGTTTGTTTCCATTGTTTTCGATGTTAATGAACTCTTAAGCCTTTTCCTCTTTAGTTTAACTAAAGTATTTTTAAAATGTCTTTAATTTGCATTTTTTTCTTCAAAACACTTAACTAATAACTAAACATAATATAAACTGATAACTACGAGCATTTAAAATCTTTTTTTTTTCTAGAAAGAGAACCGTTTAAACATTTTTACAGTGTTTATCAAATATCACTACTCGGTAATAACTACTAAATATATTCGCCTTTTCCTCTTTAGTTTAACTGCAGTATTTTTGTAATGTCATTAATTTGCATTTTGTTCCTTCAAAAAGCTAATAACTAAACGGTAAGTAAACTGATAGCTATGAACATCTAAAATCTTTATTCTAATGAAAGAACCATTTAAATATTTTTACAGTGTTTATCAAGTATCACCACTCATTAATAACTACTAAATATATTCTCTAACAATTACATAAATTCTCAACCTCATTTTACGTATGCATGCTCTCGAATTTAATAATCTTGAAGTGGCAACAACATACGAAGACACTAAAATGAAGCCAAAAAGTATTCTAGAAAGTTCTCCTTATCATCATAAAACAGCTCATAACATTTCTTTCTAAACTGACTCCGCAAAGTTAGCGGTATTACAGGCTTAATGTGGCGTGAAATTTTCAGAAGCAGTTCCACATTTTCCATGACAACAGCCTGCAACACTCAGGCATTTAAATTTTGTAAAAGGTATGAGGGGAGGGGGAGATAACGAAAAGAACCATTTATTCCGTGGTTCGATCATTTATTCGAACCGAAGGAATTCGTGACCAGAACCATTTAAGTCATATTTTAGTTCGCTGAGTGAGCTGTAAAAGTCGAAATGAGATTTGATTCTTTTATTCTGAAATGTCAGAATTCACTGCTTTTCCTCCTTAAATGGGAACAATTTTTTAGCATATCATACATAGGTGGTCAATGACACGTAGAAATCAAAATTTTTTTGATCATTTAACTTACAAAGATTTGTAGAGAAATGTTTATTTCTATTTTTTTTTTCTCTTTGTTCTTTTAGTTAAGTTTCATTATATTTAAATGTAAATAATACAAAACACAGATTTCCAACCAAATAAAAATATTAATAGATTACTCCTTTGTTATTAATCGATAAAGATTAATCCTTAATGAAGCTTTAGTAATGTTACGTTTAAATATTTTTGAGATTGAGATTGATTTATAAAAAAAAATCATTTGTCCTGGTACAAGTAGTACATTTGATGTTTAAGACTTTTTTTTTTCTTTTTTTTTTCTTTTCCAAAATTTGGTAGGGAGTTTTCAAAATTTTACCTACTGTAAAGAATTGGCCATAGACTTGAACTCCTGTACCTCCATAACCGAATTTATACATACTGTTTTTAGTACTGAAAATAAACTTGATGAGAAATGATTAAATGAAGGAACTTTTAACGCACAAAAGAAAATAGATTCCGGCATAAACTTCACTTCTTGACCTTACACAAACCTTTACTGTTGCCACCATTTATGTAAAAAAAGAAAATTCACTATTGGTATATATTTATATTTTCTGAAGTTATCAACAGATGGCACCATTCAGAAATTTATGAATCTGATGGGATGTATACTGACCACGGCATCTACAATATCTGAAATGGCATCGTGGCCTAAAACGTTACTGCAGTTCTTAATATTACGCGCATGATTAACTCGTTCAGGACCATGGGCACTCAGCATTGGTTATGTGACGAGCCTTTCTGACTCCAGTGGCATATGTTCACACAGACGTGATCTCAATTTGGTACTCTCATATTAATACATATACGTAATCTTTAGTACGTATATTCTCAGAGACTGCGTGCCTGGATAATCTTCTTTCGCCGATCTTGAACGGGTAAAAATAATCATTCCACTTAGTATTATTTTCAAGTGTCAAGCATATACTTATAAGTGTCAAACATAACACTAAGGAAACTTTTTTTTTTATGTTGAATGAGATTTTTTAACGGATGTTAGACAGATTTTGCATCAATGATTTCAAACCTACAATCAGTTTCTTTCAGCAAGCAACAGTTTTCTTAAATGACATTTTAGTCTGTTTTTCGTTAAAATGTACAAGTTTAAAACTTAATATAAAACAGGAGGCCGATAAACTTTTACGGGAGTTAAGTCACATCGTCAGGACAGAATTGTATAAAAATATATGCCAGGAAATGTCGTCATATGGCGCTAGGAGCCCTTTTCTGTGACAAACTATTTATTTGTGTGCTTCTAAACAGGTGGTACAGGACATAGGAAAGTACCCCTAGTGCCGTATGACAACGTTTTCGGGCATGGATTTCTACGCAAACTTTTACCCTGATGATGTGCCCTAACTCCCCTAGAAGTTTGTTGCCACATTTAGACAACCCCCTGTCACATATAAATTTTAAAATTTATATATTTGGACAAACAAATAAACTAAAAATATGAATTTTTTTTTAAACATTCGAATCTTCAAGAGCAAAACTAATTCCAGCTTTGAAATCCCCTAACACGAATTAAACAAAATGAAGAATTTGTTCTTCAATTTGTTGATAAAAGTTTAAATATATTTTGTTATGCAAAAACCATTTCAACACATTTTGATGTTTTTCAAACAACTTCATTAAATTTTTGAACATTTTAGAGCCAGTATATTCATACTAATTAAAAGTGCCACTGAAGCTTTAAGCTTTTTTTTAATGGATAAGAATTTAATTTTAGCTACCTTTATATTTATCCTTAAATATTTTTATTTAAACTTTTTTTTCTGCTTATAAACTTCAATGATCCATTCTCGATTTTATCCAAGGTGATCTGTTTCGAAAATATTTTTGATGAAAGAGAAATGGTCAAGAAAACACAGGGGAATGTCTTTTAAAATGAACTCAGTTAAGAGCACTACAGCTAGAAATCTTTATACAGCGAACATAAAAAGTTCAAAAGATAATACGGAGAACTTCTATAAATTTTTGTATACATATATTTTATTGCAAAAATGAAATTTTTGATTCGTGTACAAAAGGCTTGCAAGTGATTTTTTTTTAAAATTATAATTTGTATTTCCTAAGCTTTTCATAACAATTTATGAGATTTTAGTGTTTTGTATAAAAAGCTGAGCTAAAGGTTTTTTTCGAAAATCGAAAGTTAGAGGGGGAACAAAAGAATAAAAATAGATCAACGGTATTTCAAAGAATTTCCGATATCAAACACGCTGCCAAACATCCCTCGGGTCACGTTCGCAACAAATGAACAAGAACAGGAAAAAAGGGGAATAAAAAGAAGAAAGAAATATATCTGGGTTCGAATTTTGTTTGATTCTGAAAGCTGCCGTTTTCAGAAGATGTGATAAAACAAAGATAAGAAGAAAATCGGTGTAATATTGTGAGAGAGGCAAACTTGCCTCATTTCTTGATGGAATAATCTGATAAACTTCAAAACTGTACGTAGTTGGTGTGTAGTGATTCTATTCAATAACCAGTTCTTTTTTTTAAAAAAAACACTTTTGATCTCATAATTGGAGTTTTAAGCACTTTGTAGCTGTTTGCCAAGGAAAATATAGAAACCACACAAGTGCCTTATACTCAAGGCAAAACTACTTTAAACCAATATATAACATCTTGCCATGAACAATTATTCTGGGCTTTAAAACGTACACTTATCCTATTATTAAGTTATTAACCTTTTTTTTTCACAAAATTGCCAGTTTGGGGAGATTTTCCCATTTCCAAGAAAATTATCTAAATTAATGAATATTTGAAAATTTTTATCAGTTAGTGTTGTGTAGCTTTATAAATATACCGATCAGATGGCGTGGCTGACTGCAAAGCCAATTCCGCACAGGGCAACGATGTTTCTCTCTGTGTTGTGTAATTGTAGCCCAACCTATGAATGGGTAACTGTGGCGTAGGCAATGCTGCTTGCCTCCATGACTTAGGTTCATAGGTGTTCACCGGGTAACGTTATAAAGCAGCACTTCCGGCATTTTCTGAGGCAAAGGATATTATATCTGTGTCTGCCATTAAAAAACATAAATAAAATAAATATTAAATAATTATATCACGAACACCTTTCATTGTCACAAAACTGTGGCTTTTCTCCTTAGTGACGTTTTGCGCCATTTTTAATATTAGCATAGAGGATGCTTGCTTAAGATAGGTTAAGCTTGGTCTAACCGTCATGAACAACTGTTGCAAAAAAACACTGCAGTTATGATAACAGCATATTATTTGCCAAAAACGTCATTTCATATGACGACAAAGCTTTCAAAAAACAGCCTTAATTGTCAAAGAGCTTGACATTAAATATACAAATATAATTAATTTGTGAATACAATATTTTATGTTACGAAACCTGGCACAACAATGTACATTTTTGAGTAACCCCAATTATTTGACCCTCAAATTATGGGAGTTTAGAAACAATCTGGAAAATACTTTCCCATTAAAAAGTTTACGCATTAAATTTTTTTTATACGTAAACTAAACTTTTTTTTTTTCGCCTTAATCGTCATTTTTTTTTCAAATAGCAAATAATAACATTTTTGTAGACAATTATAAAATTTGTTAGCCTAAGATAATGTCTTCTTAAAAACTTTAAATTGTGAGGTATCCAAATTTTTACACTTGCCTAATTTACTTAATTCTGAATGACAAAAATTTAAGGCAATCTGTTAAATTTTTCTTCATAAATAAAAATTTTAAAGTGCTTTGAAACTTTATAACTGAAGAACTATTTGATCGGTTCCATTCAAAGTTTAGATTTGGAAATTTAAAATTATACAGTTTTAGATGGCAAAATTCAAAATTTTTAAATTAAAAGTTTTTTTTTTATTTTTAAACAACAACAGCATTACAAACTTATAAAATTAAATAAATTTATAATAATTAAAAATTAAAAATTATTTTTACCAGGAACTTTCTTTTGATAAACAAATTTTATAATTGCGTGCAAAAACAGCTTAAAAACTCTTCTGAGTTATAGTGAAATATACAAAAAGTAATTAACAGAAATTATTTAAACTTTCGTTCTATGCCCTGACTATTTTATTAGGACCATATCATCCAGATTAAAGCTGACCCCACATTTTGAGTTTTTAGAATCAAATCAGCCGAATAAAATGTATGTTTATTCAGCAAGGGTGTCTTTTTTGTCTTATTTCGTAACTTAAAATATCATCGGCACTAATTAATTAGCATATTTGAGGTCAACCCCTCGAACCATAAAATTGAGTCCTAGACGTGGAGATCCGACCTTCAGTTCAAAAGTTATTCAGTGTGTTTCTCTTTTTTTATGTTGCACTAAGTACATCAAGGTATGCAAAACTTAACTTTAGGAGGTATTAAAGTATATTTAACAAAAATAAGTAGTCAGTACTTAATCATTTTTATTTCAAAAAAAATATTTGATAATTCCTTTCTGTCTTTGCTTTGTGTGTTCTGTCAAATGTGTACTTTACTGACAAAAACTTATTAAAAAAGAAATAAAAAGCTGAAAAAGCTTCAAAGGAATTTTTTTTAATGGTTTACTTATAAGGCGGAATGCTTACAACACATATCTTACTTATTCGAATAAAAATAAAAAGTACCAAAAATAACGGAAGAAACAAGGCTTTTTTTTTTTTTTTTGCGCAGAGCAAACGTATTGCGTTTTGAAATCCACTCGATTCTAAGAGATTATTTCACATTTATTTTGGTACAACTATCTTTGATCTTTGCTTTTCGTTTACCAGAAGAAAGGATGAGGGGAAAAAATAAGAAAAACCTGTCTTGAATAGCTGTCTTTAAATACCGGATATGAATTTCTGTCCTCAGCGAAGAAAGGGATTTTGGCAATAAAGTGTGGTTTCCGGCGATGGAAAATGATGTTTGCGTTTTCCTTATTTCCCTTTTTTCATTATTTCCTTTCGAATTCGAAAAAAAAAACATTAATAATAAATTTTTTTCCAATATCCGAAACAAAATGAGTCTTCTAATATTTTTTCCGTCTATGTTATTACTTTTAAAATATAGCTTAATGAGCTTTAGTTTTCCTTTCTTTTCTCTTTTTAGCCGGATGTTAACTAAACGTAAAGTGAAAATCTAATGTGTTATTTGAAAAACATCAATAATAATGGAAATCATATTAGGGGATGAAATAACTTGGCAAATCAAAATGTTATTAAAGGATATGATTTCTCAAAAATGAAACTTATTTTTAATTGAACATTGCTTTTTAGCTATCATCTATCAAAACATTTTTTACTTTCTGTTTAAATGGGATTTTATTTAGATAGATGGAGTTTTAATTTCAAATAAAAAACCAATGGTTTCATATATAATTTTGAATGTAAGTATGTGCAGAATGTTCGCATCATTATGCGCGTGTCTGCGGCGTACGTATCATTTCGTACGTATGTACCATTATGTACGTATGTGCAGAACGAATCATATCATACGAATTTAAATTACGCCTTTATTTACTGGATGAATCCCTCACCCTTACAGGTTTTGCTCTGTAAAGGCGATCGATAAAATTTTTGTGCGAATAAAAAATTAAAAAATTTAATTTCAGCCCCGTCTTTGTTTATATAGGAACACTCTTAAGCTTTAATATCCCTAATAATTGTTGCTCTATGCCGACGATAGTATGAGCAGTCATGTATGATCAATCTGGTTTTAATATGAGGAACAAAATATCACTTGAATTTCCACCACGTTTTTATTTATAGTGAAGCACTCGATCGCTCTTATCTGCCAAGCAATTGTTGCTGTTTACCGGTAATAGTTTGAGCACTTGACCAGTCATGTATGATCCATCTCATCTGTACGCGTAGATCAAAAATCCCTTGAATCCCAAAAAGTTCCTTGAACGAGTTATTGTGGATGCAATCCATTGTTTCAACCAAAACCTTCGTAGAAAAGGGAAGACCTCAACACGGGTTACCATAAACAAGAAATTTTATCCTTTAGTAATCCAAACGTAGTAACATCTTTCATATTTACTACTGCATAGCTTAATAGCCCAACTGTAGTGATATCTTTCTTATTTTTCATCCACAGTTTATGTTCGCGACGTCGGAACTAAATTGATCCGTGCTGAATCCATAAACGAAATTCTTCAAGACGGAGTCTGCGAGAGTCTAATCTTTGCAATCATCGTCAAATTGGGAAATTTGTATAATCCATATCTGTAGCGGTTGCGACTTAACTTATTCATTGTCTTGATGGCAGCTTAATAATGTATTTTGTATTTATATTGTCCACATTATATTAAATAATTTCCCATAAAAATAAACGATGATCCAAACAGGATTCTTTGGTGAACAAGTTGTTGTTGTTGTTGACTTATGCCTGTTTAGACAGAGGGAGTGCTATTGTTCTTGTTTTACAGTGGCGCCATCTATGGCCAAGAATTCGACTTCTGCCACACCATACCTCGCACCCGTTTATAGAGCGTACCCATCATACATTCATTCATTCATCCACAGATCGTAATTTTAACCTGAATCAGAGAACGATCGATCTCCAATCCAGTACCCCAGAGGTATTGATTTGTTATGGGAACATGGAGGACTTTTTCTACTCGACAGATTTAACGTGCAGACAGATTTTATATATATATATATATATATATATATATATATATATATATATATATATATATATATATATATATATATATATATATATATATATAATAGTTTTGGAATGACATTAGTTCAATTGAACAAAAAAACAAGTCCTTTAATCTTTTCTAACTTATTGTAACTTTTGAAAAAACTTCTTTGTACAGCTTGTTTTTTCGTGCAATTCTTTAAAAAAAAAAAAACTAGACTTCTCTCGGCGTAAAAACAGCGTTGAATTTTAACTTAACACGAAGAAACAAAATTGCAAATTCTACTTCCAAATTCAATTCAAGAGTTCTTTTTATTTTATTCTTTTTACGTCTATAAGTTTTGTTAAATTCTTATTTTAGCATTTTAACAAGAAGCTTTTTCATTTAGAATATATATATATATATATATATATATATATATATATATATATATATATATATATATATATATATATATATATATATATATATATATATATATATATATTTTCCAATGCCCACCTGGATAATGACCTAGGTCATACAGGCAACTGAAGGGCAGATTTGCTGGCCACTCTTTCAGGGGCACCATATTAGGTGGGCCAACGTTGCTCTCTCAGTAAGGACAGATAGTACAGAGAAGGAAAGAACACCCATGCCTTCTCCGGGATTTGAACCCAGAACCTTTCTGATGCAAGGGCAGTTCCTTAACCCCTACACAGGCCGGTTGTCTCTTTTAGAATATATAATACGATGCATTTAAAGTGTCCGTGTAATGTTTTTTCTCCAATCTTTTATTCTTATATAATCATGAACTTCATCTACTTAAAAAATGTGTCTTCTTATTTTTTTTTAACTAAAAGTTAACACAATCTTGCCTTTTATTCGAAACTAGAGGGGGATTTTGGAATGCGAAGTTTAAAAAGAAGTTATTTTTTAAATAAATAAAATCTCTTTTTAAACTCTCCGAAACCAACTTAAAATACCCAAAAACGTATCTCTTTATTCTAATACAATAAAATACACTGCTGGCCTCCCAAATTGCAACACCAAGTAAGACAAGAGATATCACAACAAAATTTAAATTTATAGACATCTGTGAAGTGTGGTTCCTGCCAAAATCAGTAGCCAGAGTAGCCGCCATTGTTGGAGATCACCGCTGCCACACGCCTCGGCATTGATTCAAAGAGACTTTGGATGTGTTCTTGGGGTACAGCAAACCAAGCAGCTTCCACACGTTGCCAAAGTTGATCTGGTGTGCAGCTGGGGATGTAATCTGGGTCAATCGTTGAGCAATCATGGACCGCATGTTTTCTATCGGCGAAAGATCCGGAGAGCGAGCTGGCCAGGGAAGCAATTCAATCTGACGATTGACGAAGAACCCTTGGACAATGCGTTCCACGGGCGGTCGCGCATTATCCTCTTGAAATATGGTTGTTGGCAAGCTCTGAAGGTAAAGAAGGACAACTGGCTCCAGCACCTCGGATATGTAGCGCTGGCTGTTTAAATTACCGGCAATGCGTACTAGAGGAGTGTGAGAGTGATATCCAATACCGCCCCATACCATAATACCCGGTGCAGGACCAGTGTGGCGGTGCATAACGCAGCTGCTCAGCATCCTCTCTCCACGGTGTCTCCAGACTCAAATGCGACCATCGCGGTGTTGCAGACAGAAGCGTGACTCGTCAGTAAAGACAATTTCATTCCATTCTTTCGTCCACATCCTTCTTTCATCGCACCATTGGCGGTGGAGACGTCTATGGTTCTACCTGGCAAAATTAAACAAAAAGATCTAATATTTGAATTTTTCCAATATATTTCTCTTTTCTTGATGCCTTTGCGTTATTAGAGTAAACAAAATATTTTCTGAAATTTATCCGATCAAAATAAAGTCAAATCAGAATTATTTGACATGATACTTAGCTTCAGGACAAATCATGGTAGTCAAAATTTTCCAGCAACAAAAAATTTTCTCCCGTACTTTTCCCTTTCGATGTACCGTCAATAAAAACATATTATCTCAGTACCTGCCCTAGTACCTATATTAATATATTTGGTAACAGCACCAATAAGCGTAATATAAGCAGGACTAATTACCAACGTTCATTAGGCATCATTGTCGTCAATGATAGTGGAACGCTCTTCCTCGGTTCCCCTAAACGAATCAGTATGTCTGCTCCATTAACTTTGATTACTGACCATTGATTTAAAACTAGCTGATTACCCGTTTACTTTAAGAGGTGGGGAGAAAAAAGGAAGTAGTCAATAAATCAGTACCTATGAAAAATCAATAAATCAGTACCTACATAAGTCATATACCGACACAATGAATGACACTAAAGTAATTCCAATTATTTATTTTTTTATTATTTTTTAATGCCCTTCCTGGTTTCTTTACGTTAAAAAAAATTAAGCAAAACACATTTTTTTCGTACTTCATTTCATTAGAATAGAGATTAAGAGATTAACTACCATTTCTAGCCTAGAAAGCTATTGCTTGAGACCAAATCATGACATTGACTTTTTTTACTGCTATCAGTATTTTTTTATAGTAGGTATCCCTTTGGGTGGTCCATAATAAACTTATTTCCACACTATTAGAATTAAAATTGCTCCGCATTGGAGCAGTTTTAATTACCAAATATATCAAAATAATAATTAGTACCTACATTAATATATTTGGAACCTATACATACCCAAAAACATTTGAGTTTTGTGCGAGAAACATTAATCAGTGATAGTAAACTAAGCCCAAAATTTTAAAAACAAATCAAATTTTTACCAGCCCTTAGGAAGCACTTTATAGCATGACCATTCTCTATCTGTCCTTTAATGTAGTTATAAGTAATCGTGAAAAAAACATTCTCTTAATTCATTAAATTCAATAAAATATTAATACACTATCTTTACTGCCACTGAAAAAAATATTTTCTGAAACTGTAGAAAATCCGTTGTAGAATTCCTTATTAAAACTGCACCAATTTCCACAATAGCAGTAGTAAGTATTATCAAAATTAAATAAGCATCATCTGCATCAATATTATTATTCAGATTTTGTACGATTCTCCTAAACAAATCAGTATATTTTCTCAATTCCCTTTGTTTTTTGTACTCAGTTTATTTTTTATTTCAATTAATATGTAATACCGAACCATGATCGTTCAAGGGATAGAGCGTTCGCCTCCCAATGAGGTAAACCGGGTTCGAATCCCAGCGGTGGCTGGTCATTGCGAATTTCACACCCGACTCGGATCGACCACAGTGCTGACGTAAAATATCCTCAGTGGTAGATGGATCACGGGTTAGAGTCCCCTTGCCATAGCGTTTTCTGTTAGAGGTTTTCGTAGTTTTTCTCTCCATGTAACGCAAATGCAGGTTAGTTTTACGAAAGCAAATTTCCCAACGTACTTGATCCAGAAATTCCCTTGTCTTCTGGATTGGGTTCAAAATTACAAGGCTACGGAGTTAAACATTAGTAGTCGTAAGCCCAAAAATTGGGTCGGATGTTTTACAAAGGTTAGAAAATGTGTATTTCCAAATTTAATTTAGCATTGACATCAATAAAAATATTGTATTCACACTTCCCCAAATATTACCAATATTTAAACTTCCCCAAAAATTTTAACTAGTAAAATTGGTCTTGTTTCTCTTTATAAGTGTATTCATTTATTTTCCGATACTTCTTTTTTTTAAATCTCACAACCAAACATATCTATAACTTTTGATTTAATTAAAAAAAACTGTTAAGCAATGTTGTCAAAAAATTAACATAGATACTTTAGATATGGATAACCAATTTTGGGACAACTACTGTTCAATGTATAGGTATGTATAAATTCCACTATTTAACCCTATACATTCCCAGTTAAACCTCTCGCATTCACAAAACGAATGCACGATACCTTAGAGTATTAGTCGCACGGAAACCAAGATGCCCAGCATAATTCATCTCGTTTTAATTACGCATTCTAATACGGACTTGAAACATTGGACTTGCGCTCGGACAATCCCCTATGTAATCTCTTGCGAGCTCATATGGACATTTTATCTATCACCCCCCCCCCTCCCCACTATTGGTGCATGTCGCTAAAATTGAAAACTTTTGTGATTAAATCCGAAGATATCTGTGCTTTGGGGAGGAGAAGTGAAATTCCTACGACGTCATTTTAAAGATAACTTAGGAATTAATCCAAGTAAATGCAATGTTGAACAAGATAGAGGATGTATGATTAATTTAATAATAATGGTATTTTCTTTGAGATGAATCTTTTAAGTCTCTGCATGGATGTCCTTGTAGGTATTAAGATGCGAATTTTAGATGTTTACAAATGCATTGAATTTAAAATGAATCATGATGAGATGAGTATCGTAATCTGTTGGTGACCAGTAATAAAAGTGGGCGTTATTTAATGCAATCGATATATTGATACAGGGTGTCCAAAAAGTAACGCTAGAAGTAATTTTGCTGGAATTTACAGAATGTGAGTGCCCAGATAGCAGACAAACTTACAGTAAATGTTGTAGTTTCATTTTTATTTGATTGAAATAGAAAGCTTGACTTTTTTTTAAATTTAGTAGAAGTATTAGTATACAAAGCTTGTTTCCTTTAAGATAGTATAAAAGCCTGCAAAAACCATTACAAAAAAAATTTCATTTTTTAATTTTTTATTTACATATACAGTTAACCTTGTTTCTGCCTTTATTTCATTCTGGCTTTGACCATGCTCTTAAATGCAAATGTTGTGTTGAAAATTTAATGATCAAGCCGTCTATCACTTTTAAGATGTTAAAGTAAGTATAGAAAGGCCTGCGTAAATAAACCTTGTCTCATTGATCATAATATCTAAAATAAACCTTGAGAAACTGAGTTTATCCTCAGTTTTAGAACCCTTTATATTCTAGAACTGCGAATGATGGTTTGTCCTCGATTTCTGAAGGTTTTTCCTAGCATTCAATCTATGCATGAAAGGATTGTTTATGCGACTTAATGCGGGCCTCATAGAACTTAAACTAGCATAGTTAATATTAACATTGTTTCAAGGTTTATTTGCTAATCAATTATAAACTTTTATGGGCTTCATGAAAAACGTTACTGCTGATATTAACATCAACCTTACACTCCTATCTAGGTATACACCATTACTGAGAAAACAAGGAAGTGATAGCTCCATTCCTTTTCACACTAAAATATAATTTTGACAGAAAAGCTTTTTAGAGGGATATTATTAAGGCTTTTGTAAGAAGTCTCCATCGTAATATAAAATGATGCTGTCTTGCAAATAATATGCTTTTTTAATAACTGATGTGAGTTTGCAACTGTTACCCGGACTCTTAGGTCAAGTTTAGCCTATCTAAATCCAATGCTCTCTGCGTTTATTTTGAAAATGACGCAAAACGTTATTATGGTTTCGTAAAAATGAACAGCGTTCGTGGTCTAATTTTTTAATATTTAAAAACTTACTCCAATGCTGCATTACCTGGGCTCATAAAAATTTGCAAAAACTGAGAAACCGGCAGTGATTTTGATAATTTTCATATGTAGATGGAAAAATTTCGCCAAATTGGTGATTTTTAAAAAAAAAGTTTAGTAGCTTTTAAAATATTTAAGTTATTTGTCTGCTCTAACAACCAGACAATTCTTCACGGCAAGTTTCACCGATTTTTTAAAATTATCGCATTGTTTCAAGTGCAAGGAACAGCAGCATTAAAAATAAATAATCATAAAAGGCGGATTGGTAAGGTTTTAGACATTTTATTACGGCTCTTGAAAGAAATCAGTTGCTGCCTTTCGTATCGCTATTAGCCATGTCTGCCTATTGAAACGTCTGTTTTGGACAGACATTGTAACAAGTTCAATTTGTAAACTGCGTAACATACATAAAGAAATGGATGTCCTTCACTTGAGTCATTGCCCAGCATTCAATGTTGGATCTCTTTGGAAGAAATATTGGGAGGCTAGACACAAGTTAGATTCTGAGGACTATACCGTAGACTGATTTAATTTCATTTGTTCACTCTTTTTTTTTGTATTGTTTTATTTTCCCTTTGTTCCGTCTAAGTTGTCTTTATAACCTGCTATTAGGAATTTTTAAAAAAAATCCTATTTCGGAAGAATCTGGAACACAAAAGAGCAATCAATGTATGCAAATGCATTTGATTAGAAAACTTATTTTTTACATTTTTTTTTTCATCCAGAAGTAGACTTTACCACATTCCCCAATAAATTACCTTTGATGATGTAAATAAATCAACGGAAGATAAACATCAAGGAAATAAATGAGTTTTAATCAAATTCCCTGCTGGAACAAATGAAGCATTTAAAGTAATATATCAAATCGACATAACAAAATTTTGTTTTACTTTGAGACTCGGGTAATTCCATCATAAATATTCCCATATACGAATGCATAACGAGAGAAATCGAATATATTTGAACGAAATTCACTAAATCAGTTAATCGTGGAATGTGCAAAATAGATAAGTGCGAATTATTGCATTCGTTCAGTCATTAAGCAAATGCAACATTAACTGATTCTGGGACTGAGAAATGATGAGATGTATCTGCGGATCATCATAGGATCCCGTTTCCAGATCAATAATCCAATAAAGGATCGGAGCAGTAATCAAATATGAGTATCTCATCCCATCTGAAACTCGATCAAAGTTAGGAACAGTTCTTAAGAACATTGTAATCACCTATTTATCAAATAAATTCAACTTAGCCAATTAATGTTAAACTTCGAAATGCGTTGATTGATTTTTGGCATGATTGCTCACGTTTTCTATATATTTCACGAGGTATATAAATCGTGTGTTGAACTTAGGGAATATTAAGAGCTGTAGTATTTTGTCGGCTGAGCATGCACAGTGGATGCTGAATGAATGTGGATATTCATACGATGACGCCGCAAAAGTTTAAACAACTTTTATTAAGTACAGTAACCATCTTGATGACAATCGATTTTGGTATATTGTTACGTTCTGTACAGTAATAGTTAAGTTACGGATCTAGTTCAGATTTAATTTAATTACTGAAAATATCAATACTCAGAGAGTTCGGTATAGTGTTACCTAGAGCGTTACAGTATGATTACCTCTAGTACTTACAGTATGATTACTTACAGTATGATTACTCAGAGTCATATAATTTACATTAAGCTCTTGGGCTCTTAAAATATTTATACAATCAACTCAAGATAAAATTTTACGCGTGTTGCATATAATTTTAATTTATATGTTCGATAATGAATCTGCTGCAAGGATTGGAAAATATCAAAATGAAACAGAAACTTTTATTTATTTATTTTTAATTAAGATGAGAAGCCAATATACTATCTCAATTTTTCCGTGGGATTAAAGAAGTTCTCTTTCACAACACTCTTACAATGGTTAGCACAGTCTAAGCTGCCATCCTAATTAACAACTGAAATATTATTTTTTATACCACAATAAAATGATTGAATGTGATAGCCTTTTCTTTCGTTTCTTTAAAAATTTAAGTATTGTACATATGATTATATTTTATTGCATTAGATTTAAAGTATTGTACTTTATAGGATAAAATTAAGAGTCCCCACGGCCACAGGTAGAGTAAATGTAACAAATAACTATTAAAAGAATTGTCTGCAAATTTAAATTTTTTTCGTCGAAACCGCAACCTATGTGTATTTTATTATTTTTCAATAAATATGAAATTGCTATAAATATATTATAATATTCCGAAAACTGCTTCATTTCAAGCGGTTTCTTTAAAATTTTTCTTCACTTTAGAAATAACACGTCCCTTGTAATGTTAACCATATTTAGAGAAATTTTTCAAAAGGAACACTTTACATTATTAATGTCAAATTTTTTTTTTAATTGTTTAAAATTTTTACTTTTGCTGAAGTTTCCACAAGTTTAAAAAAATGACCATTATTAAAAATGTTAAATTAACCACTAGCTAGTAGCAAAAATTTTTGCGCTATGCTCGACTTGTAAAAAATTAATTTTGAAAACTTAATTTGTTGGCCACACAGTTTTATCGCTCTTAGCCTAATATTTTATAACAGATCCTTGAAAATAACGTGTTAATTTTATTACAAGCATGATTCTAAAGAATATAAAATAAATGTTATGAAAAATAATAGCTCTCTTTAGTCACAATTGGGACTTAATACTTTTTTCGGTGACATTATTATTATTTTTTTTTTTTCAAAATTGCTCTTAAAATTCTCTTTATTCTACATATACAAATAAATATTATCGCAGACAGTTTAAGAAAATCCCAAAAGTATTCTAATATGTCACGTAATATTTTCTGTTTTACTTGAAATTCAAATATATTTTATCTGATTGTTTGAAGACAAGCACGTAGAGAAAGATCTAGAATGTTAGAACGTTAAAGGAGGTATGTCAAGTAAAGATGGACGCTGGACCTATTCCTGCCTCGCAAACGAAAACAAATGGAACGACAGAAATTTTATGTACTTTGCCAGCTGGAAGAATGATTGGAAACATTCTCTAATTATGGATGGATCGCAAGAGAGAGAGAGGATGTTGCCATTCGTTCCATGGAACAGAAATAGGAAATGGAACATTTTCCGGTTCCCATCAGAATTCGAAAACGACTTTCACGTAATCGAATGTGTGTGGCTCTTGGAAATTTGGAACAAACGTATTCCACATTACTCTCAAAATGGCGGTTCTTTTTCTTATGATTTTTTTTCCCTTCGTATCTTTCGAGAGTTTTCCATTTTTTTTCTTATTTTTCTTCGTATATTTTACTCTAGAGAATCATTTATTTTCTTCACTAGTATTAATATTACATAACCCTAACGGAATATAATTTATCATCATTAATTGAAAATATGTCATTTTCAATTTCGTTTTAAAAATAAAGTTACAAAGTGAATTCGAAATATTAAATTGGAAATTGAAATTGGTTATGTGACACAAACTCTTGCTCATGTAACGAGCATATATTATTGCATTTAATTATGTATATGAGGTAAAATTGAGCCTCTTTTCAATTTTAACTTTTTATTTATTATATAGATTTCATTAATTCAAATAATTTTGTCAGTTTAATAGAAAATGAGGCTCCACTCTTGCTCTTGTCATTCATCTTGGTTTTTTAAAAGTTGATATTTTCTAAAAAAAAAAATTATTTTGTTTATAAAGTATATCGTTATTATAGTAATATAAAAACATTTTATGAATGTGTTAATCTTTACAAAATGAATGATTACTTGGAAGTGAAAAAAAAAATTATACTACTTGAAAAAAAATATTTCAACTTAGAAATATAGCATGCATGACACAATAAAAAATAATAAATGATAAGTAAATTTACATGCTAACTGTGTATAACGATATCCATATATTTTATAACAGTTAAAATTGGAAGCGGTTTTAATCTCCTGATCTAATATTTTTAAAACTTTCAATATAAAGTATTACTGATATATCTTATTGAAATCCATTATTCTATTTTTGCCTTTTGTTTACGTTTGACAACAAATTAAGCACACGCTAAGAAAATGCAAATCTTGAGAGAGAGAGAGGAATATGCTTTTCTGCAGCAATAGATAATTAATCATAATTTAAAACAAAAATGAAAAAAGTGGAGAAAAAAGCACTTAAAATTACAATAACTTTTAAACAAATCGGAATTTTGAGGAGGAAAAAACTAACGTAATTTTTTTAATGAAAATTACCCTTCTAGTATAGCAAGTTTCAAAATTATAATTGCATTTTGGCGTTTTATGGAGCAACCAGAATATTATTTATTTCTATAAGTTTAAGAATTAATCATTCTCAAACTAATTATTGAGTGATAATTTTTTCCATCATACTCCTAGTACACTTTTCTTCTAACCTCCCTAATTTCAGGTTTCTAAATTATATAGAGTTTTAATAGCAAAACAATATGTAATGTTAAGTTAAACACAAAAAACTGCGGTGGTGTAGTGTGTGCTTATGATTTTATAACATATAATGAAATACAATAAGCTATCTATTGTTGCCCAATTATCATTTATGTTGTCTTTTTTGTGAACTAATTGTGTCATGCATTTCATTCAGTGTTTTAATTTAATGTGAGGAAAACTGGTCTAGTGAACAATATGGTGTTTCACATTGATCTACCATATATATATATATATATATATATATATATATATATATATATATATATATATATATATATATATATATATATATATATATATATATATATATATATATATATATATATATATACAGTGAAACCTGCCAAGTTGACCACCCTTGTAAGTTGGGCGCCTGCATAAGTTGACCTCAATTATCAAGAACGGAATTTTTCCTATATAATATAAAGAAGCAAAACCTTTTAAACTTGACCACCTGTCTATCTTGTATGTTGACCACTGAAATAAGTCAATTTTGTCTAGGAGTATTATGAAATTCTATTCTAAAACCCTCATAAGTTGCCCAGAAAAAAAAATTCAGAAAATGTTCAGACATTTTGCAATGTATGTTAAAATTTCACTTGTTTGGTGAAATAGTGTAAAAAGCTAATCTAAACCCTTTTGTGAGTTGACCATCTGGAGAAACTGTAGGGTCAGCTTATTCATTCATTGAAAACAGGTGTGTTAGTTGAAAAGTTGCTCTTCCAGTTGCAAAAGTGAGCAGATAGGTATGTAAGTGTAGTAATAACAGAATAAATTTTAAAGTGTTCAAATAATTTTGTTTTGTCAAAGTTTTTAAATTACATGTCTTCGTGTTCAGATCTTAAAATAACTCTTCTTTTGAAACATTAATCTAATTATAATTTATTGGCATGTTTACAGTCTTGAAGTCCTAAAATAGAATATCTGCATTTAATGAAAACGAAAAAGTTTTACTGCTTTTATTAATACAAAAGTAATTTTGTAACTTTTGTATTACATCCCCCTCAAAAAACAAATTTTTGGTTAGCTAAAAAAAATTTAAATTTAGAATAATATGACTTTATAAGCTTTATGCTGGTATGACTGTCCTCTTTCCTACTATAAACAACATTTTTTCAGTTATGTGAAAAAATATTATTTACAGTAACAACAATAAAAAACATTATAATGCAATTTATCTGTTTAGGCAACTAAACAGGAAGAAAAATGAAACATTTATCTATTTTACTAAAATTTTAAAAAAAATTTTCACACTAAAATATACAAAACGAACTGGACACTATTCATGATTTAATTTTAACATTTGTGGGCTGTGATATTTCCTAAGTTTTGATACATGTACTATTTCAAAGTTTTGTTTACTCAAATTATTATTTTTATTCATTTATTTTTTTATTAGCTTCTTGGTCATTCTTTCTTTTTCCTATTTTTCCTTTTATTTTTGTTATTGTTACCCTTTACGTTATTTTTTTCAGTGTTTACTTTTACTGAAACATCTTCAACTTTTATTTTTTTCGATGTTTACTTTTACTGAAACATCAAACCTTTTCGATGTTTACTTTTTCTGAAACATCAACTTTTATTTTTTTCGATGTTTATTTTTTCTGAAACATCAAACTTTTATTTTTTCGATGTTTACTTTTACTGAAACATCAAACTTTCATTTTTTCGATGTTTACTTTTACTGAAACATCAAACTTTTATTTTTTTTCACAATTTTTAACCTTAACATTTTGAGAATTTTGGTGTCTAATGTGCAAAGATAAGTTGTCATTGTTAGATTTAGCAGAGGTGATCAATCTCATACCAAATCGAGTAACAACTGGCCAGACACAAATCATAAACAAAAAAAAAACTCTGCAAGTTTGCAACCCTACTAAAGCATATAGTAAATCAGTATCAAGCATAAAACTTAGCTGAGTTAACAATTTCGCCTATCATAATAAGGGGAAACTCACAAATTCTGTTAAGTGTTAATTGTCCTTTCGTTAGGGTAACATTTAAGTTTTCAAATTTTTTAATAGGAATTTTTAATTTTGACACAAAGTCATTTTTATTTTCTGGTTTTAATTTGTCACAAATGTGTGTTAGGAAATTCTAATATTTTCATTTCTGTTTTAAACGTTGTATTTTTAAGTGTATTTGGTTACCATTACTTTTCAATTTGTGTTAGATCATTTTCCCATCTTTATGTTGGGATTCACTCTCAGAAATAAGAAACTTTCTTTTTTAATGGAAATTACTGAGCTAGAACTGAGCTATGAACTATTTACCAACGTTGGACTCAAGCATTAATATCTAGTAGCTTTTCAATTTAATTTCTAAAAACAAGTATTAATTTCATTTTTCAAAACTATTTGAATTAGTTTAAAAATTTCTTGGTTTAATTTTTAATTTCTACCACACCGCAATTGCATTCAAAATAAAAATAATTTAATGGCATTTTTATCTTAACCCTAAACGCCAGTAAAACAAAATTATAATTTCTACTAATCTATAAATCATGGAAACTGTAACACATAAAATAATCAATATGAAAATTTTTTTTCCAAACATTTTTTATGCCATTCAAAACCATCAATTCACTGAAAATAATAATTTCAAGAAAGAAAAATTTCAACAGTAAATACAATCAATGTATAAAAATCATTGTTTCAATTGAAACATCAAGCATGAGGGAAAAAAATTTAAAATCATAATATATTATTTCTGTTTATTTACATGAGTGCTTTTTTTTTATTAATCAATAAAAATTAAAGAAATAAATGTTTTACGAGTAAAACATAAAAATATCAAAGGATACGTGAAAAAGTTCGAATTAATCCACATTATTTCTTGAAAGCATCAGATGACAGTTGATAGGAAAATAAAAAAAAAATTTCTTTTTTTTTCTTTCTCTTTGTTAAAATGATTCATAAATTAACACTGAGAGTGAAGGAGAGGAGAAATTGAAGCTTATTTTTCTTTGATTTCTGAGTAGGAGGGAGGGAATATCGAACATTTAAGTAGACCATCGTAAACCATTCCGGGGTGGGAAAATACTTCATCGACGATTCAATCCAGAGCAGCACTGGCATAACTAAACTTTCCATAGGTCAAGTAGGTTGTAAAGTAAAGGGATGGGATTTTTAAATAACAGAGCACTAGGAACCGAATATTTTTCTTTATCAGCTTTAGACACTAAATTCCCATGGTATTTCTCAGCTCCAGCCTCCATGTAGCAATAAGGTACGGGTATTTTACGAAGGGATGAGGAATCCTTCGGCTTCGGGGTGAGGTTTTATCAACGTTGCAGCCAGCCAGAAAATAGATAACAATGGAAACCTCGACAAGTAACTATCCTGTCGACTTATAATAACAGAGCAAAACCCCGTTATTAATATGGGAAAATTAGTCCAAATATCAGATGGATAATGAGTCCAGATTCTGCATAGCTGTTTATTAATTAAAGATGGTGAAGCAACAGTTTCCTCCCCTCTCCGACTGAAGGGGGAGAGACACTTTTCTCGTCAGATCTGATGGAGTTTAGCTAGCACAAGTAAAACACAAAAAAAGCCACGCAAAATTCAGCGCTCCTAGGTTTTATATGATACTTAAAAGTGTAAAAAGGTCAGTCATATTGCATTCCTTGTATTCTTACGCCTCATTGCAAATTATTTAATACTCATAGAAAATCGTTTAATCCTTCCTTATATGGAAGTGAAAGATCTTAAAATAACTCTTCTTTTGAAACATTAATCTAATTATAATTTATTGGCATGTTTACAGTCTTGAAGTCCTAAAATAGAATGTCTGCATTTTATGAAAACGAAAAAGTTTTACTGCTTTTATTAATACAAAAGTAATTTTATAACTTTTGTATTACATATATATATATATATATATATATATATATATATATATATATATATATATATATATATATATATATATATATATATATATATATATATATATATATATATATATATATATATATAATGTGTTAAGCTTATGTTTAACAAGAACGAGGCAAATATTCACGTTCTAATCATAAGGTCAGTAAGCAACAGTATACCTTGACACATTACAAAATGATAAAATAAAACTATGTCTATTTTGTAGCAAACCACTACGTTACTGTGCCCGTTTTGGTTGAAAAATTTTGAAACAATAGAATAAAAACAAAGTAGTATATTTTTAGATGAAATTTAACTCTCAAAATAATATGATTCAGATAGTTGACTACTATAAGAAAAATTCAAACGTGCCTAATAAGAAATAGTTGTTACGGGAACAGCTAAAACATCTTTTGCCGCTTTAAGGCCTTTCAGTCACTGTCATACGACACCTATTCAAATAAGCTAAGTTATTCTTACAGAATTAATATTCAAACCCGCTTTGAGCACCAACCTGAATGGCTCAGATACACTAAGAGAGTTGCTTTTTGTGCTAAAAAAACTTAAATATTTACGTTTTGCAACGCACTCAAAACACAAGATTTAAGTAGTAGAAGTACTTTACATCGCACTAGAGCTGCTCAATGGGTTGTTGCATAATCCTTTTGAGTAGCCCTAAAAAGGATCCGAAGATCACTTACAAAAAGTCGAGCATTCTACGGCAGAATAGTTTAACAAGGCAGAACAGTTTAATACCACGCATCCCTGCTACCTTCGTGGGATGATCGAAGCGATCATTCACCCATTCACTAACCGCAGCCAGTGATGCTTGGTTTCTGTGGTCTACGGCTAGCCGTGTCTTCAGATTATTCCACTGTGAGACTGCAAAATTTTAAATTAGTGGTTCTATGTAAAATTCAATTACTGTTGATTAATAAATTATGAAATAAATATCTTATAATACATTGACATTTCAACGAAGAGTAAAAATGCTATGATATGCAACATGAAAATGCAAGCGTACGCGACATCCCTTCGAGATTTGAATTACAGATTTTTTTAAGGCACTTTCCAAAATTATACACACGACTGTCATGAAAAAAACACATCAATTCAGCTATTTATGACTATATATTGCTTTCAAAAAGTGGTAGGTTTTTTGCGCAATGATTCGACAAAACCTGAGTTTGTGAGGGCTGGCGCATGTCCTCACGGGTTAAAGCGTTGCATAGAATTTTTAGGAACGCCAAGTAGGTAACGTGGTTTGTACGTTCCAAATTCTTTCGAAAAGATCTCAGTACGACACGCTGTTTCTGACTATTGGCTATAGATGGGTCATGACTGCCTTGCTGGTTTTGTACATAGATTTGGATTACTGTACAACCCAAATTATGTTTTATGCAATAGTGTATGTGTTATGAATGCTGAGCAGATCTGACAGCACTGATAACATTTATGAGATGTATTGTGCTGCTAAAGAAAAATTACAGTTCTTGCAGACTCATTCCATTTTTATTAGTTGAATTATTACTGAATGTTTCATTATATTGTTACTAGTTTCCCATGTCTGTTTGTTCGAAGTAATTTTGTCTAGCGAATAATGTATCGAGTGCTACTGCTATAAATAAAATTAAAATGTTCCAACATAACTCTCTATTCCATTAAATCAGTAATTTCCATTATGAGGATTCATTTTAACAATTAAGATCTACTAGGAGGATAAGCATGAAAAATAATCATACGCATTTAAAAATTTCAAAGGTATTCATTTTAGTTTGTTCCTTTTTTTTTCAAAATTTAAATTTTATTTTATCCACTTCTCTATTATCTCGACTCATTTTCACCATTAAGAGCAATAAAAATAGCAATTGCGTAACCTTGGATAAAATTCATAGTTGTGAAGGTCAAATAAAGGACAAGAGCATGAAATGATGATGAAGCGCTGAATGTGTTTCTCATTCGACCGGGGCAAACATATACGTCTACAATTGGGAAAAATCAATTCGCTTCTCTTCTCAGAAAAGAGAACATCGCCTGATGGATAATAATATGGAGCATTATGCTCATTTATAGATGCATTTCGAATGGTTAATATTTCTGGAACAAGCTTTCTCCCGGCTATTATGAGTTATTCTGGTATCAGGAAATAATTCATTAGCCTCTTCGCTTGGTTTCATCTCAGAGGGGAGCAAATAATTTCCCAACGCTGGATATTTTTGAAAACACTTGATGTCATAATGACTTAAAGAAAATTATTTAATGGTTCGTTAGCCAGGACAGAATTTCAATTTTTTAATGATTATGTTTATTATCCAATCACTCATGCAAAAACATAAGAGTGATCTCGTGACATAAGAACAAACCTAAGAGTTTTCACTCTTCATGTTTTTTTTATGAATAATCTTATCATTCTTATGTTCTTCATCATACGTGCTCATTCTTATGTTTTGACCATGTTTATTAGTACTCTTATGTTTTTCTATTACATAGTGTTCTGATTTTTATGATAGATAAGATGATATAGGGAAAAAGATGGCGATTGTTAACAATTTTTTAATAACAAAAAAAAAAAAAAAAAAAAAAACATTGAATCTGCCTGTTCAATAAAAGGGATATAAATGTTTTACTGGATGTTATTGCAAAATATTAAAAAAAATAATATGGTGTGTGGATAAGTTGGTCACCAACATAAATACTCTCACAAACAACAACTTAAATACTTGGGACCTTGTTTTTCAACATACGGCTCTCGGAAACAAAAAATATTACAAGTTTTGTAATCAGTTCACTTTCCTGCATTACTGTTTTTGGATAGAAATAGAATTGAAGGACACATATATAAAGTATAACACTGTAACATAGTAATATAACATTTGCGTTATATGGAGTGGAAAACCACAAAAACCTCCCTCGTTTAACCTGATAGCAAGAAAACTCTAACCCAAGATTCATCTACTACTGAGGATATTTTTACATCCGCACTGTGGTCGATGCGAGCCGGGGGCGGAGTTTGTATCGACCAGCCATGGTCAGGATTCGAACCTGGCTCACCTCACAGATCAGTCCTTTTTTGAAAAGATATTAAAAGTCAACAGCTTTTTCCACAAGGTTTTCAGAGGTCTTCGAAATTTATAACAATAAATTAACTAAAGTTTAAATCATAAATATTCATGTGATATTAAATTGAAGGTGTGCGAATTCAGTTTAATAACCGCTTTATCGTTACAGATAAATCGCGAAGATATGCCTTAAAAGGTACATGCGTAATATACCCAGTCACTCCGTCTCCGAAGTCCGGGATTAGGGTTAGCATTTAAAAAGGCAACGAAATTTAAATACGAAATTCTTCGCTTGGTTGTGGAATTTGGGTAGAACATTGAAACATTGGGTAGAACATTGAAAAAGGCGTTTATTTTGCTGTGTCCATTTTCTTAAACACGCATTTTGAGCTGTGTACAACACGCATTTCGAGGTGTGTACATTTCTTAAACACGCATTCCAAGCTGTATACATTTTTTGAAACACGCATTTTAAGCTGTGTACATTTTTTCAAACACGCATTACAAAATGGTCCGAAATAAAAAAACTCAAACGACGAGGATATCATTTCCTCAACAAATTTTAAAATTAGATTGTTTTCACCTTTAACATTTAAATATTATATTCCTGAAGTAAACTGGAATTATTTTCTCTCTATTATACTTAAATTGCATTATCAGTCTTCTCAAAAAAGTTTTAATTCTTCGTTAAACTAATGTAATTAGCTTTATTGTTTAATGGTTAGAATTATTTCATTTCAGAAAATCAAAATGGGAAGGTAATTTAAATCGAAAACTAAATTTCAATTAGTTCGTTGAATAAAATTAATCTCTTATGACTTAAAATAGAAAAGATTAAACCTTAAGTCGATAGACTAATACGATTTTATTAATTCTTCTAGAAGTAAAACCTTTTTTTTTAATTAATACCATCGCTTATTCCAATTCATTTACTATTCATGAGCATTTTATCATAACAGCATAGATACTCATACAATAAAATTAAAGGTTCTTTTAAAGACACCCTATAGTTTGTATAATGCGTCATTAGTTTCTTTAATTACGTTTGTTTTCTTTTGAATGCGTATATTCTTACAATTAGACAACGTTTCTAAATCTTTTTAATCACTTATTCTTTGTCATGAATTATTTCCCTAAAAGTAATTGCCTCGTTTCTTTTTTCATTCGGAATCGAATAAATATTTTATAACTGTTTACTTCAGTTTCATAAAAATGATGCTTATTAAATATAAATGCATATATATTTCTTGATTAAAAGGATTTTGATTATTAAGATAATGTCTGGAAAAATGTGTATTTAAGAAGCCCCTTTTTTGTAATTTTACAAAAATTAATTTCACATAATTCCATCAAAATCAACAATATTCATAAAACAATAATAATTGAATGTCCGTAATAATTTCCTAAAATTTATTTTTATTTGAGAAATTGTGCCACGTTATTATCATTTGTTGAAGTAAATAGCAGACTGACTTTTTATTTCAGCATAGGAACATATATTTTTTTTTTTACAGAAAATACTCTTGAACAAATTACTCTTTTTAATCAAATAAATATATACTGTTTTGCCCCAATAGGAACATTATATGGGATATAACAGGAGTTATATAGGGAGCACACTATAAGGAAGTACTAATTGATTATGGGGGAAATTGCCTACAAGTGTTTTTTCATTGGCCCAAACAAGAATTAACTGAAACTATCGTGAAAATAGTCTAGAATCCGCCAAATGAAATCCTACAAGTCCATTGTGGTAAATGACGCCGTCTCAATCATTCTTTGAAATGATATTCAAATTTATGAGTATTCTTTAATTTGCTCTAAATACCTGACAGGTAGACGTGAGAATCTGAACAAGCCGTCACATTTTCCACTTTGTTTTAGAGCGTTAAAAATTACATTGCTGAAAGCACTTTCAGTTTTAGACAATTATACTTTACATTCTTATGCAACAATGTGATATGGTATGAAACATTCGAACGAGAGATTCGTAAATCATGTAAGCAAATGCAATATATACTGTAACAGTATCATAATTTAAGATGAATGAAGTCACATGTACACGCGTTATTTTACAGAATATAAGCTCCACTTGTTACTACTCTAGATACTAAGAACTTGATGCTAGAAAAGACTTACAGAATTAAATCTTTCTCAAATTTACATTTTAATATTTCTAATCAAAGTATGAAATTGATTTAAACAAATTTTAAGATAAACATTTTAGGATAAAACTTTAAAATAATGAGTCAAAATCGAAGAAAGCTAAAGCAGTTAAAACCAAATTTGTCTTATGTAAACAATTTAAATAAAATGTTTGAAACCAAAAATAAGCAAAACGAAATAATTTTAAAGATATGTAACTATTTTAGCAAAAATGGCACTTCATAAGGGGACACACTGTCTGCTAATACACTGGAACCTTTCTGTAGTCAGTAGTTAAACCAAAAGTTGACTGCGCCCCGAGGCCCTATAATGGAAAAACTAAATAAGAAAATGCAATACCTCTAGATTTCTTAAATTGAAATAAATAATTTGTAATAATTTGTGTATCATCGGATACACACCCTTTATTTCAATATTTGAATTGAGGTATTGCGATTTCTTATTTAGTTTATCTATTAATTAGCCTCGGGGCACAGTCAGCTTTTGGTTAAACCAATAACTACAGAAAGGCTCCAGTGATTTAGTAGACAGTATGTCCCCTGATGAAGTGCTGTTTTTGCTAGCATACATAACTTTAAAATTTCGTTTTGCATATGGTTTCTAACTTTTTATTTATAATAACTAACTTTATATTAAATTGTTTTAATGTTTCCATTAATTTAAATTCGTTCAAATATGCATTTCTATATTATATAATTATTGATTGTTAGTTGACTTTTCAACCCATAAATATCTAATTATATATTCTAAAAGCAAGCTCATTCTCTGTATATTCTAGGTGTTTGGAGTGTCAATTTCTGAAGACCCAGTCAAATTCACAAACCATCATCGGTTTCCAACCCAACTGTCACCGGTGGTAGGGGGAGGAGAGAGGGGACAGAAGAATGAACACAGACATCGAGAAACAGGCTATAAAAGACAATCTTGAAAAGGATGGTAAAGTGACTGATTCGGACGATTCGGACTTGAAGAAGGACCCGGATGCTGAAGAAGCTGCTGAAGACTCCCCTCTGAAAGGAAAAGAAGCTAACATGGACGGAAAAGAGGTAGATCCCACAGGCTCAATAGGAGAGAAGTCTGGAACCAAAGAAGGAGCCAAAGGTCTGCGTGAGTGGCTATCCAAATCGAGAGTGAAATGGTGGATTGCCATTTTGGTCGCTATCATACTTCTAACAGTGGTTCTGGTTGGAACTCTACTAGCAGTAGAAGATGATGATTTTGATATTCCAGACAACAGCGTAAGATTGGTGAAGGTAAGTAATTAAAACTTAACTACTTTCATACCAATCCTGCTTCTTCACGATCAATCTTATAATTAACTATAGAGCGCTGCTATTAATTATTATGATTTATGTAAAACCTCAGGAGATTATTATGTGAATTGCATAACTATTTAATATGTTTCGGAGTTATTTCTATCAGCCGCGTTGCTCTTCTATTCTCAGCTGTACAAGGTTTAGAAACTACTTCCAAAATCTTTGTTCAGAATGCTCTTTGATTCTGACTTCAAAGTCGTCTTAATGTCTTATTATTACATTCATAATTATTTTTAAACCTTCTATTTTTGGAAATTTCTCATTTTCAGAAAAGAGAAAAATTCTATTAGATACCCTGCTGACCATTAAAATTGCTGCACCTCGACGAAATGCAAATGGCAAAATGATATTTATAGAGCACATGCATTATAAAAGAATAGAGCTAGTGATTTTATTTTATTTTATAACCATCGTGAGCAGTCGACCCAACTTTGAGTTTACTACTATCAATGTTCATCTCCACAGTCCCATAATTTTGAATCCAATACAGAAGACAAGGGAACTCCTCGATCAAGAATCGGGAATATTTTGAATTCCTGGAGAATTTTTTGATAGAACTAACCCGCATTATAGTTACATGGGGAGAAAAACCACGATTACCTCCCACGTTTAACCTTACGACAAGGGAACTGTAACCCATGTTCCGTCTATCACTGAGGATACTTTTACGTCAGCACTGTGGACGGTGCGGGCTGGTAGTTGAATTCGTATCAACCAGCCTTCGCTGGAATTCAAACCCGTTCACCAGCTAGTACTCTATCCCCTGATCCACCACGGTTCAGAGAACTTAGTTAACTTTACTGAAAATTAGGGCTTAAATCCTAAGAAATCATTTCCCGAAATTGCCCCCTCTGGCAAAAATAACAGCATTTCTCCGCCAGGGCAGGCAAGTTGGAAAGAGATTGTGATTATCGATTCGGCATTTTTGAGAGCCTTAGTCAATTCAGCCTCAAGAATATGCCCAAATCATTGACAATAGGGACCAGTGAATGATGGCGAGACAATCCCTTAGCAACCATTGACTACACTTTTTCGAATTTTTTAAAGATTAGCCAACTGTTGTACATGTTTCGGATCAAAGAAGATTAGGACAATAATAAGAACAAGTGGTCGTGAATCGTCTTGCTTAAAATTATTGTTATTGAGTACACGAAGATAGAGAAAAGGCATAGGTTTTAAAGCATCTAAAATATAGGTGTTAGTGTTCAAAAAGTAAAGAATGTAAACAAGAAGTTATCGGCACTCATGTTCGACAGCATCCAATAACGTGTTCACTTACGTGAAAAAAAAGCATGGTGAAATCGAATGCAAATTAGTAACTTACTTTCTCCTTAATGCCACCATACGTGGATTTAGGCATCATGGTTTAGTATACAGAACCGGCATTCACAAGTAAAGAAGACAAGCCACCATTCCTATGTTTAGAGTTATCGTTAATCACACCACAGAAATCTGTCTGTAATGCAGTTTGATGGGTTTTCGATACCATTATTGCTTTCCTGGTAGTCCATACTGTTGCAAACGTCGTCGAACATATCGAGAACAAGCTTTTTGTCTTGAAAACGACAATATTTTCCTATTCATGGTTCATAATGTGACAATGCATTCGATTGCAGCAATCTGGACAAAATACCTTTTTTCCCAGCTGCTTGTAGTGCGAGGCCATGTGGCTGACGATTTAAAATTCTTTGGACAATTAAGTAATTATGGTAGAAACTCGGAGCAGCGATAAGGAGGTACGATACACCACTATCCCGGTGATCTATTATCTTTTCTAAGTCAGACATATATTGTTAAGTATTTATCTTCCTTAAGCGATGCATTAGAACTTGCACTATACTTTATCTGTCGAGCAAATTTCAGAATTGTAGCTTTCCATCCTCCAGGTGTAGCAGTTTTAATGGCCAGTAGTGCATTTATTAGAAGAGTGTACTGAATTATTCATTTTCACTACTTCAGAAACTGAAACATTTGCAAAAAGAACAAGTTCTTAGATATCGCAGACATAAAGAAACCACTGACATCAGAATTACGGAGTATTCCGAAGATTTTAAAAATTAACTCGGAAGCTTTGTTGTAGAATAAAAAGTGCATTATGGAAGTAGAATGATATTTCTAAAAATATTAAATGGATATGTAATTCACATTATATTTCAAGGAGTAGTTAAAATAATTATTTCTGTAATTAATCGGCGAAATTTAATTAACAGTGGAATTTCGTCACGAAAATTCTTTTCGTTAGAAAATGTTATTTTTAGCATATCTTAATATATTTTATCATATTTTATACATCACAATAAGAGATTTTAAACACTCAGCTATCATGCGAATCAATCTTTTCACACTTCTAAGATCAAAGAAAAAATTACGAGAATCACTTTTTTGTTAAGTAGTGGTCAGGGAGCTGACCTCATATGAGAAATATCCTGGGTTTGAATCCAGGACAAGGCGCATGGATGTTCTTTCCTTCTCTGTACTATCTGTTCTTATTGTGGAAGCAACGTTAGCCAACCTAATATGGTGCCCTTGAAAGAGTGGCCAACAAATCTGCTCTACTGATTCCAGAATGACGAGTGTCAATCGGGTGGGCTTATCTTAAATTATATTAAAGACACTTTATATCTTATCTATTATTATATCTTATATTAAAGACACTTTAACATAAAATATTTTTTTTCTTAAAAAACATTTACTTGAATTCTAATTGTAGTTGTTTTTCAGCTATGGCCTCAACCAAATAAGCCCAGAAATATTATCAACTTTGTCCACGGAACCCTACCGTTTGAAGGGCGCGTTTGGCCTGATTTGACGAAACAACTTGATGACCTACTGATCAGGTATCAGCCCAACATAAACAGGAGCAGAAACGTTGTCGAGTGTTACGGAGGTCCATCCCTAAACCATTTTGGAACCGTATGCAAATTTGACATCAAACCATTGATGCGGGAGTGCACCAAGACAATGAACTACGGATACGACCAGGGCAGACCTTGCGTTTTCCTGGAATTCAGCAACATCACCGATTGGACACCAGAACCTTACAGCTCCAGGGAATTGGAAAACTTCGTAGAATTGTCGGACAGAAGCGTCTCCAACATGGTGTTTCTGGACTGCCAAGGAGATACCATTGTTGACAAAGAGAATATGGGAAAGATTCAGTACACACCGGACAGAGGATTTCCAACCAAATATTTCCCTTACCGTGGACAAGGGAACTATATGTCCCCCATTGTGGGAATACGATTCAATAAACCAGCTATCGGTGTGGTGATTTCTGTTACTTGTAGGTTCTACGCTAAAAACCTTAACCACACAGACGAAGCAGTGCCCAGTGGACAGATTTCATTCAATCTCCTTGTAGATTGAATGAATTATCGTAATCTATGAGGCAAAACATACGCGAGCGAATCGCATACCATGCTACTCTCATTAAACCCCATTGTTTTATCCTTTGTTCCCGAGTACCTGTAACTGAAACTTGTTGGTGAAAGTGAGCTATGTGCCAAACCCAAGTAAGGACATCGGCCCAGTGGATTAGAAACCAAAGATGTGGTCATTTGTTCAGTGTAATCAGTGTTTTCCTTGTATTTGAGACAAACTCAAAGAAGTGGATTCATGCTTAATACTTTAAAAATAGCTGAAGCCCAGATTGGATGGACTATTGTTTAAAAAAAAGAAAGCCAAAGTGTATGTAATTTCGCACCTAAATCGTAGAAAACGTTGAAAAAAAAGAATGAAAAATACTTTTGTGATTTGACCCAAAAAATGTCCATTTTTTATTTCTTACTAATGATTACAGAATCAGTATCGTGAACTAAGGTATACAAAAAAAAATGGATTTCGACACGTGACTTGCAGAGATTTCCTAATGGAGAAAACTCAAAGCCAAACTGTGTTCAAAGCTATAAAACTTCGTTTTTAACTTCAGTGTTGGTACTTTCTTACTCTTTCATTGGATACTTCAAATTCCTACACTAAATTGCGGATTTTTCAACGAAAAGAAAATTCTTTCTTGTATTTTTAATTTTAGGCATTTGTTTATCTAATTTATTTTAAATTATTTATTTAATGTATTTTTTTTTTCTGCGCTTTATCTATAACGTATGTATGTATTTGTATTTTTTCTCAAGGTTTTCTCAATACGAGCTCATTTTGTTGATGGATTGATTGATGACTTGATTTTTTAATTTTACAATTAAACTTGCATTTTGTTGTTCTCCTTTATATGCCCAAAATTAATAATCATTTCTGTTTATATTTTAGCATGCCTTTTGATTATTATTGCTTTTAACTTAATTGTTTCTTTAATGCTAATAATTGAGTTGTTGTTTTTTTAGTAATTATTCCTTCTTTATATGTTTTTAATTATTTTAAACCTGTTTGTCCATATATATATATATATATATATATATATATATATATATATATATATATATATATATATATATATATATATATATATATTCGTTTGTTATAATTTCAACTGTGGATATAATTTGTTTTAAATTTGTGCTCATATATATGTTGATTTTTCATATCATGATCACGCTTTTTTAATTTTTAAAACAGTACAATTTTCTTATTCCTCATATAATTAATGACATGAATTTTGTAATATTACACGTTTTATTCGCACAAAAATTCCAACCACATTAAAAGTTTTTATAAAATTTAGAAGCATTATCTAAACTAAGCAAGGTAATTTTCTCTTTATTTCCAATTAATTGTCTCAACCTTTTTCGAAGTAAAAAAAAAAAACATTTTCATTACGAATTGACTATAATCGTTCCAATTTGGATCTATACGACTGATTAATTAACACCTGCTTTGCTCAAAATGAAATGTTGTATGTCGTTTTTAGAAACGTTCAATAATTCGATATTTTTTAGAAACAGTCTCATAACACGCTCCCTGAAAATTCAATTCTTGACCAAGAATTGAGGGTATTGGTATGATATGAAAATTATTTTTAAAATGAAGTATTTAGACAAGGACCAAGATTTAAAATGATATTTGTCTATTTTTTATTGCCTCTCATAAACACTAAAGTTTTACTATGATCATTAATATTAATTCCCCTTTGAAACACATGTCAAAACATAAACATTTTCGGAACTAAAGATTTTGTTAAAAGTGCAAAAAAAGTTGTAATAATTATGAATAGGTGAATAACCAATATAATAGAATATACAAGTTTACAATTCTTTGAATAAGTTTACAATTCTTATATGGTTTTAAGATTTTTATGCGATACAACAAAATAAATCTACATTAATAGTAATAGCTCAATGTAATAATTCAATGTAATCTATGCAAAAGAAATAAGTATACTGTAAAGCCTCATTTTTCTATTTGCAACTGTGTGTTAATGTATCATTATTATTTCTGTTATAGTACTCTTTCTCTTAAATTATATCTCAGTTATTATATTTTGTAAGAAAATGGTTTAAAAGCAATGTGAAACCTAAACATAAACAAGTTTCGAGCCTAATATCGTTTATACATAAATGGGTACCTTTACATAAAATAATGTTCATTTCACTGAGGGTACCATGTACATGTTAAAAAGCCTAATCATAATGAACCAAACCGCTTTTTCACGTAACAAAATGTTTATAATTTCACAATCTTATAGCACAAAACACAAATTAAAAGAACACTCTTAGACTTTCAATATAACTGCTTTAATGAGCTAAGCGTAATTAGTATTGATATTTTATAGCTGTAAATAATACAAATTGTTGTGTACTTACCTAAGCAAAAAAAAGCTTAGAAAATGATACATTTTCTTGCAAGTGTTGATTGGTTGTACAAGGTGGATATATATAATTAAAGTTACTCTGTTTAGCCCAACATAGTGTCCGTTCTGGTGGACGGATAATGATGAAACTTGCTCCAATCGTTAAAAAAAGGAGGGGGGAAACACGACAATAAAATGTAGTTTACATAATGACCGAAAGATAGCGCGTTTCTTGTCCAAGAAATATAATACTGTACAGTACATGGTATACAGCGGAGTACTGACTGATTTCAAAGTTAAAAACATTGGAAACAAATGGTGATTGAGTAATGAAACAAACGGTATGTCTATATTGAAAGCATTTATATAGAAATTTTGGAATTTAGTTGCTGAAGTTGTCAAAATAAAGCACTATACGCTGAACAGTACTTTTGAAAATACTACAAATACCGTGGGATTGTATTCTAATCGAGGATATTTCAGAACTACAAACACATGTTGTATAATAGAATGACCTTCTAATCTCATGAGACAACCTCCTTTCATGTTTTAACGCCATAATTGGGCGCTCTGGCTATCGATGACTTGTAACGCCTTCTATTCTCAACTTTTGTAAATAAATCTCAAAATTTTTATTTAACATTTTTACAATTTTCCAACTAAACATACTGTTTGTTTCTTTCTTCTATCATTTTTTTTTTCGAGATATTTACTTTGGATATCAATCAGTCTTCTACGGGTCACCCAGTAGGATATAAAAAATACAATAAATTATAGTTTACATTTTGGCCGATAGATGGTGCCAAAAGTGGTTTGAAAAAAAAGTTGTCACTGCTTTTAAAATTAGTGTGCACCATGCCATTACAAAAGAAAAAAAAGTGAAAGATTGCTTATGACTGAAGAGTTAAGCAACCTTCACATATGTCATGCTTTACGTTTTTGAAAAGATATGCTTATGCACAGTGGCTATCATGTCGTCATCGTTGCCAAAAGCTATTTATGCCAGCTACTTTTCTGGAAACCGAAGTTTTCTGTTTGACGCAAGGAATAGACAAATAGGAGGTTAATAAGAGGAATTCGCCTTTCAAGCAGATGCAATCGTAACTCATTGGTTTTTTAATTTTTAGGTATACTATTTATTGTTAGGTATACTTATTTACTTTTACTTGATATTATAATATTTGTATTTTTAGAAATCCTTCCCTTATTGAAGGACTTTTCTCAGAAAAAATCTTAATAATTTTATAGTTTAATACTTTTTGGTACCGTTAAACAGGAAAAAAATTTCAAAATTTATGTTCTTTTCTAAATCTTTTTGCATTTTACTTAAAGTTTTGCGTCGCCTATTTGTGTTTTTTACCCTTTATGCGTTCTTTTCTCAACTCGTAGTCAAAATTTAAACTAATTTTCGTTGTAGATTTAGTTTTTACACGGTCCAGGCAAAGTGTATACCAAATTTCATGGGCATCCGTCAACCAGAACATATTTTATTTTAGTCTAAAAAAAGGAACTTCAATTAACCACACTGTATAAAAATTATTTCGGCGGGAATTAAACCGGTGATATATAAATAAATACATGTCGAGTACATCTATGTTGTGTTTGTAAAAATATCCCCCATACTAAATTTTTAGAAGTTACTTGAAATTTGAGGATGAAAAAAAAATTTAAAGAAATGGGTTTCTTGTACATATTGTTATTATATAAATTATATACAGTTGTCTATTACGTTATAGTTTTCTCTTTGAAAAATTATATACATCTTTGCTAATGTTTCACGTAGTTATTTTATTGAGGTATGAGTTTTTTAAACGAAATACTCACTCTTGTTTGCATTATACAACTAGAGTGTGATATGCATGTTGTTTGTAGTGTTTTAGAAAAATTTTCATCGTATGATATAGACTTCGAAAAACATTGTTTTCAGGGAAGCTGTATTAAAAACAAATTATATGTTGTTAGTTTATTTAACTGATTTATGAATCCTAGATTTTACAAATTTCACTTTTCGATTCTTTCACCTATTTTGCTTCGTTTGTTTTGAATTTTATTTGTAAAACGGCGTTTATTCTTCCAGAAATTCAGTTTAGCTTTGAACCGTGTCATTATTTCCTTGATGAATTATATCATTTAAATTCGTTACAAATTTTAAAAGGTTTAAGTTGAGTCAATTGTCAGTCTCAGTTGAGAAGCTTAAATATTAATTTGCCCGAAAATGTGGCTGTATTTGAAACCATATTGCAGTTGGAGAAAATCTATACAGTACTAAATTTCAACGTACTTTGAAATTTTTCGCAGTGTATTTTCGCAAAAACAAGTGTTTTTTAGAGATTTTTTCTCAAAAAACAAGACTATTACGTTGCTTAATAATTTCATATTTAAAAAACCATCCATTTTCTTTTATTTAACTTATTTATCAATATTATTAATTAGTCATACGCTTAGTATTACTTATTTTTCATCATTAATATTTTAATGGCTTGTGTTCAGTTTGAGATTTTCAATGTAAATAAAGCCAAAAATGTTTTTCATTCAAGAGGAAAATAAAGTTGCATAATTACCACATTATTATTGACTTATGAATTTCTGACCTAGTTTTTCTATAAATTAAACTGTTTTAATATAATTTTAGATTTATAAACTTATGAATCTGACATTATTTTAATCAGAAGATGGAACACATGATTTGTAATGTGACATTCAAATTTAAAAGCTTCCCTGAAGACATAGAATTGTTTTTTCTGAATTTAAAAACGTGGCTAAAAATGTCTGATTCATATTGTACAGTTGAGATTTTTGATGTTTGAAAATTTTAGTACATTCAGTGCTGATAGCAAATTACAAAGCTATTGCTTTCTAAGAAAACAGATACATTCAAAAGAAAAACATATGTGTATAGTTAAATAAAAACAACAAAAGACATTATTTTATCAAAGCCTGTTATTATAATAGTAATTCTATGAATGTAAATATTTGCACTGCATTGTGTGTGTTTTTTGAAAGATGTATTTTTGTTGCAAATTTTCAACTTTTGACTTCAAAAAACTCTCAGCAGAAAAATGTCTGAACTAACATTTCTCTCTGCATTTTGACCAATTTAAGATGAAACATAAACATCTAAAAAATTTAATAATAAATAACATAATAAATTTGAAATTATTTTTAGTGATCAAAAGTTTTCTCCGCGAACAAATTCCTGAACTGTGTTAAATTTTGCATCCTTTATACGTAATTCTTTACAAAATTTATATTTGTGTAATTTTCTGTCATTTTAATTAAATTTATTTGCAAGTAAGAATTTTCTTCTATTTATGCATAATTTTTCTTACAAAAGTTTTCTTAAAAATTTTCCTTGCAAACGTTTTACGAATGCTCTTTGTTACAGAAGATATAACTTGTTTACTACTTTTACTATAGTTTAGCTATTTGAGCATATTTTACAGGCATTTTCATTTGCGTGTCGACAGCGTTTGCGTGTTTCATTAAAAAAAATTTTTTTTTTTTTTTTTTTTTTTTTTTTGTCTGACTGTTTAATATTTCTAAAATCTAAACAACACAACAATTAATTTTATTCCGTTGGTTACATTTATTTACTTTTCAAATTTTCAAATATAATATCAATTGTTTTAAATTGAAAAACAATCTGCTCATTTGGTGTGATATTTTGTTCAAAATAATCAAAAAGCATCGATGAGTCGAGGTGCAGAGAGAAACTCCAGGACGTGAACATTCCTTTCTGCCACTAGTCCTTGTTAATTGAGCTAAGCTTATTGTCGTTCTATGTTACTCAGTTGTTCTTTGCAAAAATAAAGTTGTACTTCACAATATCTTATTTTCTCTCTTTACTGTGTCTTAAAATAAGAAGTATCTTCCATGGATCTAAAAAAAACCGAATTTGCTTTTTATTCCACATCATATTATATCTGTATTAACGGCGATATTTATACACCTATTAGCAACTCGAGCGTGGTTAGAAAAGGATTCATACATATTTTATTCCAAATTAGAGGTGTAATAATTGGCTTAATTAACCCATTCTGATCACAGATGTTTTCACGGCCCATGGCCCCACATATAAGAGTCATTCTGGCTCCACCGGTGCATGAACAATTTCAATTTGAAATGTTTTATTTCAGATTTTTAATGACTGAAGATGGTGGTAGAAGTCTGTTATAATTTCAAATAAAGTCTGGCAGAGGGTTGACCTTCAATATAATCAATTCTTCAATGTGTCAACCAAGTTCGAATCCCAGCGACGGCTGGTCGATACGATTTCCGCAACCGGCTTGCACCGACCACAGTTCTGACGTGAAATATCCTCAGGGGTAGACAGATCATGGATTGGAGTCCCCTTGCTGACAGGCTAACCGTGTTAGGTTCTCGTGGTTTTTTTCTCCATGTAAGGCAAATGAGGGGTATTTCCATTAAAAAGTCCTCCCCGAAGGCAAATTTCTCCCTATATTTGATCCAAGAGTTTTCTTGTCTTCTGGATTGGGTTCAAAATTGCTGCGTAGTTGAACATTAATAGTGGCAAACCCAAAAATTGAGTCGGCTGTTCATCGACGGTTTTAAAATTAAAATGAAATTCTGAGTTTTTAATTATTATTATTTGATCCCAGGTATTTAATCATATAGATAACTGCACGTATTTGGGTTTTTCGAGAGGATTAGGCACTGCGCTCCGATTCGGGAAAATGATGAAATACTTATCGGATTGTGGGTGAGTTGATTTGTCTTTTGCATATAAGGATTTGCTAGAAAGTATTTTGTATGTTTTGGGTGTGGGTCACTTTTATGTTTGTCACCGTGACGGAAAAAGTGAAATATTTAAGTGAGAAAAGATTTCTAAACTGAAAGGAAAAACTTTAGTTGTCAACAAAATATTTAATTAAGATACCATTTCAATTTCAAGAAAATAATATGATGGAAATTACCAAAATTAATGGTCTTTTTATTTTTAAACTTTTCTAGCAAGAAGACGTACTTTTAACTTTTTTAGCAAGAATTCTATATTTTTTGCCATATGCGAATAGACAACAATGATGGTTAATTAATGTTAATAATTATACATTATTTGAAGTAAAAGGAAGGCTAATCTACTAAAAAGCAAAGTTATTGGAGAAAAAATGCTCATTCTTTTTGGAAAATTGTAAAAAATCACCATATTATTATTAACGCCAATGCTATATTAATATAGGTAATATGTAATTATTGAAAACAAATGCTTTTATTGGAGAAAAAGTTAGAGGGAAATTCGTTTAGGGAAACCATAGAAAATCGCCATCCAACGATAACGCTTACTTAATTTTGTTAATATGTACCGTGTGCAAAATAAAAAACAGATAACTCTGAATAACTTTTGGATCTATTGATCGGATATTCACTCTCTAGTACTTAATCTTAATGGTCATAAGGGGTCACCTCAAATATACTAATTAGTTAGAGCATAAGATATTTTAAGTTACGAAATCAGACACAAAAACGTACTTTTTCTGAATAAACATAGTCTTTTCCAACGGATTCGGATATCTGATCCTCAAAAATATAAGGAGGAGCCACAATCTGGAAGATATAGTCTGAATAGTTTGGTCAGAAGAGCGCTCCAAAGTTTGGATCCCTTAATGTTAATTTTACTTTTGTGTATTTCTCGAGTACTTTTTAAACGAATTGAATACATTTTGGACGGATTTATAAAATTTATTTATCCAAAAAGTTCCATGCAAAAATAAATTTTAGAAAATATTTATTATTTTTTATTAAATAATGGTCGAAAAATTTTAAATTGTAAGGTATACAATTTTTTACACCATTTTAAAAAATTTAATTTTACATGGTAAAATACAATATTTGAGCGAAATCGGTTGATAGTTCCTGAGAAATTGAATTTTAAATGTTCTACTTTTTTGAAATTCAATTTGTCAGGAACTATTCAACCGATTTCGCTCAAATTTTGTATTTTGCCATGTAAAATCATATTCTTTAAAATGATGCAAAAATTACATACCATACAATTTAAAATTTAATGCTTAGAATTATCTTTGGTTAAACGAATTTTATAACTATCTACAAAAATTTTTCGATTCAGTTAAAAAGCTCTTGAGATATATCGAAATCCTTAAAAAGCAAAATTAGCATTAAGGGTTTCAAATTTGGGAGCGCTCGCCTCACCAAACTATTGGGACTGCACTTCACAAATTGCGGATAACCCTTGTAATTTAAGGGTCAAAAATCCGAATCCGACGAAAAAAAAGGTATGTTTATTCAAAGAAAGTACGTTTTGTGTCTGATTTCATAACTTAAAATATCCTCTGCATTTATTAATAAGTATATTTGATATCTCCCCCTCGAGTCCTAAAACGTAAAGATTCGATCATTAGATCAAAAATTGTTTTAGATGGACTATTTTTTTTTTTTACTTATTTTACTTATTTATTTATTTATTTATTTATTTGGGCGTACTCTACTTCTGGGTTTAATGTAATTGGTGCAATTTTAATAAGAATTCTACAACAGGTTTTTCCCAGCTTTAGAAAATATTATTTCAGTGGTAGCAAAGATAGGGTATTAATTTTTCATTGAATTAGAATTAAAACAACTTTTTTTCGCCTTTACTAATAAATATTTTTAGCAGTATATTAAAGATCAGAGGGAGATGTAGTAATGCTCCAAAGTCCTTATTAAGGTCTTATAAGAATTCTATTTGTTTTTAAAATTGCGGCTTTAGTGTACTGCCATTGACAAATGTATTTCGTACGAAACTCAAATGTTAAAGGATTATACAATAAGTACTAAATTTATTATTATCGGTATAAAGTATTATATTGATATATATTTGATTATTATTAAAACTGCACCAATACGATGTTGGGGAAATAAGTGAAAAGGAATATGTAATGGGGAAAAATACTTGATAATGGTCATGAGTTGGCTTTAAGCAATATCATCACGCCAATTAATGCTAAATACAGCTAATCTCTATTCTGATAAGATAAACAACAAGATACCAGTTTTACTCAACATAATAACGTAAAACCATTGGAAAGGGCTACAAATAATAATAAATGAATAAAAGAAATTATTTTTGTTTAATTAATTGAAGAACTTAATGGAAAAACCAGGTTTAGCTTTGTAACGCTTTTAGCTTCTTCTTTGTGGCGTAAATCGCGCCAACATAACATAAAGATACGCAGCATATAAAATAAACGCGAGCACGCACAGTTTCTTCAAATTTAACGTACGGAAGCTAACGTAAAAGTGTGAAATCTCCCCAATATTTGTTGACATTCCCTGTAACGTAAGTTTCGATAATTAGATTAAGTATTACACGTCTTAGCAGTTTATCCCATAAAAATAAAGATTAACTGTATTCAGTATTATTTAGAATGATGCTTTAGCTCAAGGCCAACTCATGATAGCGAAAATTCTTCAAAATTTTTTTTCTCCGAAATATATATATTTCAAAAGGGAGCAAAAACTTCTTTCTATAGTATCTATATTAAAACTATATGTTAATGATTCAGTTTTAATTGGTACCAAATATTTCATAATAATATTATATGAATAAATTTAAGGTGCCAAGTATATTAATATAATACTTTGTATCCATATTACTACCTTTGGCACCTACTAAAACTGCACCTATTACCATATTATAAATAGTGCTTATGTCCAAAATTAGTTTAACACCATTAACTGTTAGTAATTTCTGGAAAAAATGGTTAGATAGCAACTTATATAATTTTTATTTTACCACATTCAATCAAAGCAGTAAAATAACCATAAAAAATTGTGGTATTTAATTTTTTAACTATGAGAAAAATCGTTTATTGACACTTTTCATCTAACTAGTTAAGCAACTAGAAATTTACTCAAATCACCAATTTCCGCATCCAATGAAGATCTAGTGCACTCCACCAACCTTTCTTAAGGTAATAATCTTATAGGGAAAAGTGTATGGTTAACACTTTATGAAGTCATTCGGTTCCTTGCAGTTGGGTTCATATCCTAAACGAGAAGGATAATCTTGTTAATCTCATCACCGTTTCGAGTCCCTACGTTGATTTAGCAAAACTTCTTTCAACGCATGAGGAGTTTCCAGCATCCCTGTATGCTGTTGTTCTCAAGTGCTTACAGTAATAACCATAATTACCAGCGTAAATGCTAGCAATTACAGATTATTAGCCTTAGTAATTGTAAATAGTGTCAAAATCAAAGAATTTTATGTTTACGTTCATTGAACAATATCAGTTGTAAATTGTTTCAGACCCGTAAAGGTAGAGAAATGCTCCAAACCATAAATCTTTTGTTTTATTGGAGGGACAAACTGCTGCCGCTATTTTACCGTAGTTTCACTTATACGAATTCCAATAGGTTTGGCGTCAATACGATTTTTCACGTTTTTCCTGATTGAATTATTGCGATATATATATATATATAAAAAAAATTTTTTTTTAGTTCATAGCTTTATTTTTTATTTCAATTAATACCTATTACTAAAACAAATCAAATCCATAGCAATCTAAATTAAACTTTTGAAAAAATTTTAATATATGTGGTTAAAATGTCTCTCTTTATCCCTTGTTCTAATTTTCAGACACACACTCAGAAAAGCTTTTTGTTTTATTATTGTAGATAACTATTTTAAATAAAAAGCACATTTAACTATATAGTGGAAAAGGAATTGTATGCCATGGGCTGAATTAAACAGGAAACAGTTTACATTATCACCCACTTTATATTTTTAAAATCATTATTTTCAACTTTTAAATCCCGAAGATATTTTCTACATAAAATTAAGGATGCAACTTTTGTTTAAAGAATCCTGAATTAATTATCTTCATTCTCAAATCTACTCATTTACTCAAACGGCGGTTTGAAAATTGAGAGCTAATTTATGAAAATGAGCCTAAATTGAAACTTCGCCGCTCTTAATTGCGCCTTATTTATTTTACCAGCAGTTAGAGTTTCTTAAACAACGTGGATCAAATGAATGAAAATAATTATTCATCCAGAAAAGTTTAATTTGTTTTGAAACTTTAGTACAAGAATCAAGATTATCTGAGAATAATTGCGAGTAAATCTTCAAAATACTTCACTTTTAAAACTCCGGTTTTATTGTGAGCGGAAGAAATAAAAATATTTCACATAGTTGAAATTCTTCGGGCTGTTGATTTATTTTAATTTAGTAACACTTTTTGAAAGTTTGCACGTCAGTACAGATTAAATTCCGTGAAGATGCAAAATGCTGCAGAATAATCGTGAATCCAATAAAATCTAATTTAGAAATGAAAATATATATAGTAATAACTAGCAAATGATAAGGCAAAAATAAGAAGCATCTGTTGCTTTTTTATCTAAATTATATTCAGAAGAGATTTTGGACTATTTTTCAAACTATTTTTAAATACTATTGAAAAAATATCCTCATTTTTGAGCTTATTTATCAAACGAAGAAGCAGAATATTTAACATCTATTCTAAAAAATAAAACAAACCCTGCCGGAATTCCTCTTCTGACGTGATAGCATGGACGTGACTGGTTACTCGGAATACTCAGTGTTCTGAATTTAATTTTTGTGTCATGTTTTTACGGAAAAAAATGTGTTCGTATTTTAAAATATCAGATGAAGATATGAAAAAAAAAGTACTTCCGGAAATTATCCTACATTGATATGTAATTACCTGATCGTTGAGATGCGGTAATTTAGGTAATTTAGTTTACACCAACAAAAGTTCTTCGACCGGAATCTTCTACCGGAAGTTGAAACAACCTCTATAAATACTGCCCCTTACCATGGAGAACATGAGACACGGTAAGAAATAAGGTGAATACTTATATTGTGTTAAAAACACTAATCTAAAGAATTGCTCGGGAAATCTTTTTTTTCGGCATTCAGCTTGTAATTGGTTGATCCAAATCACGGAGATTAAAAATTATTGCGTTAAAAACCGTAATAAATTCGGTTGATAGAAGATTATTTCCACAAGAGCCAGAAATGGCTATATTACGCCATACACTAGATTAAAAAAAATGACTTATTTTTTAAAGTAATGAATGTAGGCCTATCGTTTTGATAAACTTAATATTCTTATAGGGTCATCGAGCAAGGATTTAAGCTGCAAGGATAAATGCTGCCAAAAAGTTTGCTTCTCAAATGCTTACAGTCGGTTAAAATATTTTTCATAATATTATCGACTCGACATAGAGAAAAACTAGGTGCAGGTTTTGCTTTCAGTAAATGTTGTTTAACAGCTCCCAAGATTGTGATAAATTGCATTTAAATTATCATTAACTAGCTTAACATCCGTTTTTTGCTCGGGGTGGAAAAAAAATTTAAATAACTAATTAACTTATTACAATTACAAAACGATCGAAAATAATGCAGAGAGCTGAAAAACGTATACCAATATAATTAATTAAGCCAAAGCATTCCACATTTTTTATTAATTATAATTTGTTGCCCTTCATGGTGGCCTTATGATATTGAATTAAACAATACATGCTTATTGAAAATCATCCCATCAAAACAAAATTTGAAATCAATATCATTTAGCATGATGCTATAGCTCAAGATCAATTCCTGTAAGTCAAGAATTTACCTAGATCAACAACTTTCTCCGGTAGATATTCCTATACCATGAAAAAACCTATTTACTCAGTATCTATAGTAGGTATCTTTACACCAATTGATTGCGGTTCACAACTTTAAATAGTAGGAACATGAGCGAATGATTATCAGAAATTCATCACGTCTGATGAACAAGATGTCTGGAGAGCATACTTAGCCTGCTAATTGGATTAAAAAAACACCCTTGACTTGCTAAATGGCAAAAAGAGAGCACACTTGACTTGTTAACAGATAAAAAATGATGGAAGACTAAAAAAATTTGACGACTAAACTATGATTTAAAACCAAGCACTATAAGCTAGACTATAAAAAAATCAGTTTCATTATTTTTGTGAGGAAAAAATTATTAATTCAAACATTACTTTGTTTTTTTTTTTTAATAGAGGGCAAATGTAGACGACCATACACACCAGACCCAGGTACCACTAATTACCATTTATTTCTGAATTCGAAAAATTTTTCAATAGTAAAAGACTTAAACTTTGACAATGTTTTAAAACTGGTTTTTACAGACAGAAATTTATTGATTCTAGCTGACCTGGAGTTTATACCGTCGTTTCGAATGACATGTTGCTTAAATGGTAAAAGTGTGTAGAAAGTATGGGTGAATACTTTAATGAAAAAAATAATTATCCATATTAAGGCCTTCTACTTGGTCTTTTTTTATCAATTAATTGGTTTCTTTAAAACCTAAAAATTATATGCAATAACCCTTATCTGCGTTTACATTTCTGTTAATTTTTAAAATGATAAACATTATATGCCAATGATATAAACGTGTATTTTATTCAACATATAAATATTTTTAAGAAAAAGTAAATTCTAAAGAGTTATAGCGTAATTTATAACTAAGGTGCTAATAAGACAAAATATACTTTTTCATCGTCAACACACGACATTCTTAGAGGTAAAGAAATTATCCATATTTCATGGAATTAAAATTAAACGAATAACAATTGATTGAAAAGTGTTTTATAAATTCAATGAAAAATATGAACGAAAACAATAAATTAAACTCATCGTTAAAAACTAGTTGTTCAGTCTTTTACCACAGCGGGGCGCTGAACATATTTGGTCAAAAAGTGTTGGCATTCACATCTTACTTAATAGTATGCTTTTAATTGAAAAAACGCATATTTCCTTTTAGTGTGTCGTGAAAAGTGGAACGACCTCGCTCATTGGATTTTAGGGAAAAAATATCTGAATTTAGAATAATCATAAATTAAACATATTTTTATAAAGGTGGCGTATTTAATTAAATATAAAATTATTTTTTTTCCATTCAACTTTAAATTTGAGTTTAATTTAGGTTCCATAAGTTTTAATGTATGCGTAACAGTTGAGTTTAAATCGATCAATACGCATTAGTTTACAAATCTTTTTACATTCAAACACGGTGTCCAAGAACTTTTTTTGCGAGCTTATGGCAAAATAGAATCTAGAATTGAGATGAAGTCGTGTTGAGTTATAGCTTACTGCTGATCGCGGATAGTAATTTTCCCACGGAAAAGTACCAAAGAGAGAGAGACCGAAGAAATCGGATTACTCTCACTACTTTGCCTTCCTCCGATGTCACGTGGGTGATGCCAGCAAGCTTTAAGCTCTAACGCGGAAAAAAAGATTGTCTTCTGTATCTCCAATTCTAGATGAAAAAAGTAAGTCGATAATATTGCTCATGGTCAAATGAAAAATCTCGTTTTCCGCTTCCAAGAGCTTTAACGGAAGTTTGCGCCATTAATTGGATGAATGCGATGAAGATGGTGACTTGGAGAATATTTTGAGATATTCAGGATCTCGGAAAGAGTCAAAGCTATGTAGATTACGTATACGGTGAACTCCCTAAAAAATAATCAAGTTTTTAATTACAATTTTCCAGCCACTTAGGTTTTAATCTGAAATAATGATGACAACAATAATTATTAATTATGATGATTGTGTTCAGATAATTATTTATTATAATTAATTCATTTTGTCAAATACACACAGTTCCAGAGAATCAGTTTTTAGTAAAAAAATAATAAGTAATTAAATAATAAAATAAAATAATAAATTATAACAATAAAATATAATAATAAAATGAAATAATAAAATAAAATAATAAGTATGGAAATAATTTTTCAAGAACTACGTTTATTAACTAGATTAAAAGTGAGCAGATATTTTTCAGGCACCCAAAACGGTGATCATATAAGCTATTTAAGAAAGTGATTTGCTTAAGAATGAAAAATTAAATAATTTTTTACATTTTAGTTTGTTTCGAAAACGAAGTTTTTAAAATTCTTATTTGATTTTAAAATATCTCTCCTTTTAATGTTGTGTTTGCAATTTTGCTCATGTTAGAAAAATTTCGAATTTTGATAATTTCTATTGATGACTATCGACGATTATATCGATAAATTATATCGACGGATGATAAAATGAAACATGAAATGTAATTTCAATAAATGCAATTTTCAAAATGCATCTTGCCTTCTTTCAAACGTAGTTTAGTTAATCGTAGCAATAAAATTTAAACTGCAACTATTTGATTCAGCTTAAGGTGGTTTTTCGAAGACTCCGTCACCATATGAAAACATGCTTTTTTGTGAATAATACGCTATTTTTTGTAACTGCAGTGCTAGCAACTGTTGCTTATGATTGTTAGGTCAAGTTTAGCCTGTCTAAAGTCATCGCTGTCAACGATTATTTTGAAAATGGCACAAAACATCAATATGGAGAAAAGCCACATTTTGTGAAAATGTAAAGCGTTTGTTGTCTAATTTTTTAATATTTAAAAACTTACTCAAATGCTGCATTACCTTGACTCATAAAAATTCGAAAAAAATGTGAATAAGGCAGTGATTTTGATAATTTTCATCTAGGTGGGAAAATGTCGCCGAACTGATGATTTTTAAAAAGTTTAATAATTTTTTATTAAGTTATTTGCCTGTTCTAAAGCCCATATAATTCTTCACGGCTAATTCAGGGGATCTAATTTACACTAATCTGAGCGCCTATGACGTCATAGGAGGGCAGCACGACTTCCGGTTTTATTTGTTTGTTTTTTATGACACTGGGTGAATAATTTAAAACAATTAGGTCAATTCTTAAAACAAGTGCTTTATTGAAAGTTTTAAATGGGACACTATTCAAAATAATCCATAACATTCCACGTTTACAAACGCATGATAGTCTCTCATTATATGGCGAAGGGTTCAATGTCTACTTCACTGAATACTATCACATATTGCGACTAAAACTACTCAAAATGAATTCAGTGATATCAAAACACCTCTGGATTGAAACAAATATGTAAATAGTCATTACAGCCGACTTGGAAAGACTATTACAATAAGCAAATCTATATGACTAAAGCAAATGCTATGCATTTGTAAGGCATGATTTTATTTTTTAAAATCAGTACCAAAGTTTTCTAATGCTAAAAAATAATCTTAGCAAAATCAGAATTCATACTATCATTTTTTAAAACAATATTACGATACCTACATTTTGTTTTACAGAAAATGCAATAATATCATTACTGTGTGACATAATTGAATTAAACCATTGATGAATGGTTAATATTATGTATTTTTGTTTCATTAATGATAAAGTTTTGCCAAAAATTAACTATTACGTTACAAGATGATCGAAAATGTATCTTAGTATAAAATAGCAGAGTTCTTGAAATCATTGAACCACTCTTAAAATTTGAATTTCCAGACCTTTAAAGCTTGAACAAGAATATTTTATAAGGATTTGTCAATAAAAATAATTTTGCGCTTCACTTAAATTGCATTGTTACGTGGCATTGAAGTTGCTTCATTGTGAATTCTCAGTACTTAAAATCACAGAATACCGTCTGAAATTTGTTATAAACCTTAAAAAAATACTTTGAGAGAAACTTGATAATTGAATATAATTTTGAAATTTGATGAAAGAAGGTTGGAAAAAAAATCGAATTTTAAAAAAAATCGTATTTCACAAAATTTGTTTTCTCAAGAGCCAAACACCCAATTCCAATCAAATTTTGTATTTTTCCATTTAAAATTGCATTTTTTTAAAATGATGTAAAGCAATTGCATACTTTAAAATTCAAAATCAATTCAATTACTAATAGATAATTATGAGATGTGGGTCATATGTCTTATAAAACAGTATCTATAATGAAAATTTGAGGTTAGTAATCTCAGTTTTCTTATCTAAAACATTTTATTCCCAGTTGCGTTTTTTTGTAAATTAGCGATTACTTATTTTAATGATATTAAATATATTTTCTGTTATACTTCAATTTCCTGCTGTTATAAAACAAAAATATTGTGAAATTAATAAAAATATTTCACTTTTTTTTTTTATATTCTTGATTTTTGACTACACGGCTAAGGCTTTGGGTAATATTTTTAAACTTCGCACCATTTTGTCTGTTTAAATTTGTTTTATTTATCTTTATACTTGTTTCATTAATCTTTATATTAATATTTTTTTAATAATTAGAACTATTCCAATTTATTAGTTGTATAAAATACAGAAATTAAGGACAAATCATTATTAAACTGTAGCAAAGGATGCTAACTTTTTATAATTGCTGATTATTAGTTGAAGTATTACAAATTTACTTATTTTTACGTTAATAAAATATTTTATTTCTTTAGATTCATTTTATATTTTATGTATCATAAAATTAGTTATAACAACTGTTAAAAAATAAATTTAAAAAAAAAATTTTTATATTCTTATGCATGTTACAAACAATGTTCTACGTATAAATTGGCACACCTCTGAAACCCGCACCTTCCCATGGGAGCCAGTGTATAAGATTTTTTTTAAATATAATTTTCACATTCCTATGCCTTTTACATCGCAACTAATAGCTTAATTTTTTAAAAAAATACGAACATTTGTTTGCGTGTGCCAAATCTTATAACCTCTACACATAGGTTGTTTCTGTCTCTAACTTTTGCATCAGATGCATTGTGTCTTTGGCTGTATCATTCGCATCATATAATCAATATATTTTAATGTGCATTTATTATCATGTGGATTAAATCTCTTGTTTTATCGTTATGAATCCTTGTATGGATTGTGTCTTTTTCCATATTTTTCTCATTCTTTAAACTGTTTCTTTAAATTTGTATTTAATATATATAGTGAAAAATACAAGTCTATATATTAAATATAGTGAAAAATACAAGTCTATATATTTAATATAGACTTGTATTTTTTACATTATTTTGCTATAATCTCCACAACTCATACGTTGTATGCATCGTTGTATCTTTCTCATCATATGGATTGTCTTTTTGGCTGTATCATTCCCATCATAATATTATCTGTATCGTTTCATTTAGATTTATTATCATGAAGATTATATATGTTGTCTTATCGTAATCATTCATCATATGCTGCTGCGTCTTTTGTTGTATTTTATTCATTATTTAAGTTGTTAAGATTAGATTCGTTTAAAAAGTAGATTATAACTATATGTTAAAAATAAAGCTAATTGAAATAGGTTAAGATAAAGTGTTCACGATATTTAACAAAAATACATATAAGTTTATTTTTCTTTATGTTATTAGTTATGAAAATAAGTTACAAAACTATATTTTGACTTTTATTTTTATATAATAATATTACATAAAAAAGTTTAAAGCAATAATCTTTTACTAAGTCAATAGCATGGAAAAAAAGATATTAAAATAGCCAGAAAATAACTCTCTAAATGAAAAATTAGTTTTATTAAAATATGTTATCTGTAAGTTCTTGTTCTTCGAAATGTAATCATAATTCATTAATATATTTTGGCTATTAATTCGAATATCTTAGTGAAAATCAAAAAAGTTGGGAAAAAAAACTGTTTCTTTTTTCTAAAAAATTAAAATTAGATTTGTGTTTTTTGAAGTGTCTACAGTTTTTATGAAAACTTTTTTTAAAAAAAATATAATCATTATTAAATAAAAAGAATAATTGACAAACTGCCATGAAATTATTGTTTAAAACATTTTCAACAAGTAATCCTCACTGAGACTTATGCCAACCATTTTTTTTTTTTTCAAATACAACAAGTGAAATACTTTTTTCCATAAATCACTTTTCAGTCCAGATTAAAAATTAAAAAAAACATTAGAAGATTTAATTAAAAAAACGCCCTGATAATTAAGTACCTTTAAATTCAAATATGGCGACTTCCATTAATCAAAACCCTGGAGAGAATCAATCCATTAAGAAAGTCAGTTCAACATATTGAAAATAAAAAGGATTTCATTTGATTAAATAATATTGTAATGCCTAATGGAAATAAAAATATCTTTTCTGTTGAAGCTTAAAAAAAAAATATTGCACTTGTACTACACGAAAAAAAAGAAAAATTATCGAATAATAAATTTTATATTAAAATCAGTCAAGAGCATCAAGCTGATGTAAAAGGATTGAAACGAGTTTTGTCGTTATCGAACTTAAAACTTAAGGAGTACCTAGTGTACAGCAATAAATGGCTTATCAAATTCAAGCTGAACAATATTTATTTATTAAAACATAATTTTTACAAACATGTTATGAAGCTAAAAAATTCTTGTGAAAAATTCTAAAATTTGAATTGAGTCACTCGAATGAAAACTTGGGAAATTAAAATTTAATACAAAATTTTTGGGGAACTTTTATTAATAAAAATCATTCACATAGCCTGTAGCCTTCGAAATTTCTGGCGTAGCACAAATTTCTGTGTTGTCTTATAAAAGGAAAGAGGCAGTTTGTGACATGAACATAAATGGTATATTGTATTTCTTTTATTAATAAAAATCATTCACATAGCCTGTAGCCTTCGAAATTTCTGGCGTAGCACAAATTTCTGTGTTGTCTTATAAAAGGAAAGAGGCAGTTTGTGACATGAACATAAATGTTATATTGTATTTATACATTTTCGATAATGAAAAATGTTTTTGCTGTTTTTATTTGTCCAAATTGCCGACCGGCTTGTGTAGGGAGCAGGGAACTGTCCATGCATCAGAAAGGTTCTGGGTTCGAACCCCGGGCAAGGCATGGATGTTTCTTTCTCTCTGTGTGTTCTATGTCCTTTTTTCTTTGTGTGTGTGAATGTGACCCGCCCTATAAACGGGTTTGTGGTTGAGTGAATGGTGTGGCAGAAGTCGAATTCCTGGCCATAGATGGCGCCACTGAAAATCAGGAACAATCGCACCCCCTCTGCCAAAAAACAGGCATACGAAAAAAAAAATTTCCAAATTACTTACTTAAAAAATTCCCATTTTACCTGTTCTGTGTTAACTTGTACTTTCTTTCACAAGCATCCATCTAAAAACAGCATTTTAAAAAAAAAAAAAAAAAAAAAAATTAAAATAACTGCTATTCACTCGATTTTGAACGCTCTTGAAAACGTAACTATTCATTTTTCTTATGTTCGTGGCCATAGCGGTATTTTGGGCAATGAAAGAGCAGACCAATTGGCTAGGGAAGCTACGTGTGGTGAAATAGACTTAAGGGTGTCTGTTCCAGCTTCTCACTGGAAGCGCATCGCTAGAGGTAAAGTCATTGCGGACTGAAATGCTGAATTTCTTGCTTCGCTTCGGTCGCTTTGGACGAAAAGCTTCTTTCCATTCATTTTTCACCATTTGCAATGTAAATTCTTTGCAACTAATTTTAACAAACCATGAAAATTTTAAGAGATATTTATTTCGTTTCCATCTGGAGACAAGTGGAATTTGTGCTTGCGGCGTTGCTGATGAAGATGCTGAACATATTCTTCTTCATTGCAATCTGTATGCGAGTGCCCGAATGAAATTAAAGACTGATTTGACACGTCTTTCTGTTTGTTGGCCTCCTGTTTTATCAGAACTGGTCAAAAGTATTGAAAGTCTTGCTGCCTTGCGGAATTTTGTTTTTAATTTAAATTTGTAAATATTTCTTCTTTTGTTTTCTACTTACAACTGTAAGCCCCATGCTATACTTTGTGGTGCATGAGAAGTTTTAAGTCGTTAAATAAAAAATAAAAAAAATTTAAAAAAATAACTGCTATTTATTAGTTGTATATTTGAATCAATAATAATTATACATTAAAAAGAAAGATTGATTGGCGCTTCTAGAAATAGTAAAACTGGAAAATAAAATTTCTGAAAACTCTTCTGCATTTTCAAAATTATTTTTAAAACCTTAAAGAAAGAAACATTTTATACGCAACTTCAGTGCAGAAAAGAAGTTCCTGTTGACTAAATTAGATACCAATATTAGTTACAAATTAAACATCTCCAATAATGTAGCAGTAGAACGTTAATTATTCCCCGTGCATCTAATGTCCCCCTACTTTAAGAAAACATTTGACAGTAAACTGGAAGCCAGCCCTATCTTTTAAACTTATTATATTTAATTTATATGGTCGAAACATTAAATAGATAATATTTGAAGTTAACTAAAATTAGAAACTAGAGGAGTTCAATAAATTTTTAAGTAGCAAACAAACAGTTAAAAACAAACAATGTAACAAATGCTTAAATGATAAAAGAGGGATGTAAGTTGAATTAAAGTTGTTGTTGTATTTCAACGCAGTATTTGTCACTGCAAAAGTTATTTGTTTGTTTATATTTATACTCCAATAGTTACTAAGAAGGAAAATAAATTGAATTCTGTTTACAAAGATAACATTTGTCTATCGAGTCAACACTGTTCTGAGTAACAAAAGGATTCGGGCGATATTTTCTTCCAACGAAGAACGAATTTTCGAATTAAAATGCATGACATGCTTGACAACACCACTGACTTGATTGTTTCGGTTCAGTAAATATTCCCAAATTCTTCGAATAATCCCTTAGAATATTCTTTAGATAGAATGGAATCTGAAAACTGTACCATATATTTGGTGTTCGGTGAAGGGAGTTGGGGAATGAATTATTGTCAACACGTATCTTGTCTCGAATGAAACATTTTATTTATTTGCAAGTTTATATCGTGAGAATGCTAAATAATATTTGATTTGGGTTTCCATAAGATTAAATAGAAACTAAAAAATAAAACTAAGCACTAATTAAATTTAAAAGTATTCTTAATTTCAATAATTTCAGCACGTTTTTTTTTTTTTTTTTTTTTTTTTTTTAATTTCAATAACTTTAATATATTCCTGATATTCAGTTTAGAACAAAATTAGGAAATTTTGTTACTGAAAAGGGGCAAGTATTTTTATTGGTGGCTTTTCCTTCAAAAATATTTCGAGTTTTTTTTAATCGTAATTAAATCTACGATTAAGAAAATCTATCCCTATTATTAATGTAAAGTAGACATGAAAATAACCACTGGCCACCTGGCAAAACAATAAAAAAAAATGGTGACTTAAATTAAGTAAGCAATTGGTCACTTTTCTCTCTTATTTTTTCTGAAAATTGTTTAATAAATAGCATCAATACATAAGACTCTAGAAAACAATAGTTTCATTAAAACATACAATGTCTCCACTTAAAATTTCGATCTTTCAGAATCCATCAATTTGTGACGGAAAGATTCATGTGGAAGGAGAGTTTTTAAACAATTCACATATTTCAAAGTTGTTATGCATATGTTAATGTAAATGACCGAAATTGGTACTTATTGACTTCCACCGGTGAATGTTAACAATCACATAGCCGCTTTGAAAAACGTCTGAAATAGTATAGTTAACCAGGTATAGTTAAGTGCCACTTCCCGGTATGCCACACACTGATGTTGCTAAGGTCAAGTGCCACCGTCCAGTGTGCATTCAACCGGTACTCCGAGCACTGATGCTTCAATTACTCTATCTTCAGCAGATATTAAAATATCGAAAAAATATAATAATATCAACGGATAAATTAATATCAAATCGGATTTAACAAATATTTTGGACATTCACCAAAGCGGTTATGTTATTGTTGACATTCACCAGTGAAATTCCACATTTTCTTGATTTTCTTGTAATTCACGGTAATATATATACATTAAATTCATTTTGCCTCCCCAAAAGATTTTAAATTAAGTTCCTTAAAGACAGCTTGTTTAACTGATTTTCGTCACAGATTCATTCATCTTATTTTTATTAATGAATTAACTTTTTATAGATGTAGATTATTTCTAATATGATTTTTTTTTTTTTAAGTATTACTTAATCGAAGCAAAAAAAAGTTTGCAAAAAGTGGCTTTCAAATGAAAAGAAACTAGTGATATTAGTCACAGACTCATTAGGTTTAAGGAAAAAGTGGCTACTAAGTTATTAGAATCCACCGGCCACTGATTAGTACTTAAAAAAATTAAATTTTCAGTTCTAGTGTAAAGCATTTCTCAAAATATAAACAGTTCAGAGATCATTTCTAAAAGGAAGGAAAAATTTTCAGACTTCTCCAAATAGGTTGATGTATAATTTAAATATTGTATAAGTCGCTGTTAATGTGTATAATTCAGTTATTTCATAGAATAACTAGGTTTCTCATGAAGTAACTAGACAAATCAGTTAGAGTATAGAATAGAGGGAAAAATTTCATACTTTACCTTTTGTTATTTTATGAAATAACTAATGATAGACCGTTCAAGTAAAAAATAAACAATTTCAAAGTTATTTTATAAATCAATTGAACATAAATAGCTAAAATCTCTCGAAAAATATATTTTATCCCTATTGCACAGAGATGCCAACTTGCTCCAGACAGCGAATATATATTTTGAAGTGGTAGTTTATTAATTGTGATTCTCGGTTTAATAAATTCAATTTATTAGGTTTTTATCCACCACTATTTCTTAATAATTCAAAGGCTTATACAATTCGCCACTTTTTTATAGTTAATTCAGTAGGGCTAGTTGACTCCCCTTTGTGCGATCACTGTCAATATCCAGAATCTGTTATCCATTTCCTCTTTGAATGCAAAAAGTTTGAACATCAGAGACAGGCTCTGCGAGCCTCAATCGGAGTTTTCCCACTTTCCCTTCATCGTCTTCTTAGTTATGACCCTCAAGATAATCTTCTAAAAAACTTAGTAGTTTTCTTAAATTCAATCAAACGTTTCTAGTATCCAGTTTTCAAACCCATAAATACAGTTACAAATTATTAAGTGGTTTTTTTAAGCCTGCCTAATCGCCTGGGAAAAAGAGTTTCAATTTCTTTTTTTAAGAATTTTCGTTTGATGAACTTGTCTCTCCAAAAGTGTTGGATTCACCAAATGTTGGATTTATTAATCCAACCTCTCCAAAAATGTTTTGGAAATTTTTTTATAATTTCGATCTCTAGGAATAATAATAAGTTCACTTTGAACAGGTTTGGCTTCCTCAAGAACAGCGTTCACTCTCACTTTTCATCGTCACCATCATCACCAGCAACAACTCATCTCATCTAAAACTCCATTCTACAACAAAGGGGATAAAAGCGAGCAGCAGATATCCCCTACCAACCAACCAATATAGTTAATTCATGCTAAATCTATTAAAAATTAAGCAATATTAACAAATATTTGCATATTTTAGTTTCTAGTTATAATTATTATAAATTTTAGAAATTATTTTGGCGTATCCGGAGCAGTTGGCATCTCTGATTGCGGATTATTAATTGATAATTAATACGGCAAAGCAGATGATATAATTTATTATTTCTCATATAAATAATTACGTCTGAAGGCAACGGAATGAAGCGTACACACACACGAATATGATAAACAGCCATATCCGATTCAAAACTGACTAAAAGTCACTAGAACCGATTCAAAGAACTTTCGTATTTCATACTTTAACGATTAAGTAATCGTTATTATATGGATGGTGTTTTCTATACTAGAGAGCGCTGCAAGCTCTTGAATGCCTATACTTCCGGATTACTGTTTTTTGGTGCGTTTTGAAGCCGTTTGGCTCTAAACGTGATCATTGTGTTTTGGGATTCTCTTGAGTAGTATTTCTTGTACACGTGCATTTGTTACCTGATTTATTATTTGTGTTTAAAAGAAGAATCGTCATTAAAATCGTCATTTAAAAACATGTCGTTTCAAGACGTAAGAATTGTCATTTGAAAAAATAATGGTTCTAAAACACTTCTTACCTTGTTAACAATATACCAACTTCGAAATTTAAACCGATAATTTGTAAAATGAACTTCATTTCGCTGCTCGAGCAATATGCTAACACTAACGTATGGTAGTGCACGGCTTGAACCTAGAACAAACAATAAAAAACAAGTAAAAAGCGGCCAAATCAGAACTGCCAAAATAGCTAGTTCTTTCTAAATCTATCTACCATATCACCTTTTTTAACAATACATTTCTAAATACTAAAACAAATTTTCACTACAAATTCATCAGCATTACTTAATATATATTTTGAAATAGAGCGGATTTGAGCTCAGAGAAATTATATAATTTATTTCTTTTATTGGAAACAAAATTATTTTTTTGTTTTAATTAACTGCATACTTTCCAACCGGAAGTAAACAGGTCAAGAGATTTTTACATTTATATTAAAAACAACATTCATAGAATGCCTAATTAAATAGTCGAATTCAATAATTTTATATACTTTAACTGTGCCGACCGGCCTGTGTAGGGAGCAGGGAACTGTCCTTGCATCAGAAAGGTTCTGGGTTTGAATCCCGGGTAAGGCATGGATGTTTCTTTCTCTCTATCTGTGTTCTATGTCCTTTCTCCTTTATGTGTGTTTGCGACCCGCCCTATAAACGGGTTGTGGTAGTGTGACGTGGGCGACGCTGCTCCACCGCCGTAAAAGAGAGTTAGCAGTTCTGGCACTTTCTGTGGCCAATAGACAATAGTTCCAAGTGCCCGCCATTAAATATATATATATATATATACACTTTGACAGACTTGTCTAGTTATTTTATGAAATATCTAGTTATTCTATGAAATAACAGATTTCATACTTTTAAGGTAACATCTATGACGTTTACAGCCAATAAGGTTTAAGATCTGAATTTCTGAACGAATAATACAACATAAAATTTATGTTTAGTTTTATGGCATAAAATTTTTGTTTATGTTAAACATAAAATTTATACGCTACAAAAAAAACCTAAAATCATTGTAATCATAGTACTGTAATTAGGTTGGTTAGATTAACTTTCAAATATTATCGACCATAAATTAAAAAAGTAACATGAAATGAACTGCAACATGAATAGAAACTTTGATAACCAAATTCAGACCACCTGAAATTCTGAATCAGTATAAATTAACTTGAACGATCCAGATTTACAGTTTCCTCATATATAATAAATATTTCGTTAAGTATGTGTTTTGGAGCACATGGAGTGCGATTTTTGGGGGTGGAAAAAGTGGTGATGGATGGTCACAGACAAATGAATTTTCAATCGCAACTTTTCATATTTATTCGCCTTGTGGTCGGTAGAAGTCGTTAGATTTGCCTCATAGTTCGTGGTTTTCAGAAATTACTACTCTTAATGTATTTTTTTAGAATTCGATTGTTGAGATTTTTTTGCCTATTTGCCAGAATATATGTTCGTTGAACTTGGAGTAAGCGTTACTTAAACTCATACTATCGCTTTAAAATCTTCTACCATTTTATCTTAATAAAATTCCCATCGCATTGACTTTAGATCTTAATACAAATTTCGTATTATAGATGTTATGAGAATCAGAACCATCGCATGTTTCTGGAAAAATCTTTTTTTTACTTGTTTACTAAGTAAAAGATAGATTTATCTTTTTTAATAAGTATATTGGTTTTATCTTTCAGGGAAAAAAAGTTTTTAAGAAAGAACACTTTATAAAATAGATTAAAGTTAGACAACACTTGTCTAAATATATGCTGCAAGCCGAAGCAAATATAGTTCTTAGATATATGTGAAACTTTTTTCACTTATTTTCATCAACTATTTCCAAAGCTTTAATTTTGGAACAATTAGAAACAACTGCTGTAGATGATTGCAAGATTCTAATTCAGTTAATGAAACCATTTTCCGTTATCCTTTCAAAAATGAAGACTGCTTATTTATTATCAATATTTTCCTAAATAAATGTCGTGAATAATGTAAGACTCAAAGAAAAATCATTTGCAAAATTTTTGCAGAGTCTTTGCAGAATTTTTGTTGGTTTTGATTGACCGAGTAAGAAAAAATACACTAATTCAAAAAACTTTTGATTATCACTACACGTAAAAATATGTTTCTTATTGAACCAAATCAAATATACTCCGCATTACAGGAAAAAAAAAGTTTCAAAGTCAAAAACCTTCAAAGCTTTGAAAAAAATTCAACAATTTTATTGACGACAAAAGAGCAGTGTTTGTGGTATACATAAATTTAAGAATAATTGTGTTTGGTAAGAAAAATATTATATTTAAAAAAAAACAATGAATTATCACTCGCCATTAAAGCACAGCGCTTACAGTTCTCAATAATTACGTTTTCTTCTTCAGAATTAGGATTAAATTATTTTTTTATGTTGAATTTTGCTTAAAAAAATTTATCATTAAAAATATTTTTATGTGTTACTAATCAACTTTCATTATTTTGTAATATGAGAATGCATTGCTTGTTTTATCGCTGGATTAATTATATTCCAGAAAAGATTTACTTACTTTTGCTCCAATGCCTTCTTGGAAAAATATTCTCTTCAGCGTAAGCTTTTATTTTAATTAAAAAAAAACTTAAAAATTTTTTTTTAAATTTATTATTTTGAGGATAACAATTTTAGCTGACTCGACATTAAAGGCTTAGAGATAAAAAAAAACGTATTAGAAAATAGAAGATAATGAAAATTAAAAACACTATCAAAATATTGTGTCACTTTTAGTTTTCATTTATTTTATAATTATTTCTTTTTTATTAAAAAAAAACAGCGCTTTTTTTTTTATTCCATTACATATTTTCAAATAAAGTGTTCATTTTAGTAATTTGTTTCATATTTAATTAGAAACCTCTAACTTTATAAATAATTATTAAGATATATAACAAAATGTGTGTTTGATTAACATGATTCTAGATATCATATTTACATTTATTTATTTCTCATGTTTTCAGTTATTAAATAACCTGAAAAAGTTATTTGATTATTGAAATAGTTATAAATATATCATCCAAATATTTGCAACTCATGAATCTGTACACTTATTTGATTATTAATTTGATTATTAAATCATTACACTTAAAAAAAATTCATGTCAAAGAATACTTATAGTATAAAAATATATTTTTTTTATTTATTACTATCTTCATTAACATTTAATAGTGATTCGATTAGTAAATAGTTTTATACATGATCCTGTATAATATTATTTTTGTTTGAGGAGGCATTTATACATTTATATTGATAGAATAGAGTTTTAAAACAACAATTTTGATCGATATATTTTATTTTGAATTCTAGGAATTTTCAGAAGAACACGATATTAAGATGTTTTTTTTTCCTACTTTAAAGTTATTTATTTTTTAAGTAAATTTGCGTTATTTAAAATAAGGTACTAATTTTCATTTAAATTATAAGAAAGCTATTGATATTGTAAGTACAAGGAACTCCGTAATAACTTCTCTAAAATATAAGTTCTTTTCAAAACTTAAGACAAAACTTTGTACACATTGAGAATACGGTATAATGCGAGGATGACTTGTCGTGGTGCATGGCTAATTTAAATTTAGTTCAAGTTATGAGGCAGGAAACGTGAGGGGCTCAATGAGGGGCCCAAACTTTCAACCACATTCCTGCCTAGAACACATTTCTATCGAGCAAAAGATACATTTATTGAGAAAAAAGTACGTTTTTCTATCAGATCAACAGCTTATTATTGCAAGGAAACTCTGTCACGATTTTTAATTGGCTACATCAAATTCTTTGACATTCATCAAGGCTGGACACTCTTTTCTGAGGGTCATTGATGCAAAACAGATTCAAGATTGTAAAGCATTCTATTTTAATTTTTTTTTTTTTATAACCATCGATGAACAGCCGACCTAAGTTTAAGTTTATGAATACCAATGTTCAACTCCATAGCCTTGCAATTTTGAACCAATCCAAAAGACAAGGAAACTCCTGGATCAGTACCCCCAGATGTATTGATTTTTTATGAGAACATTGAGGACTTTGCGACTTGACAGGTTTAACGTGCATCAGTCACCACTTACTACACGGGGAGTCTTCGACCAGTGGGGATTGAACCAACAAACTCTCGGACATGGTCCAGTGCCCTACCAACCAGGCTATCCCGGCCTTTTCTATTTTAGTTTGGAGGTTTGTGATTTTAAGAAGATAAGAACGACTACAACAATATTCAGGCTGGAAAAAAATAAGAAGAGGCCATTCGAAATAAGAGGGGTAATAGTAGTTATCTTGACGAGCGTTAATTATCATGAGAAATGGAGCTGCAATCCACTCTGACAAGCTGAAAAGAGTAAAATTAGAATGTCCACATGGAATAATAAAGATAATTGGGAAGTAAATGAACGATACCTAAAATTGCACACTGATTTATTGATCAGGGAAAAACGCACAGAAAATGCTGAAATTGATGAACATACGTGGCTCTGCACAATTCTTACCAGCACCGGAAATGCTAGGGCAGCCTCCAGCAAATTTATGGTATTGTGCTAATTTAGTCTATATACTTCTCCACCCATCTCTTAACGAGAACTTCAGTTCAGTTCATAGGTGTCTCGTACCCAAATATACCTAAGGAAAGATCCAGTAGGTTGAAGTCCGGTGGCTGAGGGGCTAATGCCTCAGTTCCGCCAAATCTGATCCATCGCGTGGAACAATGTTTTTCAACAGTGTTGATTATGTTGACCACGATTTTATAAAGTAAAAACTTTGAGAACACCTTACTACTAATTTGTTACATGATCATTTTGCTTTTATTCATGATGCTCGTAGAAACTGCATTTAATCTATATTTTTTGGAATTCTCATAGTTGGATTACTCCGCCTATTAGGGATAAGAAAAAGTATTTGTTGAAATAGAAGTAAACGTAACTCAAAATTATACTGCGTGTTTGTCATTGAATATACGTAGCTTCTTATAACCGTCGTTGAACAGTCGACCCAAGTTTGGATTTATGACTACTAACGTTCAACTCCATAGCCTTGTAATTTTGAACCCATTCCAAAAGACATTCCAAAAGACAAAGTATTGGGAGAAATTTGCCTACGTGGAGGACTTTTTGAGGGAACTAGCCCGTATTTGAGTAACATGGAAAGTAAAACCACTAAAACATCTCACGGTATCCAAGTATCTCAAAAAAAAGTATGTTTTTTTTCAGAGAAAGTACGTTTTTTGTGTCTGTTTTAGAATATCTTCAACATTAAATAGTTAACATATTTGATGTCATCCCTTAAACCATTAAGTATTAGTTTGTTAACATCCAAACATTAGATCAAAAGATATTCAGGGCATTTCGTTTTTTTCTTCCTTTCGTGAACTGTATATCAATTTTTTCACGATATATTTAACCTTAGTACTTCCACGTGTATCAGAAATTATTAAGACAGAGATTAAAACTAACAAAACTTTTTTTAAAAAAAGGTGCAAAAGTCTTTATAATAGTCGTGATTGTGTTTTAAATTAAATACCGAATCAAATTCTCGTGAATCCTTCAAATCTAGGTTTTTTAAATTAAGCGAGACCAAGGAAATAAAATTCATAGTTAAGAAATAAATCCGACATGTTTAAAACTATTAGGACTTATTCTTTTTATTTTCGTATATAGTTGGAGGATATTCGAAAGTATTATTAAAAAAATGAAAAGAAAATTTCAAAAACTAAACGTACCTTTTAGCTTAAAAGTGTTTGTATTCATTTACTTCAAATATACATTTACTTCATTATACATTTAATCACTTCAAATCAAATCACTTTTCTTCACATATATATTTACTTCGTATTCATTTACTTCAAATATTCAAATACTTTTTCCTAATAGATGTTCTAACGACGCTTGAATTTTGGAACTGAGAAACAATTAAAATTATAAGATTATTATTAGAGTCAAGGACTAATGATTTTTAAAATAGTTAACTATAACCGTAACAAAAAAGTAGAATTGTTAATGTTTTATGAAAAATATCGAAATATTTTAATTCTTTTAAAAATATCTATTTACTGAACATAAAAAAGTCCAAAAAATTCATATTTAAACCCCTGCATTTTCTTAGATGATACTTTGCAATACCAAAAATACTATTTTGATGTAGTTTAAGCAAAGAAAATCACTTTGTAAATTTTATATGCATTTTTATGTTAGAATACTAACAATGCAATTGCTTACAAAATGAATTATTATTATTATTTTCACTCTCTTTCATCCGCACTCTTTCTTCTTTTCTTCATTTATTTCTTTCATCCTTTCTTTTCCTTTTTTTACATTTCCTATTTTTTTATTGTTTCAACGAATTTTTACAGGCTTCTAGTGTCCAAACAATATTAGTGTAACTTTTTAAATCATACTTTAATATTTAAGTATTAAAATAAGAACTTAAGAAATATGCTTAAAAATACTTACTTACCACATACTTAAAATATATATATATTTGGATTGGTAAAAGTTAAAACAAAAAAAAAACATTAATGAATGTTGTTTGAATGCTGCTAAAATAAATATTATAATATTTAGTTAGAGGAGTTTTAGTGTAAACATTCACCACCAAAGAGGATTTAATGGAATGAAATATTTAAACATACTACATAGCGACAAATTCGCCCTTCACCTTAATTCTGTGTTTGCTGGAAAAGAATTATATAGATATAAAGGTAATTAATGGTGGCACGAGGACTTAAAAGCCCCCCATTAAAAGGTTGCTTTTCCCGGGAAATTTTAGGCAAGGTCTCAATAATACTACGCTGTTGTATATTTATGTTATGCCGCGAAATTCATGCATTCTACTAAAGACCGTTTCGTCTTGAGCTTAAGCTGCGAGTGATTATGTTCAAAACTGCTGGCTTTCGTGTGGAAACATTTGAACTATCTTAGGCTTAGTTCCTGGATGTAAACCATAGATCCGCACTTCATTATGAGCGAGAGGGCTGAGAGATTACGGTTGACCCATCCCGGGGTTTAATTAATCTTCCTTAGAGAATTCTATATTCTACATATGTCAGCAGCATCAGATGATGTTACAGAATGAACTATTGTTACAACATGAAATCAATGACAAGTTCTAATAATATTTCAATCTACTATACTTAATTATTGCATGTATTACATTTCTGTTTTAATATAAAAGTAGGAATATGTAACAATTTAAATCGTAGGAAATATCGCATTAACAGTTTCTGGATGAAACGATTTCTAATAAAATAAGACTTACAGACATTCTGTCTTTGGTTGCATTAATTTATAATAATGTAAATGCAGTAAATAATATTGTTTGTCTTTGTTCAAGTATTCGTACAAATAAAGATCTTTAAAATTTTTAATAAGTTACCTACTTCTTCTTCAGATTACGTTACAATCTGATTTATATAGAAAAAAAATCGTGACAATGTCATTTTTAAAAATAATTAAGCATGCATGTGTCTTCTACGACACTTAAATGTTTTGCGTGCAGTTCTTTTTTCTATCGTTCTTTTCTATTGGCAAGCATGATGGAAATTGACATGCTTGTGTTTTTCATCTCAATTGTGACATAATATTTTAAAAGAAAACCTTAAAAATCTTATAAATAATCCAATGCATGTTATTTAAAATATCATGCAGATCAACAGACAAGGTAACAGGTATGTCATTTTAAATATCTGCGTAATTTAAAAGCTAAATTTTTCTAAATTAAAATTCTATTTTTATTAAACCGGGGATGATGATCCTATAGTAGGCATGTCATTGGGTGGCACTTGACATGTATTTCAGTGGAACGGGTAAAATTCATATTAATTTATTTTATTTCAATTATATTCACTGAAAACAATATTTAAAGAACAACACTGCAGTACTTGCGGCTATCAAAAGCAGATTCAGAACCAAGTACGGTTTTGGGCACCGGTAAGACATTTTCCATCAGGACTCATGGATGACTTGTGCCCCTTCAATTTTGGAAAACCATGTCGTAGGGGTGATTGGGTTTTTCTTGGGGAGTATGTGAATGTGGTGAGTTGTAAGAAAGAGAACTCAAACTAAACTATAAATTACGAAAAATATCTGCATTATAGTAAATTTGCATGCTGTTGGTGTTTTCATTGTATACAGTCGATTGTAAAAATTGGCCTTGTTTCAAATTTAAAACAAGTTAACAAGTAACTGAGATATAACTACACAATGTATTTTAATGATTGCAAAACAAACTGGCAAACACCAATAAATAATAAACCACAATTTAATTTTCTCATTAATTTGAAAAGGTTAGCTCTCTCAGATTTCGACTAAAAGCTCAATAAATGTTGAGTTGAATCGATTCACTTTAATACTTTTTAACAGGTTTGTTGGACTGATATTTAAATTAAAATTTAGTTTTTTTTTTTAAAAAAAAAGTGGTTTAACTTGTATTTATAATTACTTCAGATAAAAAAAAGTCAAAGTGTTTTTTTCCCCTATAACTCTATGTCAATCATCATCATCGGCACGATAATCCGATAACCCTGAAAAGCCGTTGCTAAACCATTTCTCATGTAGTTAGTTTTCCCTAGGTTCGTCCGGTACAATTCAATAAACTGATTTTTTTAAAATCAGTTTTAATGGAATTCTGCCTACGAAGACTTAGGCGTCCTCTAGCACTGCTAGCAATTATTTTATGTTTGAAATTCTTATATGTCGGGCTAGTTGCATTTAAACGTATGTTTGTGTTCATTCTGTTTAACTTTATAAATTTTATTACATAAATATTTTTATAAATTTCGTATAGTTCTGTATTTGTTATTCCGCTGTAGAAATTACCCTCTTTGAATCCGCTGAAAATGGTTTACAAAAACTTTCTTTCATGGATGACAATTTTAGCAGAGGTCAAGTGCAGAGATCCAAACTGAACAACTAATTGCTTTGTTCTATAAATCCATCCTATGCAAGTGTTTTTTTTTTTTTTTTTTTTTTCTTAATATCGTATAGAAAGAATGGTCATCTTATCTCGAGCTGTTCTTTTTTCCCCATTTCGTTGTCTCATTTTTTTCCCCGTTCAAATCGAATAACTATCATTTTTATGTATCCCATTGCTACCAACCTTCCACTTTTGTATTTTTTTTATTGCTTGTTGATGTCGAATGAACTTTTTAAATCTTGAACTTAATAAAACTCTAAACAGTGCTGATAATATAATTTTTTTTAAATGATCCATAACCTTAATGGACCTTTAGTTCATGAAGTTACTGTGTAATTTCAAACAATTAAAGCTTTTATTTCATGTTCTGTTTTACCATTTTATAATTTTATCACTAATTCTAACGACTGCTGGAACTTTTTATATGGGATCTTTTTTACCCTTGAATGCACACGGAGATAAAAATTCTCGTGAAATTATCAAAGTGTATGGTAATAGCATTTCTAAAAAAAAAACTGATTCTGGTGGATAAAAATCAAAACATATGATATTTAAACCATTTATTTGGTAATTATTCCATACATGTGGTAACGGTATACCAGAAATTCTCGTTTTCAAAACTATAGTTGTACAATGCATTTCAATTCTATGCATTTCAATGTTTCAGTGTTTTCAATGTTTCTTGAAAATTGTATTTGAACCAAAATAACTCATAAAATTTTATCCATGTATAGAGTTATAAAGGTCAGTGTTCAAAATCATTACAATCTTAAATCCTTAAAACCAGCATAAACTTGTAACATACCTTACTAAAGCGTTACAGCAAAAATTTTCAACTATACTCTGGTTGTTTAGACCATACTTTTTTGGAAAAAATATTTGAATGTTCCTTATTAAAATAAATGATAACAATTAATATTTCAAATTCAATAGTCATATTAATAATTCATATTCCTAACAATTAAATAGTTTGTGAGAAATGTATACTTAAAAATTAATTCCCTTTTTGGAAATGTGATTAAATGACATTTTATTATTTCCATTCTGAATCTCGAAACAATTAAAATTTTAGATTTTGTCATTTAACGTTACATCCATAAAAAAATTTATAAATGTTCGCGTGCCTTCCAAATTAACTTTATTTTAATTATTATTAAATAAAATAGAAAAGAACAATCAATTGTTGTAAAAAAATATTTTGTACAACGGCTGTTATAAAATAAAATAATAAAAAAATTATTTTCAATATCATTATCTGAACTATCAAAACAGGTAACTACTTGATCTCAACCAATCCTAAATAAGTACCTATAAATGAGTAAAGAATTTTAATATTTTATTTCTGATTCGTTTTCATGAATCCAATTGTTTTTAAATCTGACTTCAACTAATTTAATGACGGAAATTAACCTTTACCATTTTATAAATTTGTCTTTGATAAGATAATACTTTGTAACACCGCAAGAAATGTTTTTAAAAATTTATAAGTATAAAAAGATAGCTTTTTCGACATAAATAAAACTCAAAGTATTGTTTTTAGAAAAGAAGGTATCCGACATTTAAACGTCGTCACGTTTGAGAAAATACTGAAACTCGTACCCTCCAGAAACATTTATACCTGATAGATGTAACATTAACGACCGCAACTTCAGCCCTTTTATGGGTTACGTGTCGATGGGCTTTCGTTTCGTTCATTGGGGGCTATAATAAGGCATTGCACCCCCTCGGTTAGTATGAGTGGTTCGGTGTGTTCACTATCTCCGAGAAAATAACGAGTTGGCTAGAAAATAAACGTTTTCAAATAGGTTCTGATGCCAGGAATTCGTTAGAAATGACGTAAAAATAAATTTAAATACATTATGTGTCCTACATTTTCTGAAAATGCTAATTCGAAATAAGTTTAATTATTTATTTTATTTATTTTTGCAACTTTAAAATAGCTTTGAACATCGTAAAAAGAATATTGTTTTAACTTTGTAATGTGTAAATTCAGTCCAAATATTTAGGTAATTTTCTTTTTGTAAAAAGACTATTTTAATTAAGACGCAATTTAATGTAATTTATATCATATGTGTGGTTAAAATTAACTCTTTTTTTCATGTCTAAAAAATTAAAATACAATGAAACCCCTAGGAAAGACCGCCTCTATGTAGTGACAACCTCTATTTACGACCACATTTCGGAAGAACAGAATTTTTTCCATAGACTTTATGTTGAAGAAAACTTCTAGGAGAGACCATTAAAACCTCTCCCAGAGAAAAGTCAAACATATGCACCAATACGGAAAAGGTCAACTAAGGAAACGTGAAAAATATAAAAACGAAAAATTTAACAAAACAAATAAGTAGATTAAAATCTATTCAAAATATTTGTGTAAGACCCTTAGTTAGAGAGCTCTTTTTGACGATGCAACCTCATGTTGCAGTCAGAGTGCACTAAAGACGATGCTATCAATGATTTACTTTTAGAATTGAAAGTTAAATTAGAAGTTAATTTAAAAGGAAAAAACACCTCTTCTCATCTTTTTAAGCTAAGCTGATATCAAATTAAATGTAAACTTAAACAACAACAAAAACATCATTGTTCATTTATTTAAAAATGGAGTTATCATTCAGAATTTGTAAATTTGTTTCAAACCATAATTATATTAGTTGGTATCATTTTTAGAGACGTTATATTTTGTTAATCGATATGTCTTTTCATTATTTCGAAAGAAGTGGCATTTCCGCACCAAGAAAATGACACTGACTAAAATTAATAGCTTTCACGAAAAATCATGCACTTTCGATAAAAATTAAGTATATGGGGGTAACCTCTAAGAACGATCAACCTCTATCAACGACCATTGGATCGGAGTGTGGTCGCTCCCGAGAGGTTTCACTGTATTTCGTGTATTTAAAGTAACTTCTATTCCTTTTTTATCAATTGTGCCCGAACGTTTTATCTTTTTCAAAACATGTATGTTCCTAATATAGTAGTCAAAAATGTAATAAATTTTCGTTTGAAGTTCTTTAATTTATGAGCCTTTAAAGAAAAAAGAAGATAAAACGTTTTCAAGTTTTATACCCCATTTCACAATAAATGGTAAATGGGTTTCGATTGCAAACAATTTTAATATAAAATCTTTGAAATTCAGAAATACATACCCAGTCTTAAAAATAAATTTAACTTAAATACCCTCAGCGCCACCCTCTTCCGTTGTTTCAAAATGGAAAACGTTTGGAAAAAAACTAAAAAAGCAGTGAACTGCAATAAAAAGTGTTTGCAAAGTTTTTACTTTCATGCTTACTCATATTAAAAAAAGATTCGTTATTTTGAAGTAAAAGAATGTCAATTTAACTACTATTTAATGTATGTATAACTTCATATCTGGTTTTTGTTGCTTTTTCAAATCTTAACAATTAAAAAAATAGTACCTTAGAATAACTATTATTATATTTAAAAAAAAACTTAAAGTTGTTCTTTCTTTTAAGTGTAAACAGTTGAAAGAATTATACTATTATATAACAATAGTATTATATAACAATGAGAATTTCTAAAAAACTAAACTCATTGGTACGACAGCCCATGAACGATCAAGGTCTACTGAGCCCATCTCAGTTTTCTTGACCTTGTACTCTGGGGTGCAGGAGCAGATGTTCCGTTAAAGAGGTGTGCTGAACACAAAACCTTCAGCGTTTAGTCCCCAAGCATGTTTGGTACTCATTTTATCGATCCACTGAAGAGATGAAAAGCTCAGTCAACCTTGCCCGGTCGGACGATCGAACCCAGGACCTGCGTCACGTGAGCGTGAAACGCAACATTAAGCCACCGGGAGTCAATGAAAAGTACTATTATTAAAAAAAATTGGCTTAAATTTATTCTTTCCTTTAACTATAAACTATTAAAAGAACTATGACAACTATATAATAGTAATATTATATAACAATCAAAAGAACTACTATTATAAAAAATTGGTTTAAAGCTAAGCCTAAACAACAAAATTAACTAGCACTATAATGTTGTAATAAAAAGAACTATTATTATTAAAAAAAATTTTAAAGTTGCTCTTAGTTTTGAAACTAAACTAATAATTAAGAACCATTAATATAGTTAAAAGTTCCGAAAGAATCAATAATGTTATAAATTTGGTTTAAATTTCTCTACAAAGTTAAAGCATAGATCTCGTTCTCTTCCATCAGAACCTATTTATAGCAATTTAGAGAATATTTAACTTTCTTACTAATTGTGCTTTAACAAATTATTTTAGTTTCAATCAGTTAGGTTCAAACTAAAATGCTTGGCATGGCAACACTGCTTTGTGTTCTTCGGAAATCAGTAATAAAATTTCCCAATAAATCTCAAAATTGTAAATATACTTTGATTATAACAATGTTCCATGCTTACAAAAATTTATTTATTTTATGACAAAACTTGTACGTTATTTGAAGCATTTCTTTTAAATGTGGACAAGTTTAAAAACATTTTTCTTTTGAAGAATAAAGTCACTTAACCATGTTATTACCTATACAGCTTAAACATCGGTTCTTGGTTCGGTTAAACAATCTGGTGACAAAGCACCACAACCGGACATTTCTTGAGCCCAGGCAAAAATACAAACGGATGTGGTCTGAATAAAAGAATAACCGGAGCTAAAATATGCTAGTAACCTTTTTTGGAAGATGGAACACTCTTAATTCAGTTTCCAAATCAGGATGCAATGTTAAATCGATTAAATTAGACTGTTTGAGTAGCGGTGGCTCAAACAATTGTGCACTTGCCTCCCAATAAGGGAAACCAAGTTTGAAATCCAGTGATGGCTGCTCGATACGATTTCTCCTTCCAGCTCGTACCACCCACAGTTCTGACATAAAATATTCTATATAATGCAGCGCAGGCAAGCCGAAATGTTAACGAAATGTTAACGGCAAGGATGTAGCTAACGAACGTACAGTACGTCGATGGTTCATAAAATTCCGATCTGGAAGTATGATTACGACCGATATGTTATTTTTATTTTCGCTTTTCTTTTAACTTTTATTGTTTCATACTTTTAAAATTTATAATGGGTGGTTGTTGCGCATTTGGGTGTCTAAATAAAACAAATTTAGAATTCGAATTATATCGTTTACCTGTTGGAGATCGGAATAAAAAAAACGACAGAAAATATGGCTGCATAGAATTGGCAGAGAAAAATGGAACCCAAACGATAACAGCAGACTGCAAAAAGTAAGTCAGAAACTAATTTATTTATTCATTTGTTACAAATTTTACATGATATTATTTATTAACTATGTAGTGCAAATATGTTTAGCTTTTTTTTCAAGTAAAGGCTTAACAAACTCAATTGCATTGAATATATTCACCTGAAAGAAATGAAAATAGACAACCAATATTTTTTTTTTGTAAAAAAACTTAAAAAATAAATTTTAATAGCATTTAAATATTTGAGTGTTTTGTTGCTGGAATTAAAAGTAAATAAGCGTAAGATATTATATTTTTTTCAAATGAATAAATTTAAAATGTCTACGTTTTAATAAGATGATCGATCTAATTCCTGTTTGAACTCTTATATAGTTTCTTTATTTTTACATATTTTAAATATTTCATATATTATAGTAAAACTTTGCGACAGTGAAAAATAAATTTTTATATTTAATATTCAGAATTTGAAAAAGAATTCTCAAAGAAATATTTATTAATTTTTGAACGAATCAGAACTCATCTATTTGTTCTTAAATGATACAAAGCTCTCATTTACTAATTATTGACTGTTTTATCACATGTCTTAATTTTAAATAAATTTTAAACTTAATATAAAAACTGTTATTATTTTAATTATATCTAACTATATTTAACCCTTTGAACCTCTTAAAAAACCGACTGCAAAAAAATTTTAAAAAGTTTAGGAAAAAAATTATAGCATATTATGAAAGACGAAACGAGAAAGTTTTAACTTATAGATAGCGCATTATTTTCCCTGAAAACAAAATGTATAACTTCAGAAAGAAAAAAAAAAGAATTATTAGAAAAATAGTAGATATTTATGTTATCTTTAAGAATATGAAGATATTAATAAATAAAAAGTGTCGTTTAAGAATAGAAACTCAGTATTTTTTCATTGAATGTAGGGGTAACAAGAGAGGTGCAGTCACCAAAATGGCGGTATGTCGCTACTTTATCTAAGCATTTATCCAGGGCTTTAGATTCAACAGCTCGTTGGAAATAGAAACTTGCTTCAATTTAATTTCGTAAAAACATTTTTTTATTTTTTTATTTACGTACTATTTATTGAAAAAAAGTTATAGCAGAGCTAAATAAATTAAAATATACGTAGAACTATATCCCTTTGTTCATCAAACGTGATTATAAAATAGTAATATCAATACTAATTTGCAAGAATTGCAAACTTTATACGAATAGCTTAATCATTAATGTACTCTTTTTTTATCCGAACTACGCCGGATTCAACAGCCCGTCCAAAATATAAGCTAGCTTCAATTTAATCTTATAAGAACTTTTTTATTACTTTTTTATTTACACATTATTTATTGATCCCTCTAGGACTGAATTACTTTTCGTCCTCACTTCATTGGCTGTGTTTTGAAAATGACGTAACGCTAAGTCACAACTTACAAGGTCAACCTTTTTTATTTATTAATTACAAAAACTAATAACTGATAAGAGCGATGCAATTAGCTTTTAGCGCCGAATTTGATTAAGATGTGGCAAATATATTCAGATGCAATCAAGTGTAAATTAGACTGTTATTAATATTTTTTCTTTACTTCTAATTCCCCGAAGAAAAAGTAAAAACCTTTTTCGGCCGATAATGGAACTCTTAGGGGAGGCTTCAGTTGTCAACAACTCAACTCGAACTTTTAGTTTCTTTTAAGCCATTAACAAAAGAAAGGAATTGATTCTTTCGCTTTAACCGGCTTAGACAAAAATAACTAGGGATTTTAATTTTGAAATACTTATTTAGAAAGGTACCTCCAAAAACATAAAATAAATTGTCTTAATTGATTTTAACAACATTTTTATTTCATCTAACACTTTGTATTAAAATGTGTTTGACTTGGGAAAAAAGTTAATTAGTTTTATGAAAAAAACTAAGCGGAAGAATTTTAATTGATTTTAACAATGAAAATAAAACTTGCTTTACACGAGATTTAAATTTTTTTCTGACGAAACTTTGCTTGCCTTATTGTCAATTGTTATCATAAAGAGTAATTAGAAAATACATTTTTAGTTAATGATTAAGCTTCTGAAATAAGATAATCTATTTCATCAATTAAATGACTTTTGAAACATTAAGTAAAAACAAACTTAAACATTAATACTGATGAGAAGGAACTTGTAGATTTTAAAATGAATATGATCAGTTAAAACTGCAATTGAAAATTATGATATAAACATTTTTTGAAAACGTGTCACAGTTATATTTACTTATAAAAAGATATTTATAAAAAACTAACTATTAACCAAACCTATGAAACTTAGATACTTGAAATTACAAACATGAGTGAAAAAAATAAAAAATTTACAGGAAGTACAATGGAATAAAAAATTTAACATTCGGTAATTAGAACGAGAACTATTAACCGTTACACTTGTCGTAAGAAAATGCCATGTGTGTGTACAAAAAATTTCTGCAGTCCTCAGAAATGCAACTACAGAATGGAAATTTGATGTCATAAAAGGGATATTTTTATTTATGTCCTTAGCGGGATTTTTTTCTTTAAAGGAAATTAATAAAGGAAATTTTAAAAATATATAAAGAAACTAGATGTTGACAAATATAAATCTTAAAATTTTTATCGAAGTTTTTAAATATATAAAAGATTTAAGAGAGATAGTGTCTTTTTCCAATTTTAACTACCTTATATTATAGAAGGTTATTGTTATTAACAATGAAAATCACTTGTTTATTGCTTCTTATTGTGCTATACTTTCTGTATTCCTTAGTTTAAATAGTATCAGTGTTCACCCTAAGCATTTTAGAAGGGCGACCCGGCTTGCCTGCCATCTGACCCCTATAAATGCACTTTCTTTGCCCCTTTGCAAAAATAAGCCACCATCCCTTAAGACACTGTCTTTTTATTCATATTCCATTTTTAAGAAAAATTTACTAACTGTTAAAATAATAATTACACTCAAAAATTATTTGCGTTTACAGACGTAATTCTAAATTACCATTACAAATATTTACTTTGTTAAATATATTTATAAATTTCATAAGAGATTTTAAATTTTAAATTTTTTTTTTAAATGCACCTGTTTATTTTCCAATAATTTTCAGTATATGTTATAGAAAATATCTTTTAAACCTTTTATCAGAAAATAATTTTTTTTTTTTTAAAAAAGAATTGTGTGCACAGAAATTATATCTTAGTATGCTTTCAATTATTATTTATAAACTACAATTTTTTCTCTTATTTAGAAAACGAGTGAAAATTACTTTTAATATATACACATAAAATATTATAAGACGGTAACTTAAAAGTTGTTGTTAATCAAATTCAGTTATTACATGATATTCCACATTTGATATATTTTTACTGTGTTAAGTGAGTTCCCTTTCTAATCTCAAAGTGCCCTTTTGTGTGAGGAGGCACCCTGTCTCGTTTTATTCTTAGAAAGAACTCAGATTGTATTAAATATTTTTTTCAAAAACAGTTGATTATTTATCAAATCCCTGTAAATTGTTCAGTTCATAACGATTCACATAATAACGATGCGAAATAATAGTTATATATTTCACCAGAAAAATTATCTTTTTTTTTTCGAAAATATCTACTTTTGGAAAGGATTAATGCAATAAAGAATGAGTAGCAAACACGCAAAGTAGTGCGGTTGGCGTGCGGAGCCAGCAGGGGTGAATCTTTTTGATTACATTTGTAAAAAAAGCATACCGTATGAATTAATATTCTATTCTTTTATAAAATTATTACTCTAAGTTAAAGTAATACTCATCCATGATAAAACTTGCTTAAAAAGGATATGAATATCTATCCTGGAAATAAAACTTTAATTTCAGATCAAATTATTAATTTTAATCTCCTTTTGTTAACTTTTTCAAATGCCTAAGATAGAAATAACCGTGTAAAAACCGTGCAAATTTTTTGTACCTTTATTGTGACCAGAGGAAATTTATATTTCAATTATAAATATTTATATTAATTTTACCATAAGTTATTAGTTAATATCCTATGAAATATTAATAAATCTTGTAATGAAACTTGTATAATACAATACTTCATAGTTCATATTAACAAAGTAGAAAGAAATTTTATGCTAGTTAGCTTTCTGTATAATGTTTTAGTTTATAAAATTAACTAAATGTATCATTTTTACACTCTAAGCCATATTCGTACCCCATAACATGCAAAAATAATAAATGTCTGCAGAAAAAGAGATTTTAAATAAAGTTCATAAAATAAACCAACTACATCACCAAACTATTATATTCTTGACTATAATGTATAAAATAATCTCTAGAAAAGAAACCTATGCAGTTTGAGAGCCAAAATTGATTAAACATCATCCTGAAATTGTCTTCTCATTTAATTGCCTCTTTGAAAAATATTAAATCAAAAAATAAAAAAAGTAAAAGTATGAAATAATTAGAGGGATAAACACGAAACAATTGCTAAGAGCCCAACAGGATGTTAGCGTTGATCTAAATTTTTGAATTAATTTTGAAAAAATAATTGAATTTACTTGAAATGCTGTTTTTTTCTTCTATCTAAATTAAAGTCGAGCAGAAATTATTTCAAAACAGCGAATGAATTTAACCACCTCACATAACAAATTATTTTCTTTGAAATTAAATTACTACATTTATACTTCTATATTATTTTTAGGAAGATAATTTAACTATCTTCACAAAATATCAAACAATATAGAATCTAGAAAATAATTATTATTTTGTTGGAATAGTTCAACTTCATTAAAGATGCGCGAACATAAACAATTGCGTAAACCTAATTAGTTAATTAGAGAATTCTGAACAAATTATGAAAGGTAAATGAATTACACTTCTTTAAAAGAGCTATCATCACGATTAGCAATCATACTTTTTTTACTCTGTATCTATAATATTCAATGTCAGTTTATAAATAAAGCACGCAATAAGTACTTGAAAATTAACTACTAAAAATTTCAGTCCTTATTTTGTTTATATTGCCTTTTAAGAGCTATCTAGAAAATTCCCTATTATAGTTTTTTTTAAACTAAGAAAAGATTTCAGATAAAAAAAGAAACAACGAAAAACCAATACTTTTATGGTAAAAACATTTTTACCTATAAAAGAGAACAAGAATTTTAATAATTAACTCCAAAATGCACGGTACTTAAACCATTCATTTGCGGTTCTTTTTTTTTTTCTATTCGTTATGTATTTTTTTCTTACGCTCATTTCTGTCTGAACTAGCAAACCAGTAAAAGGAAGAGGAAGTATACAAGTAACACTGTAAATAATGGATCTTTCGTCACGAAACTTCGTTTTTGACGAAACCGTTCCTTGGTATAAGCTCTGAGCGAATATTTTGTCAAAGTGACGAAATAACTATCTTCACTTCGTTCTGTAAAACGAATTTCCTCAATAGTAAAGAAATATTTCGCAATCCCATTTTTTTCTACAAAAAAAAAAAAATATATCGTTGTGCCTAATCAAAATTTTATAATAATCATTTTATCGAAGCACAGGAGCACTATTTAACTGGATCAATGACACCTTTCAACTTAAGAAAAACAGATAGAAAAGAAATATAAATTACACCCATGTCCGCAGCGGGATTCGAGCCTTGGATCTTCCTGTTACGAGTCAAACTCCTTGATAACTTTGCAGAATCACGTAATTTTGTGATGAAATGAAACTCGAAATAAACGAATAGCTCAAAAATTGCTAAATCGTCAAAAAGAACGTTTATTTCTGAAAGCGTGAAAGTTGGTTCTCGAAGAGTTGCTATTAAAAAAAATCAAAAATAATGGGGAAATTCCCTTAAAGTATGATTCTGATGACACAGAAAGCCACCAGGTGAACCCGCAACTTCAATACTATATGAATGTTTTTGAAAGTAGTCATGTCCAATAACAACAAACGACAAGCGAGTCTAGCAGACCAGCAGAACAAGGTAATGGGAGCTTTTATTAAACAGGATATTCTTCTTCGTATCAACTGCTGATGTAAGAAGATTTTGTTATCTTTCATTTTGTTGTAGACAATTCTTCAGCAAGAAAAGAAACAGATTAAGTCATGAGAGATTCAGCTAGTCTTGTCTGTTCAGTTTCAAAAGGGTAGCTCAAAATCCACTGAAGGGCAGTGCTTTTCCTGGATTCTATAGTTCAAAAAGCTTCTTTCAACAGGAATGAACCTGAGCAGTTTTGTGATATTTTTATTGGCAATAGACAAAATAGAGCAGTGGTGGCTCAGGAAGAAAGGGAGCTTGCCTCTCAATGAGGTGATCCGGATTTGAATCCCAGCCCAGCTATTAGCTGGTCGATACGAATTCCGCACCCGGCTCGGACCGACCACACTGACGAAGAATATTCTATGTAGCATACTCATGATTTAAAGTTCTCCCGTCAGGCTAACCATGAAACATTTTAGTGCTTTTTCTCTCCATGTAACGCAACTGCGGGTTAGTTCCATCATAAAGTCTTCCACGAAGGCAAATTTCTCTGATACTTGTTCCAAACACTCCCTTGTTTTCTGGATTTTTCTTCAAAATTGCAGACAAATGGAGTTTGTCAATTGGCAGTCGCAAACTAAAAATTAGGTCGGCGGTTCAACGACTGGAATGAAATAAAATAAAAAACGACAAAATAGCAACTAGGGAAGCACAACACTTTGATAAAGAATATTTTTAATTTATCAATTGATAATTATATAGTTACTATTTATCCGCTAAATTTTTACTATATTTTCGAATGCATTCCAACACCGGCATTTTTTATCGCATTTTCTGCTAAACCATCTCTGTTCTGTGTTATTGATATTAATTTTATCTATTATATGATAATTTTAACATTTTGATGTCTATACTTTTCACCAAGTAGAATGGTAATAGACTTCAAAATATGTTTATCTTTCAATGGTTTGTTAAAAATTGTATATTTGAATAGTTGATAGGTGTTACGCGTTGGTAAACACGTTATTTTTTCTCAAATTATATCATTTAGCAATTATAACAGGAAAAATTAGCCTAAATGCTGCTTTCAAGACTTATATTGAACAGATATTGAACTCTAGTCTTGCTAGCGCTATTAAAATTATCTACTTTTTTGTTAAAATTACCAAATTTAAAAGCAAATAGTGCGATAAATATAAAACCATATATTATTTGTTATTTTACCAAAAGTTCTTACTAAAGCATTAAATTAAAAATTGTGGTTCTTTTTCGATGAACTATGAAGTGGTCTTTACAAACCGTATTTACTATATAGGATCTTAAAAAAATAAACTTTGAAATCTCTACTTAATCTATAATGGTGAAATAAAGCAAAAAATCATATAAAAAACTGTTCCTAAACAAGTACAGTAACTTATTTTTATATTATTTCACACAATTTAAAGATATATATAATTGCTTGTCAAATCATTTTAAATTTGAAATATTTGGTTTTAAGCAAAAACAAACAATATGCATGCTTTCAACTTCTTTAAAATTGCAAAATGTTTCGTTTGATCAACTATGTTTGGAGAATAAATGTTTTGTACTAATTAAATGTCACGAGAGGCTTTAACCCGATTCTTAGAAAATGCAATGAGACTTATATTTGACTCGCTGAATTCTTGTTCTTCGTTGTGGATAAAACAAAAAATAAATAATCAATTAGTTAAGAACTAAACCTTTCGCAGATACCTCTGGTTAAAATAATACCAATCTAATATATTAATTAATATTTGTTGTCTTTCCCGGTGATTCTACTTAAAAATTATTCTGATTTCATATATATTTGATTATTTTTAAGGGTATTTCGGAGACTTTACTATATTTGCCTAAGCAAACAATATCTTTAAAAGTTCAATATATCAAAATATTAAATAAGTATTAAATGTTCTCAGTATACGGCATAAGGCCATGGCTCGCAATCTATTCATGATTGTCAGGGTTTTACAACAATAAATCAATTATTTCTCGAAAATACATAAATTCATTTTCTTTTATTTTAAATTATTCAGTTTTATAGAGACAAAATTCAGAAGTATAGCGATAAAAAAAATAGATGCATGATTCCGGATAAAAATATTATTAGAATCAGAAATACTTATTAAGTAATGTAACACGTTGATTATGCCTACCTGGCATGATACATCAAAATTAAATAACTGAGAAACTTAATAACTAACTGTAAGAAATATATAGGGAAAGAACTGAAATATTTGTGAAAGAATATAGAATGTGCCATTTAAGGAAATTGTAATTTGATGGGCTTGGTTTACTCGAAATACAATGGAAAGAGCCATTGATAACGTCAGCAAATGCCAAGTTGGACAACAAATTAGGATCGAAATACCAACATTAAATCACTTGCAGGTATTCCATTTCACAAAGGAAAACAAATATAAATATTTTATAAAAACGTGTGATAAAATTAATTTTTGATTGATATGAGTTGCTAGATAGCATATCACTCATACTATTAAATAATAATCCTATCTTACGGTAAAGTCTTTCTTTGGGAAATAGCACGTAAACCTGTAGTTCGAAGAACTTTTAAAGTATACACTTATATCCGCAGTCTCTTCGATCATATTTGCTGATTGATTTAGAATTCAATAAGGTATATTTACAGAACTTTATAAACATTCTGCCTTATTTAAACGGTTAATGCAATCATATGATTACTACCTTATCTATATAAATAAAGCAGCATATTTATATGTATGTATGTATCTCCTAATAAAGAGCCGCTATAAAATACTATCCGCAATTCAAATCCACAATGCGTGTTAAAAAATTGTTAAAACTATTATCTTATCATTTATTCAAAACTATTAATTATCATCTTTTCATAACTAATATCTCATCATCTACTCGAAATTATTAAAACTATCATATCATCATATATTCAAAACTATTAAGATTACCACTTTTTAAAAACTATCATTTATTCTAAATTATTAAAACTATCAACTGTTCAAAGCTATCATCTTATTATCTATTCAACATATCATCTTATTACAAACAGCAATCTTTTATAAAACAAATAGTAATCGGTTGGATTTAATTCGATTCGATTTCAGAGAATTAATTTAAATTTTTTAAAAAAAACCTCATAAGTATATATCCCACTTTTTAAAAAGTAGCAGCAATATTTAAGCAAAATATAGTTGTTCTGCCTCTTTTATTTTGAAAAGAAATTCTGCTTTTCTCACAAAGAACGACGCACACGTCCTGGCAAAAGAGAATTTAATTTTTGTGTTCAAACACTTGTTCAATATTTATCATTCTTAAACAAGACCCAGGTGTGAAATAGGTTTCAAAAAGAAAAAATAAAGTTAGAAAGTGTAAGAAGAAACAGCTGCAACCTAAGAATACAATATATTTCATGACAAATAAGGGTTTGGAAATCTCAACAATCAAACTTTACTAAAGAATTAAATTAGAAATTATTAGAACCGGACCATTCAACAATCATTTCACAAAATTCTTTTGTGTCAGTTTTTGGATTCATTAATAATAATAAGCTGATTTTATTCATGAATCTAGATGCGTCTTATTTTATACGCTATAATGTATTACCAATTGTTCATGGGCTGCTGCATGTATTTTATGTGTTTTTATGTATTTTATGTTTTGTACTGTTTTTTGCATTTTAATAAACATTTACCCGTATGCCCTAAATTAGGGCAGGTCGGGGTAAAATTTCATAATATATTACCATTTTTCATTTGAAGCTTATTACTTTTCAGCCTTCATAAAAATTTTAAAAAAATTCGAATAATTTATTACGTCTAACTGTAACCTACTAGCTATCAGCTTAATCTAATAAATAAGCTATCATTTTATCAACACTAAACAACTCTACGAAATCATGTACAAAAGACATATATCAACACAATGGATAACTGCCAGTGACGTAGTATTGCTATCTTGATCCTGATTAGTTGCTGAAACGTGGCATTTGTATACGTTAGCAACTGTTCTTTCCATTCCATTTTGAGTAAGTCAAGTCGGTCAAAAACCAATTCTCTTAAGTGACATATTATATATTGTTACACAAACATTCTTTTGCAAGGATTTCACTTCTGTCACTACATATTTCTTAGTTAACACAAAGACAGGAACGAAGCTATGTAGAACGTAAACAAACTAATTATGCATTGAAGTTTCCAGGTCCACAAAACAAAAACGGAAGTGGGTAGACGTATCATGGGTTAGCTTCCCCTTACTGTCACACGGTTAAACCTCCCACGGTTCTAACCGTGGGAGGTTTACGTGGTTTTCTCTACCTGTAACGCAAATGCGTATTAATTCCTTAAAAAATCCTCCGTGAAGGCAAACTTCTCACGACACTTGATCCAGCAGTTCCCTTGCCTTCTAGATTGGGTTCAAAATTACAAGTCTACAGAATTGAACATTGAGCTCAGAATGAAGATCGTAAACTCAGATTTGATAGGTAGCTGAACACCAGTTATAAAATATAAAATACTTTTTGTCTAAGCCCCTGCGGCTCAGTGGTTAGAACGCTTGCCTTCGAATGACCCAAATTCGAAACCCAGAAATGGCTGGTCGATACGAGTTCTAATCTGGTCTCGCACCAACTGCAGACTGTATCTCTGTAGTTGGTGTAACCATCAAAGATAGATGGGTCTCCGGTTAAAATCCCCTTCCATTGGGCTAAACGTAGAAGGTTTTCATGGTTTTTCTCTATATATTTCGCAAAGGCGGATTACTTACTTCTAAAAGTCCTCTACGAAGGTTAGTTTATTCCAATACTTGTTACATTATTTCCCTTGTATTCTGAGTTTAGTTCAAAATTACAAGCCTACGGGGTGACAAATTATGGTCGTAGTTTCAAAAATGGGTCGACTCTGCGGTTATAAAATAAAGTATGAAATACTTATTGACGGCAGAAAATTTTGGAGTTCTTAAAATGTGCCTGAACAATTCGAAAAATGTGACGTATTATTATTCTCCCACAAATCCTTCATTTCTTAGATTAAACTAAGGTGCAGCACCGAGTTTTTGTGAAACATTTACTTAAGGATAAGGAAAATTGGAGAATAGGCTACTTTGATTGTATATTGTCCTTTCATCAGTCGTTGTGCAGTGCGAAAGTAACGGGTTCTGTCTTTACTCATTCTATCATTCTCTCTCCGTGGTATGCTACCACACTTTTTGCTACATTAATTTAAAAAGTCCAGCCTTTTATATTCAGTATTCAAGAATACAGATTTGTGTGTGAATGAAAGAAACACTTTCCAGTTTTTTTCCTAATGCATAGTTATTTTACGTTTTATGATGCATTTTTTTTCTCATGTTCGAAGCTCACTAAACATGGAATATACACCTCCCGGATTGAGATACACTGAGATATCGAACTAGACCCGAAGTTCTTAGGTAGTAGTAGAAGTTTTATTTTATAACCGCTGCTATACAAACCCGACCCGTTGAACCGCCACCCGGCCTGAATTTGAGTTTACCACTACCAACGTTCCCTTTCATAGCCTTGAAATTTTAACCCAATCCAAAAAACAAGAGAACTCTTGGATCAGTATCCCCAGAGGTATTGATTTGTTATAGGAACTTGGAGGATCTTAAATCCTCGACAGATTGAACGCGCACGAGTTACCATTTAATGTTCGGAAATTCTTCGGCTGGCTGGATTCGAACACGAGTCCAACACCCTACTCACCAGGCTATCCCAGTCCAGTAGTGGCAGTTTTTATTTTATTTTATAAGCGTCGTTGAACAGCCGACCCAATGTTTGCGTTTACGATTACTAATGTTCAACTCCATAGCCTTGTATCTTTTACCCCAATCCAGGATAGAAGGGAACATCTGATAACATATTGGGAAAAATTTGCTTTCGTGGAAGACTTTATGATTGAATTAACCCGCATCTGCGTTATTTGAAGAAAAAACCACGAAAATCTCCCACAGTTTGTCTGACAGCAAGGGGATTCTAACCTATTATCCGTCTACCAGTAAGGATATTTTACGTCAGCATTGTGGTTGGTATGAGCCAAGAGCGGAATTCGTATCGATTAGCTATCGCTGGTGTTTCAACCCGGTTCACCTCATTGAAAGGCGAATGCCCTATCCCCTGAGCCACTATGGCTCCAGTAGTAGTAGTTGCAATTTATTTACGTCTCACTAAAGCTGCACAATAGTCTATTGACAATGGTCTGGAATATATCACTGAGGACGTCATCACAAGTTTGATCCACTACAAAAGAAAAAGCTCCCCATCTTTGGTAGTCCGACAACCCGCCCTTGAAATCGAGCATTTACGGTAGATGAGATCCGATACCCCACACATTTAATACCCTCGACAGCAGATCAAAGTGCTCACCCACCCGTTCAACAACAGCTAGCGATGCTTGACTTTGGCGATCTGTGATTTTAAAAAAGTGCGGTCCAAAGTAATAGGTAGATACTTTATTTACGTTGCACTAGAGCTGCACAATGGGCTATTGGTGAGGGTTTGGGAAATATTCCTGAAGATGATCCGAAGACATGTCATCCCAATTTTAATCCTTTGTAGAGTTCATCTCATTTGTGAGGCCACTTACCCAATTTAGACATAAATCTATAGAGGAATACAATTTTCTCCGGATCCCTCTACTTGTGATATTTCTCAGTGACCGTTCACAGGGTCTATTTCTCAGTGACCGTGCTATTGCATAAATTTTACAATCAGGTATATCGCAAGAATTCGGTGATTCTTATCATAGTCGAGGATTGAACCTCGGTCTTTACAAACTGGTGTCTGATTCTCTGACCACTGGGCTAAAACAAACCAAAGTCATTAGAAACTCTCGACGTATACAAGTGAGTAGCATACAAGAGTGTACATGAAATGGGCCATACTTCATACAGAATTATGTGTGCTCGTGGGATTTGGTCTCTCTGTCAATCACACTATTAGCAGCATTGAGCAGCCAACTCCCTATCATGAAGCATACTCGAATCCTTTCTTTAAACCTCTAATTCGCTTTCTGTCATTTACACCAGTTTTTCTAAACCCGAGTTACTCAAAGAACTAATAAAAAATTTCAATGACTTATCATGGACCGGTAAGATTAGTATTTCGGACTATTGGTATAATTTTAAAATATACATAATTGTTGCACTCAAAAAATTTTTTGCCAGTTTGTTTCAGATCAGTCACATCCTCTCCGGAATGAAAACTATTCTTATCCCAAACGAATTCAAACATAAATAACTTTTATATTAATACTAATACAAACATTAACCCACTTACCGTCAGTTGAGAAACAATGATTTATACTTCATGTTCTTAATTTGAAGATTGTTTTATTGTTTTATTTGTATAACATACATTTGCTGGCTTGTGCGCTCAATTAAGGCTTAAAAGCCTTTGTCAAGTAAAAAGACACAAATAGCACAATACAGAGAAGGTGTGTGTGTAGTGTGTGTGTAGTTAATTTACGTCGCACTAGAGCTGCACAATGGGCTATAATACAGAGAAGGATATCACAAAGAATACATCCAGGGCTACGGCGAGATTCGAACCCACCACCTCCACGCTTAACAGAGCGTTTGGCGGGCGATACCGCTCGGCCAGGGAGGTCCCTTAATTTGAAGAGGTCTTGCAATTCGATCTTGAATAACACTTGTAAATTTGATAATTAGCATATTGCAGAGAATTATCGAAATAATAAAATGACTCATGATTTATTTATCAGATAATAATACCACCTTAGAGCTAATATATTGAGAGATAATTTAAAAAAAAAAACTCCGCTTAAAATGAACCTGTATGCCGTTCACTTGTAATCACTAAGGCTCTTAAGGCACTTAGGTGTTTGAACCTGTGAGCTATATTGCAAGAAATTTGTCTATTCAAGAATTTTACTATTAGGTAGCCCATAATATCATCTTTATTGACAAAGGCCCTACTAAATGTAAATGGTAGAGTTTCACCTACCACGACTTGGACTGAAGTTCGATTCTCCGAACTAAAGGTTGTGCGTCTGATAGAATAAATCCTTTAGAATAGAATAAGAGATAATAATTCTCCGACCTTTCTTATTGGCTCGGAATACCCTATAATCCAATGATCTCCTTGGTTTCATAGACAGAAAAATCTGCGCACGGTTATGTGGTTAGGGAACATCGTGTGGATACCGGGTGTTGTAACACGAAATTAAAAATTGTAGTAGTGTAGAATGCTCTTTCCCCACTATTGTCTTCTTATCTTCACTAAGTATTAATCTCAGAACTTCGCCTATAGCCCATTAATCTAGAATTAGTTGTTGTTGTTGTACAAAATAGAGCTTCACAATTAGCTATTGGCGACGATCTGGGAAATATCTCTGAGGCTGATCCACCATAAAAAATTTTATCCTCTGCAGAAGAGATGGCACCCCACTTCGGTATCCCTACGGCCCGTGTGCAAAGTCGAGCATTTTGCGGTAAAACAGTTTAACGAGGACCAATACCGTACATCCTCGGACCTTCGCAGATGGCTCGAAGTAGTCATCCACCCGTACACTGATCGCACCTAGTGATACCTGACTTCGGTGATTTGCTGTCTTATTCCACTGCGGTGCCTAGCATTAATTGAAGTAAACTATAAAAAAAACTATTTTTACTATTTTTTCTCGTGCCACTGATGTGGTAGAGATCTGCCCGCACAGTGTCTGACTGTGTAGTCTCACTATAGCTAAATGAGCTAGTCTTGAATATGGTAGAACTGAGCAGCCAAGAACGTTTGGAAATACTGGACTATATATAGGCGTCAAAAAGCGGGAGCAATTATCGCTTCTGACTATTAGTCATATGTTTCGTTGTGTGAAGCTTATTACTGAAGCATTTATTATAAAATGCTTGCTTTTCTACAGAAGTCGTATAATACCTTTTTTGTTCAAAATCGTTTATAATGAATTGTTCTTTTTTTAGCTAACTTTTATTACGTTTTGCTGTTTCTTAATTTTAAACATGAAGTTATTGCAAATATTCGTGTTCTTATTTTTCTCAAAGAAAGTATTTGATCAAAGAATACTTGCAAATGACAAGGCTAGATTTATTGCTGCCCGTAATTCAGACATGCAAGATGTTCCATATTTCAATGTGTGGTAAGGATACATTTAAAATTATTTATCTATTTTTTTTAACAATTGCACGTTTGCGTATAAATAAAGTACGTTTAGAGTAAAATAATCTAATATTCCCAAAACTTGCAAATTTAAATGTTGTGTCTTTAAACCTACAGAATAGTTACAATTTTGAAGATAATAACTCCAGTACTTGAAGTCTACAATATAGCAATTAGTTTTAAAGATACTTCTTCGATTATTTTATTTAACTTTGTATCATTAACTTAAGCAAATTTAATTTATTTATGAATGTCTCTTTATTATGCTAACCAAGGATTTGGAGTTTAATCAGAGGACGGGAAGCTACGAAAATTTGCAAGAGTCTTGTTAGAAAGATTACTCTTGCTCCGGTTAGTTTAAAAGTTATAAGGTAATTGATTAAAAGAGTATTTCGATATTTGGTAAATTATTCAAACATTTATAGTCATGTAAACGAAATATTAATCAAATTAATTTCAAGGAATTCATTTAAACTGTAACTTGTTACAAACTTTGTTTTAATTGCTAAGATAATATTTTTATAATTTGAGGTTTTTTGAGCCTTTGATATATAGAATTATTAATTGGATTGAATTATATTTGATAAATTTCATTTGAATCCTAAACTCCAATTTTGTTTTAGTTAAATGCGAATAGATAAAAGTATAATGTATAATTTGTATTAGTTTTCTAGTTCATGTATATTCACTAAAAACCTTGTAATATCACGTTTATAAATGTAAAAGTAAAATATTGATATCCAGATATTTTTCTTATGTTGCTCAATTTAGATATTTTGCATAAATATACTTAAAATCTTTTTAATTTTAAAAATGTCAAGCGTAAAGTACAGTACAATCTTCACATTTTTGATGCTAACTAATGCTACCTGCTGAAGAAAAGTTATTTTGAAATAATTTTTGCATGCATATCATTTAACTTTACTTAAGCGTATAATAGAAAAACTTACATTTTTATTTTAATGAAACTGCTGAAAATTTAAGTAAATATTTTTAATACTTACTCGTGAATTTAAGGAGTTTAAATGACAGCAATATTTCATACAGCTATTTTATACAGTATTTTTATCATTCCATTCATACTACCATTCAAACAAATTGCATTTATTTTAAAATTTTATTTCTCGTGTAATAAGCTTTTTACTTTTGAATGCTTATTTTGCAGAAAAGATTTACATATTAGGCTTATTTATATTCTATAATTATATTTTGACTAGATTTTCCTACTTTAAATGAAATATGATGTAAAAATAGTTTGATATGCTTTTATTTTAATTTTATGATTTATATATATCATGCTATTTACAATGTGTGTGAAAAAGAGATAATAAACTTCTTTCAAAAGTAAGTTTTGAAAAATACCTGAAAACTTAATACTAAATCTGTTTTAAAATTTGATATGAAGTTTTTAAATACAAATACTTTAGTTTTCTTAAGTATAAGACTTTGTACAAGACATTGTTTCGTCATTAATCAAATATTGTTAGAAACAATGCTAATTTTATAACTTTTGTAAAGTACTGTAACTGTTGCTAAAAACCTTCGTGATCGTGATGAAAACGGACATTCTATCGTTAAATCAATATCGTGAGTGCATAAAAGTATCATAAATATCATGAGTTATCGTCATTAGTTAATACTCATAACTGCAAAAATACTTCACAAATTTTAGCACTGTTCTGCTTTAAATTTGAAACTAAAAGAAATTTGTAAGAAAGCAGATTTTTCTACATTAATGCATACGTAGAACTACCTTTTTAAAATAAACTTCATAAGCGAACTGACTTTTCGCAAATAGAGTAAACAGAGTTTTTTAAAATGTGACTAAGTTTTTTTCTTAAAAAAGAAAGTTTAAAGCCTTATGAATGACAATAAATTACGACCCTCTAGGAGTTTCGCTAAACATTTAGGGGGGGGCTTTGTCTTTCTCTCTAAGGTAATTCAGGGAGTTTATATTTGTCGTAACGTCAAAATAATGGGTTAAATTGCTTTAATTGTTTTCAAAGTCTAGTAACTAAATATTTGTTTTATAGGAAGGAAGGGACCGGTGCAAGCATTTTAAAAAAATCAACATTTCAACATTTTAATCAACAATTTTAATTAACAACTAATCAACATTTTAAAAACATGAAATGAAATTCTACGAAATAACAAATGTGACTAAATGCAGGTTTAGTTATTAGTTTTTAAGCATGTGTTGTATTCGAAAGTCTTGTACTGCATTTATTTCCACACTTTCTAACATCTAGTGTTTATAAAAACATAATATTTTAGATTCCTTACAAATTTACACATTTTAAGCATTCAGACTAAAACATATTTTTTTGTGTTTGGAACCTATCTAAACATGACCCTGAAACATATTTTAGCAATCGAAAAAGTCTACGATATTTACGATACATATTTAAATATAAAACATTTCTAAACTAATCAAATCGCAAACTTGAAGTAGCGATTGCAACATCCTGCTTTCAGAATTTTAAAATCTAAAATTATTCGGTTCAAATTTTACATTCTAGGCTAGAGCGTGAAATCAGATAAAATGAATTTGTAGGGTGAAGAATAATTTAGATCCGCTAAAATATTTTAAGTTACTAAGCATAAATTCAGCGGCGCATGGAAGTGTTTTGAAATCGAGTGATGGTACTTTTCTTCTATTTAGAACAAAGAGGTTAGGTCGCAAACTTTCCACCTCTGAAGTCATCTTTGTTTCAGGAAAATTAAAACCTTATTTTTATTTAATATTGCAATAAATGTTCTACATTCTAGTTACTAAGAAGTTCCTCATGCGAAATCTGCCAGTAGTTCAAAAATTTTATTTTAACTAGTATACTTAAAACTAATACTTCATGTCCCGCTCTAGAATATCTTATTTAGTTGATTAAAATAAGAATTTGTAGGCTCGGGGGATGGAACGCTCGCCTACCGATGAGATGTATCTGGTTCGAATCTCACTAGTTGCTTCGAATCCCACACCCGGCTCGCACCGACCACTGTGCTGACTTAAAATATCCTCTGTGGAAGACTGGTAATGGGTTAGTCCCTTTTTCTCCGGCTAACCGTGGGAATGTTTATTGGTTTTCCTCTATGTAGCGCAAATACGGATTAGTTCAATCAAAAAGTCCGGCACGAAGGCAATTTTTCTAATTGAGTTCCCTCGTCTTCTGGATTGGGTTCAAAAGTAGGATATGGTGTTGAACATTGGTAGTTGCGCACTGAAAATTCGGTCGCATATTCAACGACGGTCATAAAATATGAATGATAAAGTATTTTATTTGAAGAAATTGAAGATCGTCTAATATCCTATTTCTTTTTAAGTGATCCAATGGAATACGAGATTTTTTTACTATTCCACGTGCTGAGTTGTCAGTCTGCCATGAAACCTGTTGATTGGATGCAACCCATAAATAAAATCTGCAAACATTCTATTCGTCACTTTGCCTGCAGGATATTGGAAACCATCTTGATGCATTTGGAAACATTTGTTACTTCAGAGTTTAAGATTAAGAGGCTTCTTAAGAAAATCATAGGTATGACCTTTTCAGCGCTTTTATATATTTTAATTTAGAATTCATTGCTTTGAACGAAGATAGATAAACAGCGGGTCTAAAAAATATTGGAGACTAAGATTGATCAAGAAAATTAAGAAATTTTTTCATTGGGACTCGAAAACTATCTAAATACTACTGTTGAACAATAAAATCTAAAATAGGGCTTTAAGAGAATAGTCGTCCCTCGATATGCATTTGTGTCTGTGACTGTATGCCGTACTGTGGGTTTGCAATAAGCTCTAAAATAAAACATTAAACATGAATCTGAGTACAATTATAAACAAATTAAAAGTCTGATTTTTTTAAATTATATAATAGATATTTAAACGATAGAATTAGGATTTGCTCATTGTTTTAATAAATTACAGAAGATTAAATTTTTTCAAATATTTTAAAGACAGTATCAGTAATATTTGCTAGCTTAAAGCTCTAATTAAAAAATTTTTATTGCACATTCTGTAATACTTATTTACTCGTTTTGCTGTTACGTTATTGTTGAATGATCAACATGATCGTGGTAGCACAAACTGACTACGTCACCATGTTACTATGTGTTTATTTTTTAGTTGCGCTTTTAAAACTCGTTACGAAGAAACTAATTTAAAATTTTCGGCATTTGAAATTGCAAATACGTTTTGTATTGCAAAGTGAAATGGAGAAATGCTACTAATTCATTGAGGATAAACAGAGAAATATTTTTGACGCCAATGAGAATTAATTTTGGTAGTGGTTACGAATTGAGGTAAAATAATAAATGTGTAGAAAGGTGAAGTTAATAGAGAAATGTTACTAATTCATTGAAAAGCGTAAAATAGGCAATTTATTTACGTAAATGATTAATTTCGGTAATAGGCTCTAATTTTAAAAAAAAACTAACCCATTAACTAAAGTAAAATTAATGAGAAAATATACTTATTCGTTACAGGGAACCATGAAAAGTCTCGTATTGTTGACACCAATGATGTTTAATATTGGTAATAAGTATGCTGGCATTATGGTAATTGGTGTAGTTTTAATAAGTACTAATAATCTTATATAGGTACCAAGTACTTAATTTAACAAAATTTAATGCAGATTAAATCTTCACATAATATACGCTTTTATCTTAGATATTTTATGGTTTCTTTATAATAAAATTACGGGAGAAAACAGCTTGATGGTGGTAAATTATAAATATCGCAAGTTACCTCGAGCAACAGCAGTATATTAGATAATACTGAATACAGTTAATCTTTATCTGCAAATGAACTACTTGCTAAATCTAATAACATAAAGCAGTTGATATAATTAAAAGAATTGAACATTAAAATAATAATTAAAAGAAAATAATTAAATATTAAAAGAAAAACATTGGAATTATTTAGGTTTTATTTTTGTCGATATTTGTCTTAGTTTTATACAAGATTTTGCAGTATTAAGTACTGATTTTTATGCATATTTTTCATACAGTATGAAAAGAACAGGTATACGATAAATCTCTATAATAAAGAAGGTTTTGGAAACCTAGATTTTTTAAAAAAAATTCTAGGTTAGTTCTTGCTGTAGCTAGCATTTTTAAAGTTTAGAAGAATCTTAATGTTTAACTTTACTCATGAATTTCTCCTAAATTTTTATTTTGAAATATTTTCCATTTTTTAATATTTAATGTTTTGAAATAAAGTAAAATAACTGACTCGTTATTTGAAAATTCAATAATTTATAAACATTCGGGTTGCATTGCAAATAACACTCAAAATTTATGTTAGCAGTTTATGATTTAGGCATAAAAATAGAAACATAAAATAAACATTTTCCGTGAGCTGCAATAATTCTGTAATTGTTTATGTGTTAAAATAGTTCTTTAGTGAGACTATTAGTTCTTTTAATAAATTAAATACTTATTGAAAACGTAGGCAAACTTTAGACTTAAAATGTTTAGAACTTTAAATTAGCAATATGAAATGGCAAAACTACAATTTAAATGGAGTTTGCTACAGTTCTCTAAAAATGAATGTAAGAATAAGGAGTTTGCGTTTTATTGATCATACTCTTGTGCGAGATTAGTTCTTAAGAACAATTTGCATATCTGGATTTACCTTTTTCTTAAACTGAAGAAACCATTATTTTTCTACTTTATTACTTCGAAACAATATAGTTAAATTTAAGAAGTCTCAAGATTCCTGACAGCTTATTTAAATTACTTTGTCAAGTTTTATTTTTAATTTCTATTTTAATTTTTGCAGGCATTTTAAGTCAGTTTTTGGTGACTGGATAAACATAGCCATCTTCTACAAGACTAATTCACACAAAGTTCAGTTGCGAATGTTTTACTTAGGTTTACAAACCCTACGACTTATTATAAACATGCTTTTTAGACTCAGTTTATGAATATTTTATTCTTTTAAACTGATATTCAATGTATACTTATGAAACTTGTGGCATAGACTGTATGTTTTAAAATAAAATTGTATTTTTTTTCCATGAAATTTTGTGACTTAATGTCTCATTTCGATAAATGTAAATTGAAGCCTGTAGTTTGTGTAAATATAAGAAATTCCTATATGAAGGTGAAAGTTTAGGGGCAGAATGGCCACATTCGGCAATTATGCCCTTTAACTCTACTTCCAATCCTATCCATTCAGACTTCAAAATTACGAGAATGTTGAAACACGGCATTATTTCCATTGTGGCATTTTTATACTAAATTGCTCTTGTATTGTTTTCGAATACTTTCAACTAGATAAGCAGCACGATCCGCAGATATACCTTGATTTCACGGAAATGTTTAATGTCTAACTCTTCTGAATAATTTGAAAATGTTTCTTACTGCCCCAATCACTATTTGCGAGTTTATTGAAAAAAAAATTATGATTTAACTTTACCTCTGAGATAGGGTTTTGTTGTCTTAAATCTCTTATCTGGCCGCTAGAAAAACTAAACATTTTGCAAAATTAGATTTTTAATTTAGTTTTAAAAGGTTCTAGTGCGCTTTATAGAAACCTTAAAAACACTATACTCTGCAAGTTAAGATCATCTGTACGCCAAACGGATTCCACACTTCATATTCGAACGAATGTCAACATCGCCAACTCTTGAACCACGGCCTTTTTGCTTATTTAAAAATAGCATAAATTGTTGTCGGACGTGTTTAATTTTTAAAAGCTTTGTTTTGAAAACATTATAGATGGATAGCTAAATAAAATTGAACTATATGCAGTCACGGTTGATTAATTAAATCCTATACCAAAATAGTATTTTCTTAACTTGCAACGGAGTATAGACTGAGTGATACAGAGGAAACTAAATTTGCTTCCACTTAGTTTCTAACTCAAGACAACTAAAGTGATAAAGTATAACTGATTATGGTGCCACTCTAAAAAAAAAAGAACAAACTCACCTTTCTAACTAAACAGGCATACGAAAGCAAGCAGTATAATAGATTGAAGATCCCTAACCTAAAAGCCTTCTATTCTCACCATGCCCATTTAAACAGTTCCATGACTGAATATCCCTGTGTAAAATTAAGAATCTATATTTCTATTATCCAAGCGACACTGAAATAATCACACGATGTCCTCATTAATAGCTAGACAAATAACGGTTAAAGGCTGCACAGGAAAATGTGTAGTAGGTCCTATCTAATTTTTGCTATTTCTTTGGTTTTAATCAGTCTCGTCGGTAGAATTAAAGACTTAACCTCTTGTTGTTGTTGTATGCCTGTTAAAGCAGAGGAGTGCCATCTATGGCCAAGAATCAGACTTCTACCACACCCATACGTATAGGGCGAACCCATTCATTCATTAACCCACATATCGTAATTTTGACCTGAATCATAGAACGATCAATCGCCAATTCAGTATCCCCAGAGGTAATGATTTGTTATGGGAACACGGAGTACTTTGCGACTAGACAGATTTAGCGTGCATCAGTAATAATTTTACTACACGGGGAATCTTCGGCTGGCGGGGTTCAAACCCACGAATTCCCGGACATGGGCCCAGCGCCCTACCGGCCTGGCTATCCCTGCCACTTAACCTCTTATGTTACGCTTTTACATAATCACAAATGAACTGGAAATAAATAACTGAGTTTTGTTTTTTCCTAAATTTTCAAATCATAAAATTCCCTTTATATCAATGTTTCTCCACTTCATTTATTCGATGGACTGATAAATTGTATTAGTTTTGTTGTGAACTGGTAAGGTTAATAACTTGGACGATTGCCATAGTTTTTACATGTACAACATTTTGACAATTAATCAATTTTTTGACAGATTTGTTTATGATAATTCAAATAGTCTTTACAGTTTTTTAAAATTATAAAATATTAAAATTTACGTTAAGTCTCGGTTCTTTTAAGAATCCGATAGAGTTTGATACAGATTCCTGGTAAAAGCAAAAATTTTGAAATTCCTATGATAATGAGCTTAGCAATAAATATTTATGGAAATTCTTTAGTCAATTTGCAGGAAATTATAATATAATGCGATTAATTTAAGATAGCACGAAAATGTTTTTTTTTTTTTTAAAAGTCAGGGGAATCGAAAATGTATCAAATTGAAAATATTAACTTCCTTGTATCTGTTTCTAAGTTGCTACGTTGCTACTGAAGGCAGCTGGATCCAGAAAACAAAGGTCCTGGATCAAGTATTGGGAGAAATTTGCCAGAACTAAACTGCATTTATGTTACACGGAAAGGAAAACCACGAAAGCCTCCCACGGTTATCCTGATGGCACGAGGACACTGACCCATGATCCATCTACCACTTGGGTTATTTTGCGTCAGTACTAGGGTCGGTGAGAGCTGAATTTGGAATTTGTGTCAACCAGCCATTGCTGGGATTCGAACCCGGTTCACCTCAAAGGAAGGCGAACGGAGAATCCCCTGAGAATCGATCCCCGTTCAGAATGTTGGAAAAACCAAAGTATAAAAGTTTTATCTCAGCCTGAATTGGGTTGAAAGTTTAAAGACCCGAAACCCTGTTGCAGCTACATTATGCCTAACTAAGAGTTAAGAAAAGTACTGATGGTACAGCATACTTAAGCTAAAAAATTTAAATGGTTCAACAAACTATGCCTGACGAAGAAGAGAAGAGCAAAAAAATATTAGAACTGTAATCGGAATAACTTTTGGCTACTTGCGCTGACAGAACCCGTGCATTATTTTACTCTTTGTGGTCAGGTAAAGTTTGCACATATTTGTTTCTACGTGTTTATCTTAATATGCAAAAATATAACTGGATTGATCCATGGGGGCCATAGCTTTTAATGACAATGAAAAATTACAAGGAAGATAAAATATTCGATTCGAGTAGCCTTTCGAACAACTTTATGGCCTATGTATTCTTTGCTATGTGAAATTAGTGAATTTTGATCAGTGATTAAATTACATAAAAATACACAAATTATCCTACAATATGCAAAAACATTTAAAATTAAAAACGTATCATTTTTGAAGTAATATTTAAAATAGCTCAATGAAATTCATTAAATGAATGAAACAAAATTATCGCATTTAAAAGTTCATCTAAGCTACATATACCAAGGCAACTCCTGACATTATTTAAAGCTCGAGGGAAGGACAGTTATTTGTTTTCATGGTTATGAGAGACACCGTAAAAGATTAATGAATCGAATGTTATCGTCGTCCATTAAGACAGAAGGGGTGCCATCTATAGCCAAGAACTCTACTTCTGTCACACCCGCTTATAGACTCATTCATACATCTGTTCATTCATCCACAGATCATAAGTTTAACCTGAATCAGAGCGATCAATCTCCAATTCAGTACCCTAGAGGTGCTGATTTTTTATGGAAACTTGGAGGACTTTGTGACCCCCACAGATTTAGCAAGCACCAGTCACTATTTAATATAGGGGGATTCTCCGGCCGTCTGGGTTCGAACTCGTGATTCTCACAAACACAAGCCCGACGTCCTACCAACCACGCTATCCCAACCTTCATAAATTTTTTGTCCCTTAATTTTAAATAAAATTCAACAAATTCTTTCAAATTACGTACATTCTTTCCATTTAAGAATTTAAAAAAAAGAAACTCATAAAAATTTATTTCTGTGCTGAAACTTTTTTATTGTTTTTAAATATTTAAGCTTTCAGAAAGAGTTTTCTGGAAAAAATATATTAAAATTGTTCAGAAAGCAAAACGTTGTAAGAAAATAATTTAAAAAAACATTCACGAATATCAGCCAATTTTATTTTTATGATCACATAAATTTTGTCACCACCAAAGATGATCTTTCATAAAAAGTATCAAGAAAGAAAGTAATTTTTTAAAAAAAAAACTTCTTCTATTTGAATAAAATAGTTATAGTTATAAGATAATTCACTTAACCTTTAGTCGCTAGAAAATTTATGCTCGTTAATAACTTCTAGAAAACTTACACTAAAAAAGTGTTAGAAGCCGAACAATGGAGGTGATATACTCGCGAAAAAAAAGTTTTCATAAAATGTCCTTTATCATCACCGCTATTGTTTTTTAAATGCTTTTCATCGCTTTTGACCATTAGACCTTACTTTATGCAAATTTAAGATGCCCTTCTTTGACAAACATTAAAAAAAGTCGTAACTAGTATGACTTTATGAATTTTATGAAAGAAAGTTCCTTAAGAAGAACCATAAAAAGCATTGAGTGTTTTTTATAGGGTGTAAATTTATCGTTATGTACAAGATGGAGACTATTAAAAGACGAAAATAGGACGATTTAAACTTTTAAGTGATCCCTCTAGATTTAGATTATAGTGCGTGCTATGAATTAAAGTAACGACCTAGGTTGTTTTTTTTATCAAGTTGTTAATTGGCATTGAATCTCTTTTTTTCACAATACCAAACTGTGGGTATTTTAGCAATGACTTGAAAGCATTGCAAAATTTTATAGGAAATGCATAGTTTTATGTGGAAATATTGAGGATCAATCTTACTAATGCACAATGCGTGAAAAAAATTAACATCCTGAGTAAATTTTGATCAAATGATTGGATTTTCACTCACTAAAATTCAATCTTTATGATTTGAGAGTTTTGCCTTAAATATGCAGGCAATTATTTAAGTGAATAAATCTTACTCACTATCAATAAACCTTCATTTTTTTTTCGTTTTCGACTGATTTATATTTATGACTCTCAAAATATGGGAGTCGTGGTGGCTCAGGGAATAAAGCGTCCTCTTTTCAATGAACCGGGTTCGAATCCCAGCAATGGCTGGTCGAGATGAATTCCGCAACCGTATCGCACCTACTACAGTGCTGACACAAAATATCAAGCATTGTCGACGGGTCATGGGTTATAGTCCCCTTGCCGTCAGGCTAACCGAGGGAGGTTTTCGTGGTTTTGCTCTCCATGTAACGCAAATGCGGGTTGGTTCCATCAAAATGCCCACCACGAAGGCAAATTTCTTCCAATACTTGATCCAGGAATTACCTAGTCTTCTGGATTGGGTTCAAAAATACAAAGCAACGGAGTTGAACATTGGTAGTTGTAAACCCGAAAATTGGGTGGGTTGTTCAACGACGGTTATAACATAAAATTATGTCTCTCTAAATGTCGAGAGTATTTTTTGCGCAGGATTATAAAATTAGTTTATCTAAAAGATAATATCATGAATAAAATAATTTTTTATAATATATTATTGATTTGTTACATAATAGTCGAAAGGTTTTATGTTATTATATACTGTAATAAAATATGGAAATTTAATTGGGAATGAAGAAAATTTGAAGGAAATGGGTCGAATAGTTTCTGAGTTATCAATGTTTAAAAAATCGTATGTCACAAACGTCGCACAAAATATTGGATGCTATTTTCCAAATTGAGACTACTAATTATTTATATATTTTAAGGATCAATTCCGGATATCTAACTTTACCTGTAACATATATAATCAATTATATTCTTCCATTCATGAATAAAACCATCTTTCGGGAATACGCATTTGGTGTGTGATTAATAGCTTTGCTTTACAGCTAGTTCATGGTTACAAGACTATTTTAAGCAGAGGTGATATATTTGTGTCCTATGTAAAGCCCTATTCTTGCATAACATATACATTTTTCTATCCCCAGTCATAAATTATGACAGGACTTAAGTAGAAGTTGCTGTAATTTTAAGAGACATGCTTCGAGGGAATTGTTTTCCGGGCGGCTTCTCTTCCAAATGAAAATAAATCATTAATATTTAACGATGACTTGCCAGTCTTTCAGAGAATTTAAATCCTTAACATCAAAAAGCAGATTTCATAAATGTATATATTAAAAAATTATATGCATATAGCGAGCCCTGATTTAACGAGAATTCTGTTATAAGGAATAAAATCGAAAATGCTTGGATGGTACAGCGTTAAGTCTATTGTAGCATAAGTCGCTTTTAACGGAAAAACTCCGGTTTCAGAGAGCAATATTTTTGTGATTTATAAAATTTCTACATACTTCCACCTCTGACCCATCTTGAAAAAATTCTTTTAGCAATCCGAAGACAACTGATATTAAGAGACGAGTCATAAACTCAATTAAAATGGGAACATTTTTTTGGAAAGCAGGGGTGCAAATGATGATTTTTTCGGGCTATGAGTCTTATTAGAAGAACAATTACACAAGAAAGAGATAATAAGACAGTTCAAAGCAAAACACTTAACTTTTGTACTGTACGGGAAAAAATTTATAATTTAGAAAGAAGTTGTAGTTATGGACTCCTCTTCGACTTTTCAGAAACCTGTTGTTTACGAGCAAATATAATATATATATATATATATATATATATATATATATATATATATATATATATATATATATATATATATATATATATATATATATATATATATATATATATATATATATTCTTTTTCTCTTTTCATTATTCTGTAATTTTTTTCCATGTTTTCTTTATATTTTGAACTAAGTTTGAAAAATAGAATAAAAATTCAATTATTTTGTGCAAATAAAGTCCAAAGTTAATATTTCTAAAATTTTACAAGTATTTTTTATGACAATTTACTTAATAAATTAAAACGGGAAAAAGAAATGGTTTGATATTTATTACTGCAATGTCACGTAATTCTTCACTTTGCGCATTTGACGAAATTTCTGAAATTCCTCACAAATGTTTTTGCTTAAGCCTACGTTTTCAGTGATTTGTATTTTGGAAACCCAACCCAAGCGAAAAAGAATGAATTGCTTGTATCACTTCAAAAAATAAATAAATAAAGGTAACTAAATAAATACACAAAAATCAGATTAATAGTAACGGTAACGTCAGGGTACTTACCTTTCTCTAAGTCCAGTCACAATTTTGATAATAACATAAATGTTTTCACTTTATGGTTTTTGAACGACGGTAATTAAACTGAATAAGAAAATGATGAAAGGAAAATATCTATAAAAAAGTTATTAAGAAGATGAATTTAGCATCTACTAAAAAAATGAAAACGTTAGAAATTTCATTTTCTAGTGAAAATAAACTTTTTGAACGTTTTTAACTTACTGAAGGTTATTGTAAAATGTAAAAAAGAACTAAGCTTAGTTTTTTTTTTTTTTTCATTTTACGTCAGGAAACAAAAATGTTTTCTTGATCAAGTCAAAAACGATTTCATTTTCTTTCTTTTTTTTTTTTGCAATTTAATAAATTATTCTGCGGGGGAAAAACATAAATCTTTCTTTTTTTTAAGTGCCTCCTTTTCTTTTCATTTCATGGTATTTTTCTACTAGGCAGCTTTTTTTTTTGGTTTTGTTTAAATGTAGTAAAAAATATTTATATGTTTACTCTTGAATGAACTACACTAGATCCAACTCGAAATCTTACAAAAGTTGAAGCAATTTTCAAATTGCTTGCTAATGTCATGCAAAAAAAAATTTTTTACAAATTTTAAGTACGCGTGCTAAACTATAAATGACAATTTTACCCTTACTTATTATAAGGTACAAAATTGAGCCACATTATAATTTAAGTTTTCGATTGACTTTTGGAATAAGAAATATTAAGTTCAAACTCAACAACTTATTAAGAACATTCGAATATTTAGAGCAAAATTTAAATAGTAAGTAGGTTATTTAAACATGTATAAGTTTTCTAATTTAAGATATTATTTAGTAAAAATGCCAAAAGTGAATTCCTAATATTTTTTACAATTTTAAATAGTTATTTCGTACACTTCAATTTAATTTCCTGTGTTGACTGGAAATATTTTTATATAAAATTATTTTTATATAAAATTATTTTTATATAAAATTATTTTTGTATAAAATTATTTTTATATGAAATGATTTTCATTAATTATCCATGTAAATCTGTTGTTTGGTAATTTGTAAAGGGTTACTAAATATGTTAAGGTCAGTAATAAGGAAATATCGTGTTATTAGTTTATAATATCACAAAGGAATAACGCTTTTACTTATTAAAAAACTTCATTCGCTTGAAGAATATACAAAAAGGAAATAACAGTCGACATATTTCAAGAACTCAAAGACAGGAGCGCATTTTCAACACTTGCCAGACAAAATGAGAAAAAACAAAAGTGATTTAAAATACAAAACATAAAGCTGCCAACGAAAAATGGAAAAGTAAAGGTGATGAGCAAAATTACAAAAAGAAAGCACAGCACTTCCTCCAAAAAAACATCAAAACGAGCATTACCTCTGCATAACACGTGGATCTGCATTTCAGCCTGATTTGCTTCTCTTGGCCCCCGGGATTTTCTAGCCTTGTTTGTCATCTTTATTTTTCCATTTCTCGTTGGCAACCTTACTCTTTATATTTCAAATCCCTTTTTTTTCCCTCATTCACGCCTCATTCAAGTCTTGAAAATGGGCGCCTGTTTCTGAGGGCTTGAAACATGTCAGCCGTTTTTTCCATTTTGTAATTTTCTGAAATTAAAGAAAATTTTTATCCAGTAATATCTTACTGATTCAGTTTCTTGGGATTATTAATTTAATAATACTTTCAATTTCAAGAAAATAAAATTCAAAATAAAAACCATTTAGAGGAAAAATTATTAACCAGAAGGGATTATAAATAAATATTAAGGGTTTTTTTTTTTTAATGGCGGGCACTTGGGATGTATTGTCCCATTGGTCTCTTATGCCAGAACTGCTTCTCTCTTCTCGTTACCCAGTGAGCACCTGTGGCGAAGCCACGGCGGTGGAGCAGCGTCGCCCACGTCACACAGCCACAAACCCGTTTATAGGGCGGGTCACATTCACACAAAGGAGAAAGGACATAGAACACAGAGAGAGAAACATCCATGCCCTGAGCGGGATTCGAACCCGTAACCATCGGCCTCGCAGTCAGGCACGCTAACCACTCGGCCACCTGGTTGACCATATATTAAGGGTAAATTTTGTTAAATAAGCGATAAGTAAACAATTTATCGTTATTACTTTTATTAATTTTATTCAGGTGTCAGCCATATGAAATCTTCTTTGCTTATTGGTGGTTATATCAAGTGAAATTTCCCACCAATGAGAAGACCCGAAATGGACTATTAACTTATTTATGATATTTAGAGACACTAAAAAACCATCAACTTTAAAGGTAAACAAAATTATTATTCACTTCCTACTATTAGTTCACACTCTCCCTATATCTTGTTCAATTTTTCAGTCATTAATAAAATACTTTTTATTCATCCACTCAAGTTCAAATACATTTTTTTGAACTTGTAGTGGATGTCACTTGATTTTAATACAGTTTTTTTTTTCAAATATTAATTCATTAATTAAATAAGGATGAGAGAGAAACGAAATAGAATTTTCTGATTGTTTAAGCGTCGGTCATTGTTTTAAACTTTGCTATAAGCGATCACATGTTTTAAAAATAACATCAGTGATATTTCTAACTATTTGAACAAAATAGTTTATTTTGCACATTTAAATATTTAATTATTTTATATTCATTGTGTCAGATAAATTCAATTTAGAACATTAGGTGGTAGCACGTGTGGTCCATGTCACCAAATTTATACTTTTATAGTTAACTGATACCACGCGCCTTGTTTTTTTCTCAATTCCAACTATTAGTTCACACTCTCCCTATATATATATTTATATATCTTGTTCAAATTTTCAATCGTTAATAAAATTATTTTTATTCATCCATTTAAGTTCAAATACATTTCTTGAAACTTATAATTGCACTTAATGTTAATAAAATTTTTTCACATATTAATTCATTAATTAAATTTAATTAATTAATTTTGGTTTTATATGGAAGAAAATTTTTAATTATTTAATAAAAAGGAACTAAAACAAAATATTTCTTTGTTGACCTAAGTAGGAATTTACTTTAATAAAAAAAAACTATATTACTTATTTTTCGTTCAGGTCTAATTATAAACAACATTTAGCCATCAAAAAATTCACATTCACTTCAGCATATATTCGAAGCATCTATGTTTTTTTATCTATTCAAATTTTATTTATTCAAGCTTATGTAAAAATTTTGTATTTTTAAAAATATTGATTTGATGAACTTAATCTTCTAAATTTTCTATTTTTGCTTTCGTTATATTATATCGGTAATAATGTCTCGTGTAAATTTGAAGGAATAATTAGCTCTTGCAAACTAATTTACACAGTCTTTTTGAAAGAGGTGCTACATTTTTTTAAAATCATTTCAATAACAATGGATTTTTCTTTTTAGTTTCTGTGAAATCTTTTCAAAGTGTCCCGTATTCTTTTGTTCGACACAATAACTCGCTTCGAATTCAGCGTTCTAAAAGTGTGTCTTTTGTTAGTGTTCAATTAGTGTTCGCCACATACTCAGAGTGATTGCTTAGAACTGATTGAAAATTAATTCTTTTTGTGTGTAATTTTACATTATCCGAGGAGGTTTGCCTAAGTGTTAACTTTGGAATAATTTAAATTTGCTTGTGAGCTAATGAAATATTGTTTAATGATTGAAATACATGTTTTATGTTTTAATGATATACTAAAAGGGTCCATTCCCGACATGCTCCGCTCACAAGCCCCTACGGTAGCCTCGCTTTCACCTTTTTGTTTCCCTTAAAAGTCAATCTTTTTAAAGGAAAACATATAATTTTTTTATAAAAAATATATACTTATTATAAATTTAAGTAAGAACATTTCGCTAATGTGTTAATTGTAATAAAATGAACTATTATTTCAACTTGTAAAATAATCAAATGCACTTGAAAAAATATTTAAACTTAGGATTACAGAATGTGTGACACAGTACGAAATAATAAATGAAAAGTAGTTTTACTTAGGAATACAGAATGTGTGACACAATACAAAATAATAAATGAAAAGTAGTTTACTTAGGAATCCAGAATGAGTGACACGAAATGAAATAATAAATGAAAAGTAGTTTTACTTAGGAATACAGAATGTGTGACAGGATACGAAAAAATAAATGAGTTTTACTTAGGAATACAGAATGTGTAACACAATATCAAATAATAAATGAAAAGTAGTTTTACATAGGAATACAGAATGTGTGACACAATATGTAATAATAAATAAAAGGTAGTTTTACTTAGGAATACAGAATGTGCGACACGATACGAAATAAGAAATGAGAAGTAGTTTTACTTGTTATTAATTTGTAACTATTGCCTTATATAATGTCAAAGTTCAAATTGGAAACGGTTTTTTATATCTCTTGAGTATTTTATATTTCTAAAATTTTCAAGGCAAATGTAAAGATTTACAATAGGGCTGAAATAATTTTTTGAGAGAAATAATTTTTTTCCATAATGGATAGTCATTCTTTAAAACAAGAAGAGTGAGAAAAATGTATTTAAAATTTCAATAACTTTCAAATGACTTCAAATTTCGAAACAAAAGTTCTCTCAAGTTCGAAAACATAAACGTCCCTTTCAGCATTTCAAATTTCAAGTCAGTAGTTGCGTTTCTGCGGCTTGCAGAACGGCTATCATGCAACTTAAAATTGAAAGCCCAAACAGAGACGCTGACTTTTTTATTTAGAGAGATTTAAAAAAGATAGTAAGCATATAAAAATATTGAATACAGAATATTAATACTTTTAAATACTAAATTAATTATCTATCATTGTGAAGCACTGGAGTTCTATCTTATGGGACGCCTTGAAGCCTACCTAGCTACGGATTGACTAATACCTGCTTTGTCTAAGAAGCAAAGGAGATTGATACACAGTACTAACTACATTACCACTATTAGGCTATTTGTCAAGAAATTGAACCGCCTTAATCTTCATCTTCATTTGTATCCTACGACGGATTTTTGCGTGAATGCTGTACATTTCACGTCAAAATAAACTAACATTTTTTACACATTAATTTATATAAAATTTAAAGAATTTTCGGAGTAGATCGAATCTTTCCAGAATTGTTGGATAGATTTTATGGAAATTAAGCATGAACATAGACTTATATAATGCAAACAAAGTAACAATTCAACACTCATAATATGTGAGAAGGGCTAGAGCGTACATTTAAAAAAAACATATTTAATGCATTTTTCAACTCATGAAGAATTTTTGTAAACAATAATTTAGAATTTTAACTGCATTCCGGTTTATATCCGGGGTTACAAGGAGCTGTTTAGATTTTTGTTCAAGTTGTTTCTGTCCATACTGGCCCTAGTTTTTCTATGGAAAGAACTCCCCTCGCCATGAAGTCTAAAACCTTTAGCTGCTATGGAAACAAGAAATAGGGCATTTCAAAAAGGGGAGTTTCTTTCTCCCCTGATTCCCTTTCTCTCTCCGATATGAACCAAAACCCTGCCTTAAATTATAACCCTATACCCCTACTTGAAATAGTTAAACTTCGTAACCATAGTCACCGCCACTACTCCAGACGAATGGCTAGGGCAGTTCTTTACGTAGACAAACTATATATGGGGCTAGTGTGTACAAACTTGACAACTGATTAAGTAGTCATTTATTACGGCTCAGAAATGTTTATCTAAAGTCAAAATTAAATTAGTTTTATTCAGAAATTTATTGGAGAATAAATATTGACATATTTTATTTAAAATATATATTGCTTTATAAGAAAGCATCTCACTATAATAAGAAAGACAGTTTAATCCTAAAATTAGAAGAAAAGTTAAGTATTTTACGATCAATCTACTACAATTTAAAACAATTTGTATAATTAAATATTTTTTGTTCCCATAGACAATTGTGCCATAGTAGTTAAATTGCTTTATTTGTATATTTTTAAAAAAATATTTATTTTAAAGTATTTACCGAGTGAAAACCAACCTTTTTATTTGATATTTGAATTTTATTTAATTAATGAATTATCACATTTTTCAGATATTAGTTGGGGCATAAACTCAATTTCGGCAATGCCAAAATCGCTTCCATTGCAGTCACATCAGCTCTTCATGATCTCCTGGAATCTTGCTTCGTTCTTATGAAGGCTGATTCCCTTGTTAATGATATTAGTTCCTCGCCTCCTTTCTATAACGCTTGGAATAGCATTTTATCGTGATTCGCTCCTCTTGACTACAGAAGTTTTTTTTTTTTTTTTGTTCTTCTTTTCATCGTTATTGTTTTTCACTATAAGTTATTACGGTTTTCCTAGTTTCGTTTCTCACCTTTATTTTCCATTTTTCTTAGCCAACTTTACGTTGTTGTTGTTTCTAATGTTACTTGCCGATACCAGCGAGCCTGCTTGGCAAAACCAAGCGAATTTAAGGTAAGAGATGCATTTCTTGTTTTTCAGTGGTGTCATCTATAGCAAAGAATACAACTTCAGTCACACACACTCGTCACAACCCGTTTAAGGGCGGACTCATTCATACATACATTCAGTGATCCACACAGATTTTGACCTGAACCAGAGAACGATCCATATCCAATTCAGTACTCTTAGAGGTATGATTTGTTATGGGAAAATGGAGTGACCCGACATATTTAACGTGCACCAGTCACCATTTACTACACGGGGAGTCTTAGACTGACGGGGATCAAACTCACGATTTCTCGGCAATGAGACCAACGCCCTACCAACCTAGTTGTCTTGGCAGGCAACAACTTTACCTTTTATCTATTATCACTTTTGTTTCTTGTCATTCACGCCTCGCAAGCCTTTAAAATGGGTACCTATTTTTTAATTTTTGAAAACTTGAAACATGTCGACTTTTATTTCTATCTACATGTGTTGATATACTATTTTTTTTAGTTCTATGCATGATTTAAGTCCTATTTTGGGGTGATTTATTATATTTTTTCACAACGCGCAAAACACGAAAATTAAACTAATAATAAACATCAAAAAGATTTCATTATTAACATAAAGTACAAAATTGAGTGACTATGTTGAACACAACATACGTCATTGAATAAAACTAAACAAAAATATTACGAAATATAAATTAATTTATTAAAATATTTACAAGAAAATAGTGTTCCTGTAACTTTCTTTCTATTAAAGCGTACAATGTGGAATACTTTTATATTCGAAAAGAACCCAGAAATAAGCTTTAATTCTACTCACACAAACACACAAATATCTGCGAATAATTTCTCTCATAATATAATCACACCATTGAGGTAAAAGGGAACCAAATATCTATTTTCTTAAGTAACTCTCGTTGTTGTAACTCACATAAATATGCAAAACAACCTATCGGGAAACCGGTTAGCTCTTGCAAAATGAACTCCGGCGGAAAATCAATATTTTCGAAATTTCGATTTAATCCGTTCGACAATTTCGACCATTTTCACTCTCTGCTCTGCTGCGTACCATTTCTACGTATTTATCTTTAAGAGTTTTATTCACAGAGATTATTTACTAACGCTTATCCTTATTTACACCTTTCTACATTTTCACCCAGTAAGGTTAAATGCTAATGAGTTGATTTGAAAATGCAATCACGTTGATTTCTTATTTGAAAATTTTTAATGGATATAACCTTTACAATTATTTCTTAAAATATTAATTTTATAAGTTGAGTTGATGCTGATTTAAATCAGAGTTGCAAGCATAAATGGTTTCTATAGCCTCGCAACTTTGAACCTTACAAAGAGGACAAATTATGAGTGAAGCTCAAATCCGAGAGGACTTCCAAATTGGAAATAAACCTTGTTTTTGTTTCATGGAGGGAAAAAACACAAAAACCTCCCACCGTTCGCCCGAAGGGGAAAACCTGAGCTGAAAAGAAAACGTGGAGAAAAATTTCTTTCCTGTCTTAATCCAAAACAAGAATTTCAGATTAATTTATTCTAGGCCACCAATTGTTTTTCTTTGTTTATATAATTAAAAGAATTATTCAGATTCAAATGTATTTCTGTATTTTTCGGGGGAGGGGGTACCATTGGGTAAAGAATTTGAAGATCAAAAAGAATCCACCGAAAAAATGTATGTTTATTCAGAGAAAGTATGTTTTAGTGTCTGATTTTGTAACATTAAATATCGTCCGTACTAATTAATTAGTATAATTGAGGTCAACCTCTTGAACCATTAATATTGAGTTCTAAACGTGAATATCCGATCATTAGATCAGAAGTTATTCAAGGTGGTCCGTTTTTACGAACGTACTGTAATATCTGTTTGTTTTCCTGTTACTCTCATTGTTATTCAAAAGAGAATAGTGTTTTTCAAGATTACACGATAAATTAAAGGTTATTTAAAAATTAAAATCCATTAAATTTAAGAAAAGCAGTTCTCAAACTATAAAATTTAAACCCATTATTATTAAAATCGTATATATAAAGTATTGCATTTGTGTTACATACAAATAAAGCTTAAACAACGTGAAAAAAAGCAAAAAATATTGTCACAGAAAATAGGCTTATGTTTGTCTAGGTAAAGCATTTTTTAGTGTCAAAACTCAGAGTAAAATTGCGTACAATCCATGCTTTGAAACTGAAAAAGGTACTTTTCATAGTACCGAAAAGATTTTATGTTACAAACTACCAAAAAGATTTTTATGTTATGTCATTTATTATACCAAAACGATTTTCATATTTTTGTCTCAGATGGCACTTTTTGTGATCCTTTCAAAAAGTTTTAACTTTATCTATAACGTTAAAACTTTATTGATAAAATTTAATATTTATGATTAGTTTAACTTTAAAGTTAAAACATTAATTTTTCACTCAACATTTTGCTTTTCACTCAATTCACTCAAACGGTCCATGGGACAGAATAAACTGGTTTGTAGAACGTTAGGCACATGTTCGTGAGATGTTGAGTTTGAATCCTGCTGGCCAAAGAATCCCCTTGTATTAAATAACGACTAGTGCAAGCTAAATCTGATGGGGTCACAAAGCTCTCCAATTTCCCGTAACAAATCAATACCTCTGTAGTGGTACCGAATTGGAGATGGGTCACTTTGGTTCAGGTCAAAATTACGATCTGTGGATGAATGAATTGTGTATGAATGGGTCCTCACGGTAAAATGAACTGTGACGTGTGTGTGACTAATATCGTACTCTTTACTGTAGATGACTCCACTGAAAAGTAAGAAATGCACCATCTGCCTTCAAAATTCGCTTTGTTTTCCATAGCAGACTTGCTGATATTGGCAAGTCTTATTAGTAAAACCAACAATAGTAATGCTCCTATGTCCACAGTGACCTTCCCCGTGCTTTATACTATCAGTATGCCACATTTAATCACTCTCGGTTGGATGGTTTGAAGTCTATAAATAACAGACCGACAAAAGACATTCATTTATATATATAAAGATATTATTGGAAATTGAGTTCATTTAACAGTAATTTTTACTTCTGTTGCTTAAAATTTTATCATTTATTTATCTTAATACTAAAAGAAGTATTTTTCACAGAAATATAAAAACAACTTAGTTTTTATCACTATTATTTACAAAACAGAGTAATATTTGTTTTCTTTGTATTGGTGGAAAAAAAAATCTAAATTTTGAAAGTAGGATAAGGTTGAATTAGCTTTTTTTCCTGATGTTAAAAATTATATCCAATGTGTATATTTTTTTTAATTTATTTTCAAATTTAAAACGATATCTTACAATCTCTATCAGGTAAATATACATATTTAAAGTATTTCTATATAGCTTGATTTTTTGTTTTTGGAAAAGGGCTTGTGTAGCCAATTATTACACAGAAAAACATATTTAAAATATATTTTAACTCATTGAGTATTTTTTAATCATAATTATACCTAATCCTTAACAATTTTTTGACAATTATTAAGTAAAATAACAAAAACAAATAAATTTTTAATAAAAGCTATATTTTGAAAGGATTTATCTTTGGATAAATGAATTTTATAACTGTGTGTGAAATGTTATTGAGCTATGGGGAAATACGAAAAAAATATAAATATCATTAAGTGCCCCAAACTTTAAACCGCTCTCCTGATCAAACTATTTTGACCATATTTCCCAGATTGCGGTCATCCCTTATATTTTGGGGGTTAAAAATCCAAATCCAAAAAAAATTTACGTTTATTTGGAGAAGGTATACTTTTGTGTCTGATTTCGTAACTTAAAATATCGTCTGTACTAATTAATTAACATATTTGTGGTCACCCCCTCGAAACATTAAAATGGTGTCCAACAACGTGAAGATCCGATCATTAGATCAAAAGTCATTCTGAGTGGTCCTTTTTTCACGCACTGTACATCAATGTTTCCAATCTGTGACATCTCACAGGGAATAAAAAAAAGTTATTCAAAATTTCTACTCTAACCCCTTGCCTCCAAATTAAACTGAAATAATGAGTACAAAAAATATCCAAATTTAATTTTAAGTAAAATTTGAAATTTTAAATTATATATATATTATAGCATTAAACTATATATTATAGCATCCAAATAAATTTTTACTAAACATGCGTTTAAGTATTGTTAAAATATAATTGAACTAAAAACTAACGACATTAATTTTTCAAATGTTTTTCAGAAAAAATAAATTGAAAGATTTCATACATTTAAAAAAAAATTATTGGATCTTAGATTATTTTTTTTCCTCAGCTCATTTTTTATATTTTTTTTCCAAAAAAAGAAAAATAAGTTTAGCACGAAAAATCTTTTTTACCTACTTATGTTTTTACTGAAACGAATAGAATTTAAATGTTGCATACTATTAAGTAACAGTATTCAAAATGTTCTGATACTTGACAGGTTAAAAAATGTTTTAGATGCAAACAAAAACAAGTTCCGGCATTGAATGTATGTCTTTGAAGTAAAAGAAGAAAACTGAAATACTTTTTTATGTTTGAACGTACAAATTCATTAGGCAAAAAGTCTTTATCTGTGAAAAGTTTGTCTCAAAAAATTAGAACCTGTTTTATTCTTTTAGGATATAGTGAGATAGCTTCTAAGTATTTTTACTTTATCGATATGGTTATCTTAGAAATAAAAGTGAATCCGAACATTCAATAAATTTTTCCTTCTTCTTAAACTTTTAAACAGGGATGGACGGAATATCACCTTTTTTGGTGGAGAATGTCACGTCTAGAAGAAAAACAATAATGTGTGCCACTTCCAATTTTTTGTACTAAACGAAAAGTCTAAAAACTTTTTAAAAAATTAATTTATCAGTTGATAATGAGATTTTTTGCAATCACGCCATTTTTTTCCATGTACATCTGAGTCGTGTGGATACAAAATATAAAATAATAAATAAAACAAAAATACAAATGTATAACCATTTTTAAAGGTTCAATAAGGTTATGTAAGAAGTAAATTAATTGAAAAATGTAATCCTAAATATTTATTAGAGAGTTAATAAATAATTAATTTGATTTATGAATTTATTAATTTTTTCTTAAATTCAAAATTAATAGAGGAATGTTTTTTTTTTTTTTTTTTTTTTTTTTCAGGAGTGCAGGAAGAATTACCAAACTATTTTTGTCGTAAACTATGCTTAATTAATTTTTTGTAATTAATACTAATGATACTGAGGTAATAGGTGATGCAGTGATCACTTCTAAATTTACTAATACAGACATTTGAGCTTTGGTAGCTCAGGAGCACTCGGCTTCCAATGAGGTGAATCGGGTTCGAATCCCAGCAACGGCTGGTCGATTCGAATTCCGCACCCGGCTCGCATCGACCACTGTGCGGACTTAAAACATCCTCAGTAGTATATGGATTATACGATAAAGTGACCTTGCCGTCAGGCTAACCGTGGGAGGTTTTCGTAGTTTGCTCTCCATGTAATGCACATGCAATTAGTTCGATCAATATGTTCTTTACGAAAGCGAATTTCTCCCAATACTTGGTCCAGGAGCTCCCTTGTGTTCTGGATCGCGTTCAAAATTACAAAATTTTACCGTTGAACATTGGTAATAGCTAAACCCAAAATTGGGTAGGCTGTTCAACGAAGGTTATAAAATAAAATATAGGCGTTTAATGTAGGTACTGTGATAATTTACGGTTCCAGTAAGGGGAAAGTACCTAAAAAGTAGCTTGATTGCGTAAATTGTGATGATCATTTGCAGAATCATTCCAAATGATATTTATATATTAACATCATTTCAAATGATATGGATTTATTAGCATCATTTTAAATGGTATGGATATATTAGCATCGTTCCAAATGATATGGAATATGGTTAATCTTTATTCTGACAGAATGAATTTCTCAATACGTGTTCTAACGTCAATATGTGTTTCTTTTAATAACGTGATGCCACCGGGAAAGCAAGAAAAATAATAATAATAAATACTTGGATTAGTTTAATTTTTTTTTATTAGTTGGGTCGGTGTGTATGTCAATAACGCAAAACAACGTGAATAAAACACAAATAAAAGTACAGAAATGGACATACTGTAGCTTTGGTTTTTATGAACAAGAACCTTCTTTATAGAACCTACAATTAAGTCCCTATCTGAACCTTCATTCATGCTTTTTTTTTTTTTTCTTACTTCATCATACGTATTACAAAGTATACCCTATCGTCATTTGAATGTGCATTTTATTATTGTATACAATATCTATTGTTGATTAATATCAATTTATTGTCTTCTTATTCTCTCGTTGTAAGAATAAATATTCAGCTAGCCCTAAAATATAAAACAAATACTTTCGACTAAATTTCTCGAGAATCGTGAAATATGTTTCATAGAATACTTACCCAATCATGAATCTCAATTTATCTCAATTTTAGGAAACTATTCATACAACAAGTTTACAACCCTTTAACTCAGCAAGCATTGCAATCTCAAATCACCATATAAATCCCTTAAAGCCATTCCTGTCGCATTTTATAATAAAATTATACCAATAAGACATCAACTGTGAGCTAAAAGCTGAACATTTATGTACTCACCAACGTTTTCTCTTAAGGAACCGGTATAAATTTTCTAACTCCGCGTCATAATTTTCATTTCATGTAAGGTTAATGCGGCCATAATTTCCGCAAACAATCTATAAGGGAATTGTTTCCTCCTTCCAACTGAGCTCCAGCGAGAAATCAATATTTTTCGAAATTTCCTTTTACAGAGCCTAAATGGCTAAAAGAACATTTCTTTCTTCTGCCTGCGGAATTTTATTCCGGTACGTTTTTATCTTTGCTTTTCTTTGAGTCTCAAAATGGAAAGTCTTATTAATCTAATTTCAATGTAAATTTTAAAACTCTTGAAAATTGGGTGTATTCTTAAAAGCAGGATCGCGCTCAAAAAATCGTTAAAACTTTTGTCTTTCAAGAAGTGCTAAAAAAGATCAATATGTTTAAACCCAAAAAACATCCTACCATTTCTGAGACAATTTTGTAATTAATTTCAATAACTCCCATTGATAAAACTTCTTGAATCGCATATTTACAACTTCAGCTTAAAGATTTTCTGAAGTTATAAAATCGAGTTTACAGCTTAATTTTCTAGAATGTACTGAACGGAAAATAAAAAAGGACCACCCTGAATAACTTTTGATCTAAAGATCAAATCTTCTAGTTCTAGGACTCAATCTTAAGGGTTCGAAGGGATAACTACAAATGTGCTAATTAATTGGCGTAGACGATCTTTTAAAATACGGAATCCGACACAAAAACGTACTTTCTCTGAAAAAGCGTATCTTTTCTCCAACGGATTTGGATTTCTGATAACCAAAAGTAAATTGAGTAGCCGCAATCTGGGAAATACGGTCACAATAGTTTGGTCAGAAGAGTGTTCCAAAGTTTGGACCCCTTTATGTTAATTTTACTTTTTGAGTCTTTCACCCTATCTCGAGTTTTAAAGAGAATTAAAAAAATTTCCACACAATTATAAAATTCGTTTATCGAAAGATAATTCCATGCAAAGTATAACTTTTAGTAATTATTTATTATTTTTTATTATTCAATAATAGTAGAAAAACTTTTAAATTGTAAGGTATATATTTTTTTACATCATTTTAAAGAATGCAGTTTTAAAAAGCAAAATAAAAATTTTGAGTGAAATCGACCGAATAGTACGACGTTTTCGAAATTCAATTTCTAAAGAACTATTCAACCAATTTCCTTCAAATTCTGTATTTAGCTGTGTAAAATTACATTCTTTACAATGATGTAAAAATTGATTCACCTTACAATTTAAAAGTTTCTCAATCATTAATAAATAAAATTATAAATATTCATTAATATTTACTAAAAGTCATATTTTGCACGGACTTATCTTTAGATAAAAAAATTTTATAATTGTGTGCAAAATTTTTTAATTCTCTTTAAAAGTTCTCCAGATATGTGAAAAGACTCAAAAAGTAAAATGAACATAAATGTTTCATAATGTAACAATAATATAAAAAAATTTAACATAAATATTGTAAAAAAAAAAAAGTAAAATTTAAAAAACAATGTGTGTTCTCATGTATAGAATTATAAATGTCAGTGCTCAAACTCATAACAGTCTAAAGTCCTGTAAGCCAACATGAACTTGTAATATGAATTTACAAGCTTTTTGGTGTTCGCATATAGTCGTAATACACAGTAAATTTTATGCTTCACCCCCTGCTCGCTGCTCCTATCAACCTCAAAAACTGCTCACACTATTTCTTCCGGGTTGCTTCGGAATTCGATATCGGCTTAGCTCACTCATAGGATTCTTCTCTAATTTAGACTTCTTTAAAAAGAGTTCTGATGTGCAACATATATCCTGTGAAATCATTAATCCGTTTTCATTATGATCTTATTTATACACATTACTATGCTAGATAGAGATTACACTTGAAAAAAATAATTTAAGTAATTATAAACGTCATACTATCATATAATTATAAAAAAAAGTATATTATTAAAATTTTACTTCTGTCTAGCTCATAGCTCAGTTAGATTTAGCTCATTAGTGACAAGAATTTTCATTCAGAAATTTTTAAGACATGTATGTTTAACTATTAATGCTTTTGACTGCTCACTCACTCTATATTTATGTTCTTTTTTGCCCATGCGAAAAAGAAGCTTTATCGCTTATTTGACAATATAAGCATTTGTTTCTAAAATAAGACAGTGATAGATATTTGTTGCTAGAAAACTATTAAACAAAACTTGTTTCCTCAAAAAGAAAAGAACAATTTGAAAATATTAGATTGGATTATAACGAATGATTGCTTATGCTTCATTATTAGCTATTAAAATTCAATAGGAGTTTTTTTGTTAATTTTCGTGTTTTATTTTCTTATCGTTTATGATAATAAATGTGCTTTCAACTCAAAGTATTACTCAATTTAACTATTGAAGTTTTAACTGCTCATTTGACAAACACTCAAACTCATTAATCTTTCTTTGACAAACTTTTAAGAAATAAATTGGAAACAATAATTAATCACTTAAATTATGAAATATGGTCATTAAGATATGGAAGTTTTGTTTTCTACTTAATTAAATGTTAATATTTACGTTTTTTCTAAAGTCTCTCCAGCGCACAAAAGTATTAACCAATAAAAAATTATTTATTCCATGAAGTTCTTAATAGGGTAATTAATCATTTTTAATGTGCAGACCTACTTTTCAAAAAAGATCAAAAGGCAATACCTAATAATAGTCTATAAAAAAATAAGTTGTTTAGTAAATTGCCCCCCCCCCCCCCTAGAGGCTTTCCTTGAAGAAAGGCAATTTGAAAACAAAATTAGCGATCAAAAATTAAAAGAAAAAAGAAAGAATTCATGATTCTAATTATTTCAAAAAGATGCTTAAATCTTTGTGAACGTATGAAGATAAATTGCTAAGTCCTTAAAATCAGTTGATGTTTATGATATTTCTTTTATGAACAAATATATCTAACTGAAACTTTCATAACTAGTTAAAACTTTTCTTTCGTTTTTAGTTTTAAAAATGATATTTTTGAAATTACTTCCACAATTATCACTACAAACATAAATGTAACTAATTGAAACTTTTCTTCGTGTCGTTTCTTGAAAATTATTATTTGTTTCCTTTGAAAAACAAATGAAACAAAGGACCTGAAACAATGAAAGAAATCATTATTAATTTTATTATTAGTTTTATTACCGGTGGTTATTCAACATTCATTCTACAAATTTAAGATTTGGCTAGCCAACCCGCATTATAACTTTTTAGTGTTTTTTTAATTGCATATATTACTAATTTTTTTAGTAAAATCTACAGACATCACAATTTAACGAAAGAACTTTTATTAAAATGTTAATTTTAAAGAAATGAATGATTAACAAGATTTAAAAAATACATAATGTGTGTCATAATAAAAAGAAAGTGCAGCAATTTTAATAGTTAATGATGTACAATGATAACATCAACACTTTACAGTAATATTAATAACCTATAAAATCGCATTAATATTCTTATAATAATAGTATTAGTAACATTACAGTTTTAATAATCTTATAACAGTTCAAATTTGGAACGGTTTCTATACTTCCTGAATATTTCCAAATAAATGTTAAGATTAATGAATGTTAATTTCAATATAAATGTTACATTTTATATCCGGCAACATTTAATCTCTCTCTCTCTCTCCTCTCTCTTCACTCTTCTCTCTCTCTCTCTTTGTTAATTGCCCCTCTTCGAATGCTTCTCTCTAAAATCATATTTTTAAGGGAGGCCTTTTAAAATTTAAGATATGATACTTTAGAATATTTTTATTAATGTTTCAGAGCGAATAAAAAGTTTATACAAAATAATAGTAATCTAATAAAATAAAAGAATCGAAAACTAAAATGAAATTTAATTCAGCAATCCTAATATAAAGTTTACCATTTTCTAAGTTCCGAAGTTAATTCAATGATTTAAGATACATATTAACGTTATTAAAAGAAAGGACCAGAAGTACGAAATTTCCTTTTTTTTTTTTTTCTAAATTCTGCAAAGAATCATTCCCTTCTTCTATGTCAAATACGTCATCTATTTCCTCTACAGGTTCTGCAGCAATGTAAACATACAATTGAACACTGCATACCCGATCTCCGTCTACATGCTCTTAAACATCTTATTTGCAAATACATCTAAAGGCCTGGTTTCTTAGGACAGGTTGGCGTTACAAAACGTCAACTTGAAGCGAGCGCTAACCCCTGATTGATCAATTTGTGAGTTAGACAGCATACGTCATCGAACGCTCATGTTGAACGACGACTAACGTCCCAATCAACAGCAGTTGGATTACAATGTAACGTTAACGACAGAAGCAATGGAGGACAACACCCAACAGAGCATTGAAATCGTTCAAGATTTTGATTTTAACATTAAACATAGCTTCTTCTTCCCCTTCTTCTTCATTTAGCTAAGCTATAATGTATTTTTTCTTGAACAAAGTCATTATTTTTTCTCTAAAGCACTGGTCGACAATAACAAAATCAATACAAATTTAAAATAAATATTTGTTTACGTTATTAACGCGCGCAATGCGAGATAATGTCTGCGTTGGTCCAACTGCTCACGCTGAGCTAACAAAACAGTATTTTGTTGGCGTCAGCGGTACGTCAATTTCCCTCCTTATCTTAAGAAACAAGGCCTTAATAAATTTTAAAAGTTAAGAAAGAACAAGAGGTTGAACTGTAACGTTACAAAACCAACAGTTGATCTTTTCCATCCCCGATCCTCAGCAGGTTTTACAACGCCAAACCATTAGAAAATAGGCTGTGTAATAGTGTTGCTTGGCAGCTTTTGCTGTGGGTGGTAAGAAGAAAAGTTTTGTGTATACCCTATTTCCGACTACATGCTCCCACACAACTTTCTTACAAACGCATCGAATAAGTTTTAAAAGTTGAGAAAGAACAAGAGGTTGAACTGTTGTAATCGATACAAAATCAACAGTTGATCTTTTCCATCCCCAATCTTCTGCAGGTCTGCTGCTGCCAACGGCAAGTCAATGTTGAATTGGATAGTAGGCACAGTAATAGTGTTACTGGGCAGCTTTTGCTGTGGGTGGTAAAAAGGAAAGATTTGTTTTTGGATTTTATTGCTTAGGAGGATTTTACAAAACAATGATCTTATGCTGAATGTGCAGTACAGCCATATAATGCTGGAAAGAATTTTTCCCCACAATCTTCAATTCCATCTCGAATTACATTTGGGTTTTTAATAATTTCAATATGCATTTAAACATATGCAATATGCATTTAACATGCATTATACGACATGCATTATACGACATGCATTATACGACATGCATTTAAAGTTGTTACGTAATCCTTTCCATAAGGAAATGGAGCTGTGTCGCAGCCTTCGAAAGCGTGATGGAACATTATGTTTTATTCGATAGGTGCATCGCTTATTGCATTACAGGAATCAGAAAGCTGTTCCGTTAATGATTTTTCTTTACCAGGTTGTAGAAAATAAATTTTCGATGGCGTAGTTTCGATAGAATTATAAGATATAGATAGATAAAGATGCTAGTGATACTAACAGATCAACATCCAATCCAACAATTACAATGAATTTTTCCTGTTTTGCTATCGTGCTAAAGAAGGTGCTGATGTATTAATAGTTAATACAACGATGTTTACATAAACTTTTTATTCGTCCTGAAATATCCAAATAGGTAGATAGATATTTTATTTACGTCACACTAGAGCTGCATAATGGACTATTTTATTATATTTTATAACCGTCGCTGAACAGCCGACCTAGCTTTTGGGTTTACGACTACTAATGTTCAACTCCGTAGCCTTGTAATTTTGAACCCCATTCAGAAGACAAGGGAACTCGTGGATCAAGTATTGGGAGAATTTTTCCTTCGTGGAGGACTTTTGATGGAACTAACCCGCATTTGCGTTACATGGAGAAGAAAACCACGAGAACCACCTACGGTTAGCCAGACGGCAAGGGGACTCTAACCCATGATCCGTCTACCACTGAGGATATTTCACGTCAGCACTGTGGTTGATGCAAACCGAATGCAGAATCCCCTGAGCCATCGCGGCGCTATAGTGAACTATTGGCAACGGTCTGAGAAACATCCCATCCCCGAGGATGATTCGAAGACAAATTTGATCCGCTATAGAGGGGTGGCTCCTCCGCTTTAGTAACCCGACGACCTGCGCGCGAAGTCGTGCACTTTATGGTAGCATATAGTAAGACCTGAAAAGAGAATTTTTTATAAAATTTCAAGCTTTTATTAATTATTTTTTCCAATTTCCCATGAGAAAGACATCATTCAATGCAATAATCACTTTTCCCAAACTCTTAATCATGAACGAATTACAAACGTAACTACGAACTACAAACAAAATGTAGATATAGATTTTATTGGAATTTTTCTTCAGTTTTAAAACATGTTAACAGAAATTCTATACTTTAAATCTAAAAAAGTTAGATGCATAAGAAAACAGGGTTTTTTCTAGTCTCTTTCCCGAAAAAATACATATTTCATGAAAAGAAATTTGGTCGCTAAATATGGATTCATGTGCAGCACTTTAAAAGAAAGTATGTAAATAATAAAACTCCCGCCAATTTTGCCAGGTAAAATCCCCATCCTCTATTACCTGGACTATTTGAGCTCTTTTTAATTATAATATGTAAAAATACTTTTAAATTAACACATTTCCAGACGCTGTATTATTGTAATATTCAAAACGATCTTGAAAATTACGTTGAAATGTTATTTTCACTGAATATTTCTAATGCATTAAAAGCCTTTAATAGTTTCCCATAGGGTCATTGTCAACTCGTAAACAGGTGGTCAGGTTAGAAAATTTGGCTCACTTTAGTTACATAGAATAAATTCAGTTCTTGACAACAAAGGTTGACTTACAAGCAAGGTCATCTTGACTGATTTCATTGCATCAAAAATAAAGTATTCAAAATATTTTATTCGGAGATGTAAATATATTTCCTTCACTATTGATAATGAAACTAATAGAAAATCACAAACCCTTTATGAGCCAGGAATTGAAAACTTAGCAGAATCATCGCCATTTCTTTTTATCTCGGAAAACATAAGAAATGAAGAGATGCCATTAGGTGACAATGGTGATGTGGAACGATAACGACATTTAAACGATATCCTGCAAAACCAACAATAAATACTGAACGTCTCCAACAGATCCCAAGTTTCCCATTTTCAATAACCATCCTTAAACTTTTTCCTTCAAAGCTTTTATATTCTGTTTGATAAAGAGGGTATATGACGATATGCTTTCAATCAGATCTTGAACGAGTGGTTACTATGGTTACCAAGTCAATTCATGATCCATTCCAAACGGTTTTTCATTGGTTTGTCCGGCACTCCAAATTCTCTTTTGAAAACATGACAGAGAAATACTTTTAATTTTGATCAGGATGGAAAATATTTTTGACGCCATTCTTGAAAAGATAGAAGAGATACTATTCACAACGAAACAGTGCATGAGTTGTAATTTAAGTTAATGCAAACACAGTAATATTTACCAGAAAAAACTTTTTTTTAAATGTATATATTTATTTCTCTCACGCGGCATTAAAAACGCGGGTACTTTACTATCTAAATTGGCTACACTTGTGTCATCTACAATTCATTTCAGGTTGTCTTAGGTTATAAATAAAATACTGTTGAAAATTAGTTAGATTATTAGTCATATTCTTAGTTAACAGTTGCAAGTATTTGTTAATATTCCTTTCGTTAAGTTGTCTAAAGTAACAATTTAAGCAGTATTAAATAATTAGTCGTACGTTACGTTAAGTATTTGCTTAGATTAATTTTGTTAAGTTGTCTTATGTAATAATTTAAGTAGTGTTAAATAAGTATTAATAATAGCTCTAAATAAGTAGTAATAATTTTAGTTCGGTAAGTATTAAAGAGCGGTCTGCTTTTTTATTTGTTTCTTTTTTTTTCTTTTTTTTTGACACACTGTATAAATATGTACTACCGCTTTTTTACATAGTGGTTTTAAAGTAATAAACACTACATTCTGCACTTTAGTACAGTTCTAAAATGCAAAGAGAAAAACATTCCTTTTTTCAAGACAATGTTGAATACGTTCTTCTTTAAATTTATTATTCCCAAAAAATTAATACTAACTTTAAATGCTGAAATAATACACTTAATCAATAAAACACTTCGTGACATTAACTCTTAAGTTTAAAAAAAATTTACGATATTATTTCAATCTTTCATCTTCTATTTTGATCTTGTTTAACAATATATATTAAAACAGATACTTAGATAGAACTTTGATCAAACCTCACAGTTCTATTTAACAAATTTAAACAAATCATCTCAAATCGTTTAAAACTATGACGACATATGTGAATCAAACAAAGCATAAAAAATTAAATTTGAGATTGTATTTCTTTCATCTTTGTATTGTACATAAATGATAACCGCCGTTCATTTTTCTTTTAAATCAAAAGAGCAGTTATCAATTTGCCCGAAGGAAATGCCTTTGAAACCTTTTTCTTTTTTTCTTTTTTTTTTTCTTTTTCTTCAAGGTCACGCTTGGCTTATTTTATAACTTGTGCCTCTTTATCTTCTCTTGGTTGATAAAATTGTTTTATTTTTATAATATGTTTTGATTTCATAAAAATGTTATCCCTGAAGCAAATATATTAACAGTTTGCGCACATTAAATCTAAATATGATCGAGATTAAATACTAAAACTGATAAGGCATTTATCTTGCTTATATTATTTTAAATACCTGAGGGTTCTACGCACTGAATCGCTTAGCTCACTCACTAAACATTTTAAACGTTCACAGAACGTTTTAGTTTATAAAAACATTTTTAAAAAAAAATGGTGACTAAATTTTTGAATATTTGATTACATTATGAAACACACGTCTTGTTTTTATATATATATATATATATATATATGGGTGATTCTCACGAAATATGACAATTCACTGTCCCTTGCTCCAAGATCTAATACTATAATACTAAAAAAACGTTTTTTTTTTTAAACAAAATTAATAAATAGCATTGCTGTTAGCATTTTAAAATAATTTTGCACTAGCATTGACTGTTTTGTATAGTTAAAAAATTTATTTGAACTTTAAAATGTCATTTTCCTGACATGTCCCAAACAATGTTTCCAACAATAAATAGCTTCAAAACTCCCTATAAATCTTTCAATATCTGAATTTTTTCATCTCAACCGGTGTAAGCATTTCTAGAATATACGAAAAGGGTATTATTTACAAAAACTTTGTTTAAATTAATTTTTTTCTGTCAATAATCTATTTATCCTAAAAAAATCTGTCATTTTCCTAGCTACTTTTATTTAGAGGTTTATAACCAAAATAGATAGAGCTAGCAATCAATATCTTATGTTAATAGATTGATTTGATACCCTCCTATATTAACATGTCTTGTTGCATGAATAAAGAACCAATTTACTGGTTCTAAATCGATTTCAAAAATTTTTTCAAGATGAGTAGGTTTCTGTGTTGTCATTTTCCTGACTTCTTGAAACCATTAATATCATAAACTACATAGATTTATCTGAGTTATTTTAAGAAATCCTGTTGTTTTCTACAGAATATAAACGTCTTAGGCCAAAATATTTAATTAAAGTAAAGTTATATGCTATAAAATGGCGAATTTGTCATTATCCTGGCTGTCATTTTCCTGGCTTATGAATGCCAGGACATTGAAGTGTTTCCAGAATTTTTTTTTAACTGCTAATACTGTAAGGACGGAAAGCAAATATTAACCCAATACCAAGTTTATGTATGATTGTAATACGCTTGGATGTAATCAAAGTTATTTATTTATTTAATGATTGATTATTATCCACAATTTTATTCTGTACATATCAGCAACAAATGTTTTTTTATTCTTTCTACAGTGGATAAAAAGAATTAATTTAAGCAATTTATGGTCCATCTAACATAAGACTTAAGTTGAGTTACTTACTATTAACTTAAAATGACTGTTTTTTAAACTTCTAAGTTAAAATGTCATTTTCCTGGCATTCAAAATTTGGTGAATTTCTATTTTATTTTTTTTCTCGAGCAAATGTCAGTAAACTACACTTCTGTCTGCAAGGTATTAATAAATGTAACTAAAGAAGTATACAAAAAAATTTTTTGATTATTTTGACGACTTGAAATTTGAAGAAATTTTTTGGTCCAAATTGTCATTTTTCGTGAGAATCACCCATATATATATATATATATTAACGAAACTATACGAAATTGTAATATCAAGCTTATGAGCTGTCGTAAGAATAAGCGTAAGCGTGCATGCTTACAGATTTTTTGATCAAAATCCTTTTCTTGAGAGAATTTAAAACAAACTGAGCCTTAATTTAGGAAGAATTGAAAGGTTAAAGACGAATAGTTCATATCAACAAAGTATTCTATATTCTATTTTAATTGCACTTGATCGTGATCAATTATAATTTTTTTGTTGTTGTTACTGATAGAAAAATGAGTATGTTTCTTTTTTACTCTTTTACGAATTACGAGCTTTTACTCTTTTTACGTGTAATAAAAAAAGAGTGCTCGTTGATGACAGTTATGAGAGAGATAACATTGAAAGAATGTTTGTATGACCTGCAATCATACATATTGTTTTTTAAAAGCTTAATTATTATTTTGTTTCTACATGTTTTTCTATTGCATGTCATTTATTTCAATTTAACTTTGTATTTTTTCTATAATTAGGTGGGGTATTATTTATATTATGGAGTATATATTATGGGGTATTATTTTAAGGATACTTATTAGGAGTACTTATTACTTTTATAACTTATCGGGATATTATTTTGGCTTGTATAATTCCTTATAAAAAAACAATTATTCCCTTATTATAACGTGTTCAGAAGCACTCGAAGAAACAGTTTATAATAGAAAAATGCTCCTAATCCACAGTGTAACCCTAACTCCCCTGAAAATGTGTCGCAACTTTTATGTGATCAACTTTTATGTATAACGTAACTTGTACATTTCGACAAAAAATAGACTAAAAATGTCATTTAGAAAACTGTAGCTTGAAAAGAGAAATCGATTGCAGATTGGAAATTGATGACTTGAAAACATCGAAGATCCGTTTTTAAAAAAATAGGTTCCCTAGTGATATTTACAGCAGCCAACACCGGAAAATTGTTCAAATGTGGTCAAGACATAATTGTCTTGACCACATTTGAACAATTTTCCAGGTAAATTTTTCTTTTAGCAAATTACTTTTTTTTAATTGAATTGGACTCTTACCCCTCTATGAGAAGATTCCACTGAAATCACATGGCTGTGCCGAATCACGTGGTTGTGCTTGGTGTGTTAACTTTATAGCTATCAGGCTAGGTTTATTATCACGCTGAATCTATTTTAGGATAAGATTTAATTAGATACCTGCATGTGACATCAAGCGTGCAAGTCGAGCCTCCTAGCTGCTGAACCATGGCATAAACAAATCCCACATGACGTCACTTGAAAACATCTAATTGCAGTTAATTTTTAATTGTTTAAATTATCGAAACGCATTTCAAAAACGTAATTATATAAGTATTATAGAGATTATTTCACAGACGTCACTCAAAGTTTATTTTGCTGCAAATTATCTGACTTAGGGAATCAAAAAATAAATAGTTTAGAGCATGTAACAATCTCCATTTTTGATTAAACAGAGCTCTAGGCTAGCAAATATTCCATATGCAATCTTTAAAATACTTGAAAAGGAATCAGCAGGTTAATTTGTAACAATGCCTAATGCTGTGAGAACCTATCTAATGTCTTTCGAACGAACTGCTTAAAATTTTTGAATCATTTTTAGGAACGGAATGTAAAACTTGCTTCACAAATTTTAAGATGATAGCACTAACAATTCTGTAGTTATAAAAGAGACACACAAAAAGAAACTCTTATAAATAGAATGATTCATTTCTTAGAATTGAAACATTTTTCATTAGCATACAAATTTCCATTTTTTTATACCGTTAATTTGTTCACATATTAACCACGAATCTTCATCTTAATCTTAATCATTTCCTAGTTGAATAAAATTATCCTTATTGATGAAGGATTAAAATATTACAGTTTTCTTCCAATAATCTAAAAACACTTTATCGCTTACGTGTTAATTGCCGGGGAAAAAAACAGTTCATAAACCTTCGACTTCTGATTATAAAAAAAAAAATTTAAAACAAAGAGTCTTTTGGTTGTTTACTCGTCAAAATGTACAGAAATATCTTATAAATCAATATAAAAATGTTCTTCTATCTTAAACCTTTTTTTTCCTGTTTTTTTCTCCCTTTCTAGAAATAAAAAACTAAAAGTATTTTTTATCTTATCTGTTTTTTTATCGTGTAACTATGAGAATACAATAAAAGTGAAAAACAAAATTCTCCTTCCAAGTTTTTGTAGCAAAATTCTTGGCCCATAACTATTCTTTTTCACTTTCATAAGAAATAAAAACGAAAAATGAGTTCTATAAATAAATGTTTGTTTTCCATAAGACTTGACATTAAAAAAAAACACGTTACGATTTCTTCCAAAAAGAAAAACAACATCTTTTTCTGCTAAGTTGAAAATAATAATTCCAAAATATTTCCCACTGATTATCAAGATGTTTAAAAAAGAATGACCCGGCTCAGTTTTTTATTCCACTCAGCAGGTACAAATCTAGTTGGATATAAATGCTCTTTATGGACAAAGGAAAACTTTCTTTTCTTTTTTTTCTTTTTTTTCTTTTTTTTTTTCTTCTTCTTTTTTGACATTTCTTTTATGCGAGTCCTTTTCTTATATAATCCTAAAGAATGGTGTGTAATTTTTCACCTGCGAATTTTATTTTTAAAGAACATTAGCATTATTTAACGTCTTTTTAAAAGATACTTTTTATGCCATTAGTTGCGAGAATAATCCATCACTCTTTACTTTCCAAACTGTGGAAAGAACTTTTAAATTTATCCTTAAAAAAAGTGTACAAAATATGACACGCCAATCAGTGTGACCGAAATCAAGGGAAAGTCCTCTTTCATCGGTGAATGTCAGCAATCACATAGTCACTTTGGTGAATGTGCGATATTTTTGTTATATCCGACTTGATATTAATTTATTCGATGCTATTGTTACATTTATTTGATATTTTAATATCTGCTGAGGATAGATTAGTAGAAACATCAGTGTTCGGAGTACCTGTTAAATGCTTGCTGATCAGTGGCAATTGAATTCAGTGGCTGATCAGTCAGCAATAATCCTAAAGAATGGTGTGTAATTTTTCACCTGCGAATTTTATTTTTAAAGAACATTAGCATTATTTAACGTCTTTTTAAAAGATACTTTTTATGCCATTAGTTGCGAGAATAATCCATCACTCTTTACTTTCCAAACTGTGGAAAGAACTTTTAAATTTATCCTTAAAAAAAGTGTACAAAATATGACACGCCAATCAGTGTGACCGAAATCAAGGGAAAGTCCTCTTTCATCGGTGAATGTCAGCAATCACATAGTCACTTTGGTGAATGTGCGATATTTTTGTTATATCCGACTTGATATTAATTTATTCGATGCTATTGTTACATTTATTTGATATTTTAATATCTGCTGAGGATAGATTAGTAGAAACATCAGTGTTCGGAGTACCTGTTAAATGCTTGCTGATCAGTGGCAATTGAATTTTTTAAAAAAACATTGATGTAGGGCATACCGGGCAGTGGCATTGAAACTAAATTTTGATTTTTTTTTAAATATTGAGAAAATCTTTTTGTTAGTGAATCATATATAAAATTTAATTTATCAATTTTAAATTAAAGAGCAATGGTGACTCAAGGGATAGAGCGCTCGCCTGTCAATGAGGTGAGCAGGGTTCAAATCCCAGCGATGGCTGGCCAATACGAATTCCGCACCCGGCTCACACCATCCATAGTGCTGATATCCTCAGTGGTACACGGATCATAGATTAGAGTCCCCTTTCCATGAAACTAACCATGTATGGTTTTCGTAGTTTTCCTCTCCGTGTAGCTCAAATGCTTTTTAGTTCTATCAAAAATTCCTCCAGGACGGCAAATATGATCCAGGAGTTTCATTTTCTTCTGAATCAAGTTGAAAAGTGCAAGGTTATGGAGTTGATCAATAGTAGTTGTAAACACTAGCATTGGGTCGGCTGTTCAAAGAACGGTTATAAAATAAAATTTCTGTTTAAATAGTAAGTCACAAATCATCAAAAAATAATACGTAATGAAATTCATCCAGTTATGCTATATACTTTTCTATAAATAGCACTATATTTACTTTTTTTCCCTCAAATTTCAGGACATCAGATTACTTTTAGCAACCACTTCCTAGTAAAAAGTATCGGAGTTGCGCGTTACATAATTTGGATTATCTTATAATCCACGTGTATTGTAACAAGAACTTTTTACAGAACTTTTATTTTTCACGTTAATAAAAGAACTTTTTATATTTCAGGAAGACATAAGAAAATGCATGGGTACTTTAAAAAGTATTTTAAAGATGGATAAGTAAGATTTAAGTGCTTCCTTTAATCTATTTTTTGATGAAATATTAGCACTGTCTTAAACGTTTCTTCTTTTGGCCATGCATTAAAAACGCTAAAATGCTTTTTTTAAAACTAAAGGTTAAAACCAAAAATGAAATTTAAAAATGTTCTGTTGATTTGAATATTCCATTTCTGAATTAAAGTATAATCCTGCATTTTAAATGCACAGTGCTCAAAAAACTCGACTCATAGAATAATTTTTGATGTAATGATCAGATATCGCGTACTAAGATACAATTGTTAATGGTTTGAGAGCCTAATCTTAAATATGCTAATTAGTTAGAGCATACGATAATAGTTTAATTGTTGCCAGAGTCAGAAGTTTTGTTTTGTTTTATGTACCCATTACCGCCTTCTGAGAATTTCCCAATTGCTTTCCAAAAAGCTGAAGCCAAAGTAAAATATTAAAGTTTTAAAAAAAATCTGTTATTTTGTTCATTAAATTTAAAATTGTAACTTTTGAACTTATAACTTTTGCTCCCTTGTGTCTAAACAATTGGTACTGTATTTTCCAGATGGCAACCTCCCTCCCTCCCTCAAATTTCAGAGTCAAGAACACGAATTCAATGAAGAAAAGGCATGTTCATTCAGATAAAGTACGTTTTATGTTTGATTTCAAAACTTATCGTCTGCACTAATCAATTTTAAGTTAAGGTTCGAAAAATTGAAATAAATAGAATCTTGATCTGTGATCATTTGTCAAAAAAAAAGTTGTTCAGGCTATTTATTACTTTTTTATCTTTTTAATTTTGTGATTTATATGTTACACCAAGCTTTAAAAGATATATACGTCTTTTTTTCTTTATTTATGGCCATAGTGTTAACGCAAATACACAGTCAATGGGGTTTATATTAAAAGCAAAAACAGAACTCAGCAGTATATGAGACGGCCTAATTAATAATCAATTTGAAATCAAACTAATTCTACATGCTTAAAAAACATTTCTGTTTGTGTTGCAAAAATAAGTTTGGATCTAAATCTCTCTTTTGCTTAATTCTGAAAATCAATTGAACAAAAAATTGACTTTGCAAAATAAGTCTGAAAAATAAAATTAATGTTTTTAAACTAGTAAAATTAATTGTGCAGTTTTCTTTATTTCTCATTTCCGAGAGAATAAAAAATTACGAGAGAATAAAATGTCTGCTGACATCAATTTAAATGTGTGAATCAATATATCAAAATTGCCATTTGCACTAGCTAACTTAGAAACTGAAGAATGAAAATATCTCTCAATGATTCACCTTCAACCCAGACTCTTTCAATTTGTTTTTGAGGACCACATCTTCATTTTCTATAAGATTTTTCCTGAATAGTTACCATGGAAACGAGACCCTTTTTTTACAAAAGAACTTTTGAACAATGCAGCTTTTCTGAGAATTTAAAAAAAAAGTTTCAAAAAATTGCACAAGAGTTTTAGTTCTTTTAATAATTATGGCTGAAAGAGATAAAATACTTTACTTTTTTTATTACCAGAAAATATTTTATTTCCTTGTTTTAAAAAATTAAACTAAGTAAAAGAAAGGCCTTATTAAAATATTTTTAGATATTGCGTACATAGTCATTAATTCACTGCATTATTAATTTATTTAAATATTTTTAGAAACTAAGTTTCTTTATAATTCACCAGTGCCCCTACGGTCTTTTATAGAGACGGTTAAAAATTTTAATATTATACTTATGACTTTTTAAATGTAAAAATAGTATTAGAATGTAAAAATAGTTGATCAATAACAGCATGAATTAAATATACATGGTAAAGTCCCTAATTAAATACATGATAAATTCATTCAAATATTTTTATGAATGTTACATTTCTTTTTATTTTACAAATGTCCCACGGTCTCCTATTGGAGACAATTAAACAATGCAATAAAATATTTCATAATTTTTTCCATTCAAAATTGGTATTGAGGCTTAATAAGGACCACACGCATTAAATTAATTAAAAAAATTTAGATTTTATTAATTCCAGGTTTTTATTGCATATACATGTTATATTATGTACACAATCATATTCATAGCATAGTAAATTTGTTTAAAACTTTTTAAGCATTACGTTTTTAGTTCGTAAATGTCCTACTGTATCTTTTTAGTGACGGTTCAAATAAAGATAATAAAATTAGTTTTTTTTTTCAGCGTAAATATTATACTAAGCTTTAGCAGTGCATTCAACGTTCATTTGAAAATGTAGTATTTTTTATTGTTACCACGCTTTTATCAATTCACTTTCGTGTTAGTGAGTTTAGAATCTTTAATTGAAAACTTGTTTCCATCGTTTATATACGGATTTCAAACTTTTAATTTTAAGGAAGACATAAAATATTCCTAAATATTGATTTAAAGAAAATACTTTTGATCTTTACTTATTTTTATTGGACTTCAAAATTTTTTTTTCCTTTTCGTAGTTTCTGATGACAACGAAAATCTTTAAATAAAAACCTTTTCTTGATGGGGAAATATTGATTCCCTATTTTATCAAATGCTGAGTTGTCAGTTTGTAGAAATATGTCTGAAAACTTTTAATCAAAAATGTTTCGTAAAAAAATACATATTTCTCGAATGTCAGAATCTAAAATTCTACAATCACGATTTTAAATTTGTCGATATACCTTATCGAATTCTAGAAGAAATATTATTGGGAAATAAACACGCTAAGTTTATGATTTAAAATATATAGAGCTTAGCGTAAAAACCATTATTAATATGTATTTTTAGAATCTTTATCAAAAAAAAAGCAAGAAAATATACACATTGTGTGCCGCAAATTAATAATTTAGAAAGAAAGAAAAACAAAGACACTTTCAACATCTGATACATGACAGTAGGCAAGAAGGTGGATATGATAAACAACAGGATAGTTTTGATTGAGGAAATAAATAGTGGGGAGTCGAAACACGATAATTGGAACACACTTTCAAGTTACGACTTCCAATTAAACCTGGTTTGATGTTTATTATATTCGCCTTTTTGTACTGTGATTTGTCGGATTTAGATGCGTTTTTATTTTTTCCTGGTATAAATATTAATTTTCTCCCCAATGTGTATAATTTTTTTTTCAATTTTTGATCAGGATTCTAAGAATACTTATTATGCTTATTTTTACGGAGAACTCAGTGTTTATGAAATAAATCAATTAAAGTGAAATGTGTCAAGAAACATTAAACGGTACATAAAATTTATTATATTACACATACGCAGTTGAATTAGATAATTTACATTACGTTTCTTTACTTATGAATTTCTAATACTACATTTTTTTTCATCTCTAAATATAAACTAGCTTTGTGTATACAATTTGGTAATCATTAACGAATGACTATCGAGTGTTCCAAAAATAACCATTGATTTTAAAAATCAATAGAAGAAAAATAAAAAAATATAGAAAAGTACAGTTTGTTGCATACGCTCCAGAAACAAAATAATTTTATTCTGTCTAATCTCCAGGTTTAGTTTCGAAGTTCGACTAAAGATGTCACTGCTGACTGGAATACTATAAAGCAATATTTTCTACCGAGTATCAGACCATTCTGGCTAAAAGGTTTGAAAAGTTTAATTTTGTCCTCAAACCACCTCACGTCATTTTTATATGTGGTAGATGTTTCGAAAACATTGAGTCCTTCAGGTCTGGAAGCGACATTTGCCGGGGATCTTTGAATGTTATTTTCGAAACTTTGTTTGCGGTAAACTGCAGTTTCGCTAACTGAAAGCAGCGATTCTATTTCCTTTCCTTTTGTTGATTCTCACATTTTCAGCCATTTTCGGGGAATTCAGTTTTGTCTGTATGCGAATAAATATAACGAAAATTTGAAACGTTGCAAATTATTCTGAAAAAAATTTCTATTGAATAGTAATTTGCAAAAATACTGAAAATGCTAAATACTGTTCAGATTCCTTGCCTAAAACATGCAGCAGTGCTATGGAACTTATACTACTAAAAATATTTTTTAAACCAATTCAATTAAAATCAAGCTCTTCATAATAAAACTCTTAGTTGTTTATATAATTGTCACTTTTATTAAAGAGGACTATAAAATGGTAAATGACAAATACTTATAGACCGAAATTAATTTTTTACCCCGGTCAACGCCGGGTAAAACAGCTATAGTTATTGTAAAGGAAATCGGAGTTGATGCAAATTATTATGAAGAGAATTTGAGCTGATGCAAAACGATATAAAGAAAACTTTAGCTGATGCAAAGCATTATGAAGGAAATGTGACTTGATACAAATTATTATAAAGGGAATTAGTTTTGATTAGCATTACGAATTACTGCAATTTAAATGGCAGACGACGTAAATTTTTTTATTATTTCAACCATGTCGACTTTGGCTAGCTTATAGCTCTTTAATGAAAAATGAGTTTTTTTGGAAGTTTTTTTGTTAAAGTTTGTTTGGAAGACGAAAATGAGTTTTTTTATCCCCATTCCAATTTAGTGAAATGGGATATCTTCAAGTGACGTTGCGAATTTGCGGAAAAAGATTAGCTGGTGTTGACGTCATAGGTCACATGTGTGGGTATGGGAGGTCTTCTTCTCCTTCTTGAAGTACAGGTACGCAATTGTTATAAATCTTGGAAAACACAAATTGACTGACACTAAGTATAATTAACTTTTTTTTTTAGTGAACTGGACCTATTTTTTTTATAAAGCTAATAAAGTGAAATTACCGGGAACAGCAATAGAAATGCAAATTTAGCAATAGAAATTACTTTTTTCCAGAATTACATATATGATTACTATAAATCTAGATTATCATGAATTTGTATTGTGAAATCAAAATTTTTAAATCTTTGTCAAATAAGTTAAAGGGCTGTTTCATCTTGCAAACTTAAAACAGAGCTAAAAGAAGTATATTTGCTTTGTTTGCAAAAATAGCTATAAAATAGTAATATCATAAGTATTTATTCATAAGTTATTAGTTATTATCATGAGTAGAATGAAATGTTTTCCCCGATCAGTGCTAAATAAAGCAGTTAGTTATTTAAAAAAAGACAAGTTAATGCAAATTCATATAAAGAAAATTATTTGAGTTGATGCAAATTATTAAAAAGGAAGGTTGATTGATGCAAATTATAAAGAAAACTTTAGTTGATTTAAAAAATATTAAAAATATAAAGGAAAATTAAAGTTGATGCAAAAAAAAACTGAGTTTTTATTTTTTATTAAATCATTTAATAATTGTAGCAAAGGTCTGAATTTTAAGGTATATAGATTTTTACTTCATTTTAAAGTGTGCAATTTTAAATGGTGAAACATGAAATTTTAACGAAATCGTTAAAATAGTTCTGGAGAAATCGAATATTAAAAACAGTACAAACGTTTTAAAATTGAGTAACTCAGAAAGTATTTGACCGATAACCAATAACAACTTTGTATACCTTAAAATTCAATTTTTCAGACTATTATAAAATAAAATAAAATAATAAAAAAAATTATAAATACCAAAAACCCTTTTTTCCATCGAAATATCTTCGGATAAGTGAATTTTATAATTATGTGCAAAAAGTTTTCGATTCACTTAACAAGTTCTCGAGATTAAGCGAAAAACGCTGAACGTAAAATTAACATGTGCAAACATTGAACCACTTTTCTGCCAAAACTATTAGAACAATATTTTCTACATAGCGGCAACACCCATATTTTAGGATTAAAAATACAAATAGGTTGAAAAAAAACATGTTTATTCAGATAGCATATTTCATAATTTCTGTTATCACTTGTAGTAATCAATTAACATATTTAAGATGAGCCTCACAAACAATTAATATTGAGTCCCGTGAAAATCCGATCATTATATAAAAAGTTATTCAAGGCATTCACTCTTTCATACTGCACACTGTATTTATAAAACATTAATATAACCTATCAATTCCCCATATTTTGAGCAATCTTGTGCTACTATCTATTTGAATGGTAATTTCTTTAAATGACATTATGTCTTTAGATCAGGTTTCTTCACTATTCTAAAAATACATCAAGAAATCTTTCAGCAGAAAAATTATCTAATAAATATCTATAAACTTTTTAACCATAAATACATAAACAAACTGCGAATAACGCTTTACTGATGATTAAATCACTTTATCAATTCAATTTAAACAGCTTTAAGTCAAGTTTAATCACTATTTTAAAAATACGCAAAAAAAATTTTAAGCAAAGAATTTATTTAATAAACCTTTATAAATTTATCTAATAAATTTAAATTTATCTAATAATACCAAATAAGCCTCTATAACCTTTTTAATACATAAATACAGAATAAAAATTGTTAATAGCGTTTTACTGTTGATTAGGTAATTTATTTTTCCAACTATTTCTTAGTCCAATCGAACATAAGGTCTAAAAAAAATTAGATATAAAAACTCGTTCGAAAAGCTATCAAAAAACCTTAAAAAAAAGAAATTTTTCGAGAAAATCGAGAAATAGAGGTGTTTCTAAGCTGTATAACTTGGAAATAAATTTTAACTTTGTTTGCTTGGAAAAACGGGAAAAATATTTATAAATCGATACTTCAAAATGTTTCTTCATCTAGAACTTTTCCAGCTTTTTTTTTCATTTCTGTTGGAACAAAAAGCAATAAGCTTTGTTTTTCAAACCTTTTTTCTCCTTTTTATAGCTGTAAGATACAACAAAAAAAAGTGTATTTTCTTACTTTAAAATTTTTCTAACGAAATTCTCGATTCCAAACTGTTTTTCTTAAAAAAATCCAGAGAGAATTTTATAAATATATGTTTACTTGGCCATACAATAATATCTTTCAGTTTTTCGCTTTTGGAATGTTTTATTGCATGGCATGGTACCCTTTACTTTCTGAACTAGTGAATAATAAAGTTGAGGATTACATCGAAACATTTTGCCTGAAATTGTGAAAAACCTTTTTCTTTCTTCTTGTCTTCCTCATTTTCTACTTCTTATCTACTACATCTTAATCTCCTTCTTGCTCGTTTTAATTTCCTGCATCTTGTTCTTCTTCACTGTTCTTTCACATGTCCTCTTTCTCTTAGTATTCTTCTACTTGTTCTTGATTTTCAAGTCCTTCCTCTTCGTCTACTTAGTCTACTTCCTGTATATCGTCTACTTCTTAGTCATCCTTCTCTTCTCCTTCTGCTTCTACTTTTTCCTAGACAAATTCCCATTTCTCGTCTACTTCTTAGACTACTTTCACTTCTACTTTGCGTTAGTCTACTTTATCTTCTTCTGTTTCTTCATGTTAGTCTATTTCTCTTCGTGTTAGTCTTCAACGTGTTCTGTGAAATCTGTATTGAAACGAAATTAAGGTTTAATAAAATAAAATAAAACATGTTTGAGAACCTTCGATTTGGTAGCTGCTACCCCTGAGGGAAATTTTGTCCCCTCAATGTTTTAATTCTTTTAATTATAAAATAACAAAACGTTTTGTCTCCCGTAGATTCATAGCTCAACGGTTAAGCTATCCTATATCTAACTAAGAGATCGGTTTCAATTCCGAACAGAAATATTTGAATCAAATTCCTAGATTTATTTCCTAAAAGAATACTAACAATTTAGAATGTTTTATTCAGTATATAAATTATTATTTTAAGATTTTAAAGAAAAAATTAATAAAATTTTTTTTAAAAGCAAAAAAAAATTATAGATATTTTATTACTTTTACTTTTTATTAAAATATATGAGTTATTTAAGAAATATATAACTTAAATTTTCCTTATTTAACTAAATTATTTTTTGTTATTTTGTTAAAAATATTTCAATTTTTATTTAATTATATAAATGTAAAAAAATTTTTGTTCGCATTTTACTCATTTTCTTTTAATAATTCTTTTTAAAAAAATTACGTATTATTAACAAAAATGGTATTTTCAACGACATAATCATCTTTTAGTGTAATAAATAGTTCCTTTCAATATATACCTTTTTTCAACAAGATAAATAATATAATTAATTCTATTTATATTTACAAAAAATAAATTTAATAAAAACTTAAAATATTCATATTCATCATATATATATATATATATATATATATAATAAATAGTTATCAATATTTTAAAACTGAGATCTAGTAATATAATTCAAATGTCTCAGCTGGAATTTGAACCCCCGATCTCCTAATGTATTCGAATTCTACGTATTCGAATTCTACGTATTTTTAATTTTGCTATTTCTGTCAGAGTCAAAAACCAATGTCAAACCAATATCGGTATTTTTATATGCCAAAATATTTGTTCGCTATCATTATTTTTAACTAACGCAGGCAAATGGGGGTATTCAGCATGCTTTTTTCAAATGCTTTATTTAAATGCCATTATTTCCCACTTATACCCACAAATGTTATTCTCTGTACTAATCATCAGCATGCACTTATAACATGGATGTTGAATTAAAAATTTATCTTCATTTATATTTTTCACTTACAGTTTTGTCACCAGTGCAGTATGTCGATTCGATGTAAGTAAGTAATTAAAACACAACACAAAAAAACATTTATTCAACATTCACCCTTAAATGATGCTTGCAGAATGTTGATTTTACCGGTGTAATTGAAGAACTACAGTTCCTGGCCAAATTATTAGAGGCACAATATGATTCTATGTAAAATCTTAATTATCTGGAGATACTATACAGCTCTATTGCTTTTTCACAACTGAAACCGGTTTGCACTCGTTTACGTTAGTGTATCAATTGGTTCAATTTGACGATATATGACATTAATTCAATGATTGGATAAATTAAACGATATATTATATAAATACAGAATATTTATTATATCAGGTGTTATATTAGTACAGTGTTTCCCAAAGTGTGGTACGTGTACCCCCAAGGGTACGGGAACAGTTTAGCGGGGGTACGCGTTTTTATGCGAAATATCTTACAACAAACAAAAATTTCAAAAACTTTTTTATTTAAAAACAAAGCTAGCCATGAAAATTTACGATTACGTATTTTTCTATTGGCTATATTTTTTGAAGAGTTAACAGTTAATAATTAATGGTGTCAACAGCCAGTTGGGATTTTGAACTTTTGTACAATTTTTTTATAGTAAAAAATACATCAATTTTTTTATTAGTGGCACACAGCGTTACGAAAAATTTAGAAAGGGTACACTTAAGTTTTAAGTTGGGACACACTGCTGTAGGCCACTAAGGCAAGCGCTGTGATTATTTTTTTTCTTCAGTGGCGCCATCTATGGTTCAAGAATTCAACTTCTGCCACACCCATTTATAGGGTGGATCAGTTCATACATCCATTCATTCGTAATTTTGACCTTAACCAGAGAGCGAATAATCTCCAATTCAGTACCCCCAGAGGAATAATATGTTACGGGAACATGGAGGACTTTGTGACTGACAGATTTAATGTACACCCATCATCATTTACTACACGGGGAGTCTTCGACTGGCTGGATTTGATCTCCCGTTCTCACGAATAGTGAGTACTCACGTGAGTACAGGGCCCTACCAATCAGACTATCCCGGCCTCTAAGGGCTTTTTAGTCCCGCAATGGACTGATTGTAAAGACACGGTTCCCAGTACAACATTGAAGTCACGCAGCACTGGCCGCGATCAGAGTGCGGGTAGGTGGCCACTTGGATAAGTCTACGAAAGGACCGATGGTGTGCGGTATCGGTCCTCGTTAAACTGTTCTATCGTAAAGTGCTCGACTTCGCGCGAAGGATGTCGAACTACCGAAGCGGAGGTGCCATCTCCTCCGCATAGGATCAAACAGCTCTAGTGCGACTTAAATAAAACTACAACTACAACTAAAGGCTTTTTAAATCATTTAAAAATAAGCGAATAATAAGCAAAGTTTCGAAAGTTATTCAAAGTTCCATGCTATTTCGTTTATGAAATACCATGGGTGTACTTATTCCACATTTCTCCAAAAAGTTCAACTCGATGGTTTTTATTGAGACATTTTACAAGAAAATTCAACTGACAAGATCAATACATCTACGAGTGTAAGATTTTTATTTTGCTCTCGTTATAGCACGAATTAAACTACAGTTTAGTTGGTTAACGAACAAATTAAGGATCTAGCTAACCACAATTAAAGAAAATAATTCGTCAACAAATTATCTATTTAGTAATATTAGTTTAACAAACGCTTAAAAAATGGACTTTAAAAATGTTTTCCTTTTTTTTCTGATCCCAGAAATCTATTTTGTGCGCGTATTCGCAAATGTTACGCAATCAAGATACCTTACCTTAAGTTTCAAGTTTAAGTTAAGTTGGATGAAGTTAAGTTTAAGTTAAGTTTTTAAGTTAAATAAATATTAGTGGGAGACCTCTCATTATTTCAAACAGATAAAGAAAATCCTCATAAATTATCATTATATAAACTCATGAAAAGGAAAATCAAGAAAGAGATTAATTTGTTTTCAGATTTTTAGCAAATAAAAGAATCTATTTTTTTGTTATGTGAAATGTAGAGAACAAGCATTTTATTATAGTCCCCCTTAAAAATAGAGTTATTTTCTCTCTTTATAATTCTAATTTAAAACTGCATTTTTTAAATTCGGTACTTGTCCATTTCGCCTATGAATAGTTGCCAATGCAAAGTTACCGATTACAAGTAAATTCATTTTGTAAAAAAATTAATTTTTTATGCGTTAGCCATTTTTGAAGTATAAAAAATAAACATATAAAATAACGGGATTTATTAAGGCTGATGAAATTGAAAAATGCCTTTAATTTGTACAAGCATTTTAAACAAAACATCAAATAAAATAATGAATAAATTATTAAAAAAAAAAGATACTTTTACGTAGAAGTGTGTTAATAAAAACATGTCAAAACCTATGTTTGCACTTATTTTTTGTTATGGAATGGACATGTAATTTTTCACTATATAAAAATAAAAATAAAAAAATAAAAAATAAATAAAAAACAAGTATTAGATATTTTGTTTTAAATTTTTGAATTTAAATCTGCTAATTGTAATTTTCCAACTTTTTGAATTGAATTATATTGGCTTGAAGTTATTTTAATCTAATTTTTTTAACCCTTATTATAACAATAAAAATATTCTCTTTGTTGCGGATTTTTAAAAGGAACATCTCAAAACTCAACTATTGTTTAAAATGAAACAATGTGTCTGTCTTGTTTAAAGAGATACATTAAATTAGTGATTATTGTCATTCCAAACTTTGTATTTGGGGCGCTATCTTGAATATTTTTTCAAAGAGATTAATTTTGAAAGTCATGAAGTGGCTTAAGAGATTGAGGCGATATTTCGCCAATTTGAGCTCTTGCTCTGGATGCAAGAGTGATCATGCTGGGGATTTGGATGAGAGGAAAATTGCCAAATATTATCGGAAGCGTGCTGTAATTCTGGACACGGTTCATCCATGGGTTTTCCTATTTGTGTCCGTTCAGACGCAGACTGATGATATTTATTGGACAAACCTCTCAGAAAGTGTTCAGACGCAGACTGATGATTAAGATTGGACAAACCTCTCAGAAAATGTTCAAGATTACGGATAGAGGTTTAAGGTTTATGGATTAAGGATAAAGAGTTAAGGTTAAAGGTTCAAAGATTGAAAACTTTCAAAAGTACGTACAAGTGAGTTCGATTAAAGAAATTGTTAGCATTACTGTGTGTTATTCCGGAAAATGTGCTGTAATTCTAGACACGGCTCATCCATGGGTTTTCCCATTTGTTCCGGCTCAGACCCAGACTGAGAATATTGATTTGACAAACCTCTCAGAATATGTTTAGGGTTATGGATTGAGGATTATGGATTAAAGATACTTAAGGATTATGGATGAAAGATTATGGATTAAGGATAGGAGGTTAAGGACAAAGAATAACGATTTAAGATAAGGATTTAAGGTTAAAAAATTATGGATAAAGGATTGATATAAATTGATTACGAATCAGAGACGGCTTAGATTGAAAAAAAAAATTTTTAATTTCAAATTCCTACTAGTGTGTTCATTTAAATTTATTGTAAGTATTTGTTTTCCTTACTTAAGATATTTTTAATGTATCTGTATGTAATCAATTAATTAATTAATTAGTATACCTGGATATCATCACAAAGGCTACTATGAGCTTTTTTCTTCGTTTTTTCACATACTTGCTTTTAAACAAAACTATAACAAATAGATTTTTTACGCCCAAATTGAGTTAGTTAAGTAAAGAGAAATTAACTGAATTTTTTTTTTTTTTTAAATTCCTCTATTTTTTCCAAAATAACTCCTGCTCGGGACTTTTTTGGATCATTCACTAATTTTAATAGAAAATTAATACAAATCGTTTGTTAGACTATTGTAAATCCCAATCACAAGAATCTACTAATAAAGTGATACTGCAAATTAGCAAGATAACATTTTACCTATTAAAGCAAAAAAATATATATATATTTAGATTTCAAAAAATTTGAATGACATTTAATTTTGCTTTTTATGAAATGGATTTTGAATGCTAAGCATTTAATTTTAACACCTTAATCAGCAACAACAAGTACACTGAAGTATCCTCGTTTCATTAGCATGGGAAGATTATTTTCTTGATGTTAGCTCACTCTTAAACAAGAATATTATTTCTCTCGGGCTTGACTTTATGGGGTATGTTTACGAGAAATTTAAAATTCGCCATCAAATCGAAAAGGGAAAAACAATTATCACATGTTGGTAACAGTTTACGAAAGGTAATATTTTCCTAATTTTTATCACGTGACAGGAATCAGTAACAGTGTGAAGTCTGGAGGTAAACAATTCACTCAGCAAAACCATGAGTTATAAGAACTCCGGGTTACATAAGGTCAAAAGTTTAAAACTCCTCGAAACCCTTAAAATACTCTCAAATAGGGTGAAATCTATATTTTAAGCCCGAAAATACCCACAATTCTTGTTCGTTCACCGTACAAATTTTTTAAAAAATTGTGTTGTTGAAAGTTGTTCCTAAGTTGACGACTGTGTCATGATACAGAAAATGCCGAGCAGACATTGGGGTATGGGAGCTGCGGTCAAGCTCATAGCCGAACTCTTAAAAAAGGTGTTTTTGTAGTTGACAGGTGTGTAAAAATAAACCTGATATATAAAATGAGGTTTTATTTTGCATCAAAAATAACCTCATAAATAAACCTTAATTTAAACCTCATTTACACCTCTTAAAATCAACCTTATATATAGCTTAACAGTACTTATAGCTGAAATCCGGTGAAGTTATTTAGACCTCAAATATATTTATTTGCTTAAAGTGTAGAAAAAATTATATGCACTCATCAAAATCAACCTCTCTAAGCTAGTTGCTCTAATATAGATTTCTATTAACCTCAATACAATCTCAAAAACATCTTACATTTTTGTAAGGGAAAGGACATTAAATCAATGATGATGTACTCAAACTTTAAAGCAATATTTTTATTATAGAATATTATAAAATTGTATATTTTTTTATGAAATTAAATTTTTTTAAATGTCTGTCTAAAGTAAAATACTTCAGAAAGAATAAAGTATGGTTTTCAAAGAAACTTTATGCTGAAGGCTTATAGATTAGAAATATACTGGGTACCCTCCAATTACCCAGCAACCCCCTAGAATTTCATTACCGGACAAGGCAAAAAAGTTTCACTACCTAGTATCAACTAGGTTTTTTTATTTTAACCCCAAGACCCTGTCTGGTTTCTGGACCCAGCCACTGTTACCGGGTACAGGTTTTTCTTCATTTAATTAGTTTGGCTTTTATACCCGTCTGCAGTATTCCTCTCTTTAGGAACTCTAAATCAAAACAATATCCAAACTTTTCAGCCCTCCATTTTAAATACCATAATGCCTGGTATGACGATACGGAACCAATAAAATCACGCACTCACTGTTTTAATTATCAGCAAACAGCACATTAAATTTAAGGAATAATTATAATAAACTGAAGCAGAAACAAACTGAACTATTGCGCCTCAGTTTTGTGTTTTTTTCTTATAAATATGGTATGATATCTGACGCTTTTCGAAATATAATCAGAATGTTTATTTTTAAAAATATGAATGCATACTCAAATTTGTATAATGTTTAGAATGTTTAATATAGATTGTAGTGTCACAACAAACAATGCTACGTGAGTTCTTCTATAAATTAATTTCAAAACTTAATACACAACTAGTTAAGTTAAACAGGAAAATATAAATTCTTAACTGAAAACGAACTCGTGGTTTTAAGTAAATCAGCTAAGCAAACTTAATGGACTAGCTCGATTTTGATCAAAATCTCGAACTATAATTCGAAACATTTTTGTTTATAAAATCTTCTGTTTTGCTGAAATATTTTTTTTTTTTTTTGCTTTTTTTTTTTTTTTTTTTTTTGCCTGTATTTTAATTTTTGAACATGAATTTGATCATCTTGATTTTATCATTCTCCTAGAGATCCAAATATTTTAAAATTTTGTAAATATTTCTAAGCCTTTTACTCTGAATTATTGAAATCTTGCAATTTTCTCGTTATATTATACTGCATTAGTTACATTTCATAAAACTCGCTTTTTTAATTCTGAATTTAATTTCTTACTAAAAATTTAATCTTAAAACTTTATTCGAATTTCTTAATTTATATTATATTCAAAGTATATTTCTATTTCATTTTTACTATTTTATTCTACTTAGTTTTGTATCCATTTATTGTTTTCGTTGTAAATTTGTTTTGGCAATAAATAATACTTTCAGCATTTATTTCCCAATTGTAACTTAAATTAGTATTGAGCATAATAATCCTCCAATTCAAATGTCTACACTCTAGCTAGTCGGAAAGAGTATGAAATTAAATTTCACAATGATACATTTTATTCGGCGATAAAAAAAAAATTGTAAGATGGTAAAAACAGTACTTGTTGTATTTAGAAAACAATTGAAACTTGTATTGTCCCTAGGTATACTGACCCGATCATGTACTTTACATTCTACACAGTACTGCACTGTATATTACATCCAGTATACTAAAGTGTTTATTTTTATATTGTCAACTTACTATTGTCAATTTCTGATTTTATTTGTCTTTAGGTTAAAGGTTGGACCAGTGTAGGATGACGGATGGTAACTGACAAACGAAGAAACTAAAAATATTTGTAGTCATTTAAATGCTGGTTCAAATGAGTTGAACTTCTTGCAAGCCAAATGCTCCAAAAACTTTCCAATGACGGAGAAAATGAACTAAGTACAGGCATTCAAGAAGCCAAAGAAAAAAGAAATGATTTAAAGGCTGTGCAGTTTAGGTTATAAAACCAACATGAATTTTGGATGGGAATCCAATATTTTGAAGAACTTGACATACTTAATTCCTGACTAATGAAAAAGTTTAGGATGTTTGATTTCTCCATGTAAAGTAGCTATATGTTAATAAAAAACCTAAAATGATTCCATGTTTTCTTTTTTATTTTATGATATAATTACGGGTTTTGTGAGTTATTTTATTATAGCTATAATTTAAGATTTATAAACATTGTAATTATGTTCCTAAAAAGATCCAGCTGGGAGTTAAGGCTTTTTGAGACTACAGCAGCAAAATTTAAATAAAATAAACTAAATCCAATTTTTAAACATACAAAATTAAAAATTAATTACATTTACTAAAGCAAACAGGTAAAGAGGAAACGAAGATTAAAATAATAATTTTAAAAAATTTTGTGTTTAAAAATCATTTTGAAACATCAAAATTTAGATGGATTTTCTTATTTCCTGTAAAATTTTGTTTTTTTTCGGAGATAGTGCAGAAATGATTGAAACTTATATATTGTTGTTGTTTCTACTGCTACTTGCCAATACCAGCAAGCCAGCTTGGTGAAAACAAACGAATTGAAGGTGAACGATTGTGTTTTCTTGTTTTTTCAGTGGTGCTATCTATGGTCCAGAATACGAATTTAGCCACACACATGTCAAAACCCTTTTATTGGGTGGACCAATAAAAGGGTTCCAAACATCCATTCATCTATCCACAGATAGTAATTTTGACCTGAACCAGAGAATGATCAATCTCCCTTTCTGTACCCCCAGAGTTATGATTTGTTATAGGAACATGGGGGACCTTGTGACCCGACAGATTTAACGTGCACCAGTCTACATTTACTACACGGGGAGTCTGCGGGGATTGAACTCTGGTGACTCAGAGGATAGAGCGTTCGCCTTTCAATGAGGTGAATTGAACCCGGGTTCGAATCTCAGCAGTGACTAGTTGATACGAATTTCGCACCTGGCTCTCACCGACTTAAGTGCTGATGTAAAATATCCTCTGTGATGGACCGATCATGGGTTACAGTCCCCCTGTCGTAGAGCTAACGTGGTTTTTTGTGGTTTTCCTCTCCATGTAACGTAAATGCGGGTTGGTTCCATAAAAAAGTCCCCAATGAAAGCTAATTTCTCCCAATACTTGATCCAAGAGTTCCTTTGTCTTCTGGATTGGGGTCAAAATTGTAAGGCTACGAAGTTGAATAATAGCAGTCATTGTCATCAAAAAGTATTTGAAACTTGCATTAGCTTCAAAGACTAAACTAGAAAAAATTCTAGTCAGAAGTTTGATCTGATGATAGATTTTGCTTGTAGTAATCACAAAAAGCTGGAAACTTGTGACGTTAACCAGCATACAGCTTCAGTAAAACTTTTAATGTCCTATCTATTTAGAACTCCAAATTTTGCAATTTATTTAACTTTCTAAATTTAATTTGATTAAGTCTATTTTTTGGTGGGAAATGTGGATGGGATTTTCCCTTTTTTTTTTTTTTTTTTTTTTACCGTAAAGAGTTGGTTATATGTTTGAACATATAAAGCTTACAAGTAACCAAATTTTTAAATTCCGAGTTCATAACTACAATCAAACTCGATGAGAAATGATCAAATATACAAATTTATAACACACGAGAGAAAACAGCTCCCCAATGTTGACTTCTCTTCCCACGCTAACCTTTACTGTTACCCACATTTATGTCAATGAAGCCGTTCATTGGTATTTTTTTTATGTGCTTAAGTTATCAACAAAAGACCAGACAAATCGTAAGAGAGAAAATAGCTTCTTAACGACATTTAAAAATTATTGATTAAGATGAGAAGTATAATTTCCATGTCTTTATAAAGAGCAAACTATTTTTTTTAAAAATTGGTCTTGGTATTAGAAAACTAATCATTTTTTATATTGACATTTCTACTTTCTATTTACTTTGTTTCGTTGCAAATCTGAACTTGATTATAGTCATTCTATTTTTAAAGCTATGTCTATCACCAAGATTTCTATACTTGAGGTAAAATGGAATTTCTAACTGATTTGTTCAAATGAAATGGAGAAAAAATTGAAACAACTAAAATTAAAGATAAATTATTAAAAAAAATATCATTTTATCATTTATTTAAAAAAAATATTATTTTTTTAATTCCCTGATGTTTTCCACATAATATGAAGAAATAAAGAGAAGTAATTTTATTAGTTAACACAATAACACAGTATACTCTCGATATCTCAACATTTAAAGGGAAGCTAAAAAAAATTTGAGATAGCGAGTATGTGAGATAAAAAATTCAGAACTAAATAGGTTCTAAAAAGCAGAAAAATATATTCTAAAATATTACTCTCAAAAGTAGAGTCATGAAACATTAGAATAACTACCAATAAATATGTGTGCAATGATAGTTGACTGTAATTCTAAACACAACAAAAATAATGTTATTTTTAAAGGGAGACAAAATTAATTATACATTAAATAGAAAAGAATTGGTGCACAATCATCATCATAGTTGGCCAGACAAACCAATGTGGGTCAATGCCTGAAGATTTCTCCATAATGACTTCCGATTGATCTTTGTACACCAATTCTTTTCATTAATTGTAAGAAAATCGGACTCCACAGAGTTAGCCCATCTCAACTGCGGTCTCCCCTTCTTTCTTGTTCCAGTGGTTTTAAAAAGCAGCATCTTTTTTATTGTATTGTCATCACTCATTCGAATCACGTGGGCCATCGAATTCATTATATTTATTTTTATGTATTTAATAAAATCGGGTTGTTTATAAATCTTGTACAGTTCAAAGTTAAACCTCCTTCTCCAATTATTGTTTTCACGTATACACCACCAAATATTCTCCGCAAAATCTTTCTCTCAAATATTGTGATACGATTTTCCTTCTGTTTTGTCATGTTCCAAGTTTCAGAAGCGTATGTCAAGACTGGCCTGACAAGAGTTTTGTAATTAAGAGCTTTGTTTTTCTAGAAAGAAACCTAAATTTAATAAATCTTCTCAGCCCATATTTTCCAGATATAGTCGGTTTTTTATTTCGAGAGTCATTCTGTTGTCAACAATAGTTCATCCTAAGTAAATAAAACTCTTTATTGTTTCAAATCTATTTCAAGATAGGGGTCTGGGACTCTGTTTCTTGAGAAAACATATATTTTGTTTTCTCTACACTTATGACTAAGCTCATTTGTCATGACTAAGCCCATTTGGTGTGCAATAAACTTAGTGATTTTTCTGAAAAAATTCATTTTCTGTTAAGAATAAAAATCAATATAACAAGGTTTTGAGAAAAAACTCTTCGACATAGGAATTCAAATTAATATTAGGTGGATAATGCTAAGGTGGAAATCTATTTTTTTGACAAAACAAGGTTTTCGAGATATCGAGAGAATATTGTATAATGATAACTTTTCATCGTATAGTAACGGTAGTACAAAAAAGATAGTTCATCTCTCTTTTTAGCTTCTTATATTTTTAAATTTTCGATATAATTACTAAGTGCCACATCTAATAATTTTCGTATTTTTTATTACATTTATAAATTTTTTTGTTACTTTTGACATAAAGATAAGCGCGAGCTTATAAGATGAAATTCTCGAGAGAGAATTTTTTTCTTCAGCCATGGATGAAAAGTAATTAAAACAAGCAAAAAAAAGCGAAAAAAAATTGCGAGAAAAACCAGCATAAAATTGCAATAACTTTCGAACAAATTTAAATTTTGAAAAAAATATCGTGTCAAATTCACGTATTAAAATTATTATTTTATCATCTCAAATTATAACGCTATAGTTATCTTTCTGCGACTTCCAGAGCTGCCAGAAATTGTATTTTTTATTACATGTTTTATAGTTATCCAATACAAGTATGAAATTGATTTAAACAAATTGTAAGATAAAAATTTTAGAAGTCAAAACGAAAAAGCGCTAAAAGGAGCTAAAACGAAATTTATCCCATGTAAACCATTGAGAAACCAAAAATAAGCAAATCAAAATTTTAAAGAGATGTATATTAGCAAAACCAGCACTTCATCAGGGGACACACTGTCTGCTAACAAACTACTAGAGCAGTGTTTCCCAAAGTGTTGTACGAGTACCCCCATGGGTACGGGAACAATTTAGAGGGGGTACGCGTTCTTATGCGAAATATCTTGCAACAAAAGAATTTTATTTAAAAACAAAGCTGGCCATGAAAATTTACGAATGCGTATTTTTCTATTGACTACCTTTTGCAGAGTTAACAGTTAATAATTAGTGGTGTCAACAGCCAGTTGTGATTTTTAACTTTTGTGCAATTTTTTATAGTAAAAATAAACATATTTTTTAAAAAATGAATTAATTTCTTTATTAGTGGTACACAGCATTACGAAAAATTTAGAAAGGGTACACAAAAGTCATAAGTTTGGGAAACACTGTATTAGTATATTATACTAATTAAGCCAAATTATTAAACGTACTGTAGTTCTTTTAAGAATTTTTCACGAATTTATAGACTTTTTATACTTTTATACTTAAACATACATGTAATGGGTTTTAATACAGGGCATTTTTTATATACTTCATATTTGTATTTATTTTTAACGCATTGCATTACAATGTTAACCAATTGATACACGAACGTATGCAAGTGCAAACCGGTTTCAGCCGAATGAAAACAATAAAGCTATATAGTATCACCTGACAATTAAGATTTTACATAGAATCGTATAGCGTTTTTAATAGTTTGGCCAGGGATTTAACAAAAGCATTTATTTAATATAAATAATTCTATTAACTTTCTTTATCAACATTAATATATAAAATTCCTTACTAATTTAACTAATTTAGAGTTTTGCATGTTTTTTCTGCAAATAAACTATTTAAAGACTTATATATTTCCTTAAGAAATTTAGATATCATACCGCATATGAATGTTAATGTGTATGAAGAAAATTAAATATTGCTAAAGCATCTTATGTCCATCAAACAAAAAATTTATCTGCTGCAATTTAATGTAATGGAAAGTTTCCCAATTTTTCTTTGACCAGTTATTAAAATGTCATTTTTAAAAGAAAGAAAAACATTACGAACACAGAATTTCTGACACGCACTTCTACATCTTTTTCGAACATTTCATAAAACAAAGTAGAAAAGTCATTAAAAAAACTTTACTTTTCTTTGAAACTTGTCATTTTGTAATTTTCTAATAACTAGAACTTCCAATATTTTTTAGTTTGAGTCACAAGATATTGGAGCGAGCAAATTAAATATAAATATTTTTTCTTCCTCTTTACGTGTCTCGCTTTTTAAAAATTAATTATTTCGATAGTTTCTTGATCGTAAAATTTCTTATCAAAACCTTTTAAAGATTTTTAGTGAAATTGTTTGAAAGAATTTCGAAATTGTTAATTACTAAAAATATTTATGTTTCGTAAAAACTTTATAAAAAATTATTTAAAGTGTATTCTGATGAAAAATACATATAAATCATTTTATTTTAGATTTAACTGATTATAAAAAACTATGAGTAGCTTAAATTTAATTTTTGTTGATTTTTTATCAAAGATTAATAATTTTTCTTTAATTTTATATTCGTTGGAAATTTTTTGCTGCAATTTATACTAGTATTTTTAATTGTTAATATATTTAAGCAATTTATTAATTAGTAAACAAAAAAATTTAAGATAACAAGAAAAAACTATTAAAAAGGCATAATTTAGATTAAAATATTTCTATAATATCTGTCATAATAACAACTATTATAATTAATGTATGGCATAAAACAGCAATTTATAGTGTCTTATATCAAAATGAAATTTTTAAAAAAAGTATATACTCAGTAATTTTTCTTTACATTTAAAACAATTGCCCAACTCGAAAATTTACTTTGTTATGTATTGAGCATAAAATTTTTTCAGATGCTTTTAACAAAATAGTTCGTTGTTGTAATATCGCCTATTGTATCTTATCTTTATGATAAAAAATTAATTTACTGTTATGATAAAAAATTTATTTACTGTACCATTATTTGTTTTGTCATATCTTTAATGTTACTTTTTATAAACTCCGAGAAAAAGTTTTAAAAGTTTCTTTTGGGTAACAGAGGAATGGCATTACAGCTTTGCCAAAAGTGCAACTTCCCAAAATTTCAGTCACATACACAGTTTTCATGTTTTCTTTATATAATAGCCACCTGCAGCGACCAGTTTCGCCTACACGAACTCACTGCTTCGCGGTTTCACATTATTTTCCGCTTTTTCGGACCCACCGCTTCACTGTTCTACATTGATTCTGCTTCATACGGCTGAATTTCTCTGATACTATGGCATTGGTATTTTAGAAACAACCTACAGGAATGGAATGACAAACTACGAACTGTGAAAGAAAAGTAACAATTACAGTAGCGTTATTAATTTTAAGTAATTAAAAGGAAGAATGAGGTAAGTGTGATTACATTTGGTTTTCTATGTAGATCCCATTGCATCTACGGAAAATAAATTTAGGGTATTTAAGAAGAAACAAAATAAGTTAAATTTATCATATTAAATATAATTTAGCATTTCCTGAAAAGTTAAATTTAGCATAAAATCCATTTAACTTCCCTTTTGTAAAAATTCTTTATAATTTTCCAGATGAATTTCTTTTACTTAAAAATGATTTTCAAGCAAAAGACAATAAATAGAAATCGACTTCAGAGTTTTTGTCTTTAATGTGAAAGTCTTACACATAAGTGCCAGAAAAGCTATAAAGCTACTAATGTACATTTTTGTCGACTTATTTTTACGATTCAGGCTTCTCAATTACGTTACAAGTCAAAAAGACTCTAAGAAATAAATAAGAAGTTTCCTTCCTCTTGTGATCCCCAGAAACTGAAGCTGTAAGATATATTTGATAATATAAAAATAAAAACTTAATTTGCTTCAAAACCTTATGTAGATATAACAAAACGAACGCTGAAGATGGAGTCCATTCTCAAGACTCATTACACGTGATTGATGCAAAAACTTAGTGTTTCTTTCAATTTCCTCTGTCGTGTGTAACAAGACTTGAGAATGGACGACTATTTTTTAACGCTTGGAATATGCCAAATTTTTACACCTTCATAAGTTTTTGAAGCAAATAAAGTTCTTACATAATTAAGTATAACACACTGGCTTGCTAGACTGATACTTTTTTCTAAATAAATTGAAGTAATAATTTAGTCTGCTTTTAAATTGATTAATTTGTTAATAACAAAAATAAAAATTAAGACATTATTATATAATAATTTCTTATGCTTTTAATTTTTAAAACGTCTTACGAAAAAAAAAATCGGAATAAATATGATATATTTTTGTTTTGAATATTCGAAAGAAAGGAATGAGCTTTCGACAACAACTACGAGGAAGGAACGGGTCAAAATAGGTTAACAAATTACTGCTTAAATCTAATAAAATAAGTTTGGAAATTACTTGCAAGGACATTCATAAATGAATCATGACATTCTCTTTACCGAATGCATAAACACATATTGACAGATAAAAACATCCCATTGGGTATTTTCAGACTTCCAATACTTTTCAAACTGTCTCTTTCCATGAAATTGGAAATTTCACGATTCTCTTCAAAAGACATCAGCTTTTGACATTTTCTTTTCAATCAAGTTCTGAAGTACTCGTTGCTATGGTAACTAGATTTCTTTTCAAAATAATAAAAAAAATAGTTTTTTTTTTCTTTCGTAGATTTAGGACTTGCGATGAATTTTAAACATTCTTTCACCACCAGAACTGACATATTTGCTTCTTCTTTCTTCTTCCTTTTCTTATAAACTATCATGTAGAACGAAACTCTTTTAGAAAGTTTTGATATATATATATATATATATATATATATATATATATATATATATATGAACAAAAGTCCTAACAATATAAAGATTAAATTTAAAGATGGCAATGAGGAATACCAAGTTTCATACAAGTTAAAATTTTCGATTATAAAGACATAATTACGAAAATAGGTAGGAGGAGATTGAACGTGGGGGTACATTGTATCAGTCTCTCAATTATTTTTATGCTATTAATTATTTTTCTTATTAATATATTTCATCACCACTACTACAAAGCCTATGAAAGAATCACAAAACACGTTGAAGTGCGCTATTTTTATTTCACTAAGTTGTATTTTATAATTCTACTGCTTTACCTTCTAAATAATACCTCTAATAATAACTCTATAAGCCTTCTATTACCTTCTAAATAATAATTCTACAAGAATAGGACAATTATTTGAATTATTTCAAAGGGTTAGATTTTTAATCCAGTAAATACTTGCAGCTATTTAAGTTTATATGATAAAGAGACAAATTCTTGTTTTCTCTAGTAAAAGTAAGTTTTCTAGCACCTTTCTCTAGTATTTTTGCCTACTGAAATATCGGGTTGGTTGATAATTCAGATAAACTTCATTATGAGCATAATTCTGGTTAATTTTCAGATTTATACTGTTAATACCCCCCCCCCTCTCTCTCTCTATTTTGTTTTTACAAGAAATACACTAAAATGGATTTTTTTCTCATTAAAGTATAACATTTGTTTAAAAACATTGCTTTTGTTTTCCTTTTATTAAACTAGAACAAAATTTCGAATAGTGTTTCAAAGAAAACGTACAAAAAAGATATTTTATAGATATCTACACTCCTAAAAATTAAAAATTCGATGCATATTTGGAATTAAAAAACTTTTTTTATTAAACACTGCATTATTTTTAATTAATTATAGACAAAGTATAAAATTTTAACTGGCATAAGATATAGCGATTTTGTCTGGTTATTTTTAATGACAAAATGACCCATAGTGTATTGCATTACAATTACATGATGCAATGGTAATTAAAGTATTTTATATATTCAATAAATGTTGATATATTAATATAATGCAATTAGTTGATTTAATTCTTACTTTTCTTGAACCTCGTTTAGGAAATTTCTGGCTTTTCATTGTACTGCTACTGTTTGATATGTCCTTGGATGACTTTAATTTTCAAGAAATAATTTTAAACTATAACGCCAAGTTTCATCGTGCAAAATCAATCGGTATTTGTACCTACTGTCTGTATTTAAAATTCAATAGATAATTGTGTGCAATGATAACTTATTCTATTGTATTTTTTTTTACAAATTATGACTTATTTTAATAATCTCTTAATATTTCGCATTTAAAATGAACAATTTATTTTTAAAAGAACTAATGCAAATACTGAATTAACATTTATTCTGATAACATTTACCCTTCAATATTGTTCTTTGAAACATCTTTGTTACTCTGCCCAACGTGTTTCATAAGGTCGACCAATGTATATCTACGTCAGAATATATTCCACTATTAAAGGTTATTTTTTAAAAAAAACTTATTGGGGATTTTTAATAAGTTGAATAATTTTTAAAATATTTCAGTTATTTGTGCGTTCTAAAGCCCAGATAATTCCTCACGGCTAGATAATATGCAGAAATCATGGCATTTCTTCAAAAGTCAGGCACTTAAACTGCGGCTTTTTTATTTTTCTTGAAAACAGAGCTTCGAAAACAACGTTAAACTATAACTTTTAATGACGGTCAATTTCTTTGTTTCCTTTTATTTTTTAAATAATAAAGTTTTAAAAAAACGGAAAAAAACAGCCACATTCAATTGCACACGACCAATGATAATATAACCAATCTGCTTTTCAGATATAGCACTTAATTGCCATAAATTGGAAACCATATAAATTAATAATAGCGAATTAAATATTTCTTTTGACTTAACATCTCCATTCAATAATTCCAGTTCTGAGAAAATGAAATCACAAAGTTATAAATAAACGTAATTTAATCAGATGCAGTAGTTCGATAAAATAACTTGATCTATAAATAATATTTCAAATTTAATCTAATCTTATCCTTTATTAGTAGATAAAATTAAGAACATTTTCGAACTTTTGCATCAAAGAAAATGTCCATAACAGAAATATTGTTTTTGTTTTTCTTCGGAAGATTCAAAAGAGATTAGAACTTACTACAGGAAGAATGAATAAATTAGTTTATAGCTGGTATAGAGGAACAAATTAAAAATAAAACCCAAAAATTCAGATCAAAACTAAAATTGAAGACCTAAGTGAAGGATGACTAAATAGGAAGAGAGAGGAAAGGTGTGATAGAGTACTCAAAGAGACATCGTTGTTTTCATAGGTTTCAACTATAAAAAAAATGTGTATAAAATATAATTATAAAAATAACGATGTCTTTGATTTCGGATGAATGAATAAAGAAGTATTTTTTTCGTTTTAAAAACTAAGAACTCGAGAAAGAATTTTAATTTTTAAATAAAATCTCCATATTACACATTTTTTTAGCTCGGTGGAAAAAGCAACTAAGTAGAGAAAAAAGCTTTTAGTCTTCATTTTCTAGAATTTTCCACTTTTTCAGAAACGGTATGAAACCGTGTTCGGTGTTAGTTTATTTAACGCGCTTCGAAACGTTCACCTGGGAGCATTCAAAAACGGAAGACTTTTTCATCATTTTTTTTTTTTTCGTGCGCAATTCTTAGAAACATTTTAGTTTCAATTTTTTTCATTCAGAAACGCATAGTTACATTTTAGAAAAATGTTTTCGATATTCTTTTTTCTTCAACGTAACCGTTTTTAAGAATATAAATCGTTTATGGAAAAGAGCAGGAGAGAAACTTATTTATTTTTCTTTGGAGAAAAAAGAAAGTAAAGCACCCATCATACTTAATATTATTTTTTAAAAAAACGAATAAGCAAAATGAGATGTCATGAAAATTTATATATGTTATTGAAAACTTAAATATATAGCAACAGTAAAGATTTTGTCAGAAAAGGATTTTATAACTGTTGTCTTAATAATTCCTCTTTCCATTATCATTTCGTCAGTGGACTTTCACTTTGGACATAACGAGTGTTTAAGATAATTTATATAATGCCTGTTCAAGAAAATGGGCATAGCTTGAAATGCGTGGTTAAGAAAAATGGGAATAAGGTGAAATATGTTCGCAAAAATGTGGCATAGCTTAAAATGAATAGTCAAGGAAATGGATATAGCGTAAAATATATTCGCAAAAATGTAACATAACTTGAAATTCGAGGTTAAGAAAATAACGTAAAAGACGTGCGTAAAAATGTGGCATAGCTTGAAATGAGTGGTTAAGGAAATGGGCATAGCGTGGAATACGTTCTCAAAAATGTGGCGTAACTTGAAATTCGGAGTTAAGAAAACAAACATAGTGAGAAAAACTTCGCAAATATGTTGCATAACTTGAAATGGATGCTTCAGAAGTCGTCCATGAATGATGTCCCCTCATTTATGAACAACCCCTAAAAATTCCGAAAAATCTCCAAGTTTTCATAAATACTGTTAATCCTCTTTGTAAATAGAAATGGATTCTCACGTTACGCTATTTCCCCACTCTCCACAGTTTTCCCCTCTCCGTTACCAGGATATGGCAAATCTGGCTTTTTTTTCTACGGCAGTACGTTTCAATAAGAAGTGATAATATACTGGTTTAGGGGAAAAACAAGATTTGACGAAACTATGTTATCAGAGAGGGGGAAAGTAATAAAAATGATGAAATCGTGTGATCTTGAGAAGTCTCTCCTGTTTATAAAAAGTATTGTCTAGGCTTGCCTCTAATTTTGGCATCAGTTGGTTAGATGATTGGACGATTGGTTGGACGATTTGGGTCGTTGAAGAAAAAGGGTCTATTCTGCTGGTGTAACACGATCGATTACATTTCAAAGTAGCCGGATTACGGCATTGGTCGAAAATGTCATCACTTCGTGTGGGAAAGGAGATGTTATGTATCGGCTGGCCTTACACCGCAGATTTCGTTTTCTCGTGAGCTCTGGACATATTTCCTCCTTATACTTGCTTACGTAATATCAGTATTAACTTTTATTTTCTTGACTTTAACTCTAAAAAAAATTATCACAAAACTGAGTGAATTGTAAATAGCATTTTTATTTTGAACAATTCTTATAATTAAAAGAAATATTTATTTAGTCGTATGTGTTTTAACATTTACAACAGAAACAAGTAAAATACCGTCTAAAATCCCAGTTTTTATATTTAGTACCTATCAGGTCTTGGGAAAGCTTAACCCCAATTATACTGCTATAATTTTTTTTACCTTCAGTGCCTTTTCGAAATTCAATATAATTGTATTATTGATTCCTATTGTTCAGCCATTTCTTTTATTTAAATTGAATATTTTGAAATATTCGGCTAAAAAACACGTTTGAAAATAATGTAGTTATATATCTTGAGACTATAATAAAATCAATAATAAGTTTTTAAATAAAAATAAATAAAATAAAAATAATGACTATTTGTAAAGATAAAATTTTCAGCAATTTAGCCAAAATCACGTCAACGCTGGCAGATACACGTTGTAATGTAACAAGAATAGTTTTGCAAAACAGAGCTTAAAGCAGATCTATTTAAAAATTGTCTCGATCTGTAGTTTGAGATTTGGAACCAGTTTAGCACGATCTATAACATTTTGTTTTTTTTTTCTGATTTTAAAAGAAATTGTCCGTTTTAAATTGAGGAAGAAGTTGTGTATCTGTTTGAAAGAAATTTATTGAACTCACGTCTTATTTTCTTTTGTGACACTACAATACGATTTTCTATTGATGTGATTTTCGACCAATAGCATGATCCTACCACTTTAAAATTTAAACACTCGTGAAGTAACCAGTTAATCTAATACGGTTGACTTAAATCCTTTTGATATCGTATGTCTATTCTGAAGTCGCACGTCTGCTCTCAGCCTCAAAAGCAAAATAAGAACCATACTGATCTTATAGCATTAATTATTAGTGTTCATTTAAATCCACAGACATTAAATATAATATTTTAAAAATTATGCTGTGTTATGTCCTTCTTAAATATCTATTTCTCCTGGAATCATTTTCTAAACCTTTCTCTCAGAAATTAATTAGACTAGGCCAATAATTAGGGTCGGTAACTAATAAAATCTCACCCTCACTATTGGAATATTTAATACGTTATAAAATTTGCATATTATCAAGTAAAAATCAATAGATAGAGTAAATTATAAAAAAAAGTACATTAATTATGTTTTATTGCATCATTTAGAAATATTGTTCTTCACTTTCAAAAGGAAGAATAAAATCTCTTTTCAACATCTTCGTTTCTTGAAAACAAAAAGATTACACAGTTTTAGAATGATGTAAAACATTAAAGTTGATGTTTTAGGATAAAAAAGTCATTTTTGGCAGATGGATTCTGGGAAAATTGTGATATCAAGATAACGACCAGAATTTTAAAGAGCCCCCCCTCACACACACATATGATTAAAGGTTTAAGGAAGAAGCTTTATTTCATATTTTCAAACTAAAGGTTATGGCTCAAATGACTACAATCTTCGATTAATATTACCCTACAATATCAGATAGAATATAGTTTTTTTGCTTTTATTATTATTTCTATTTTGTTTATATGTTTGTTTTTAATCCATATTTACTTATTTTTAACGTCGCTTAACCAAACAGTTAAAATTCCTAAAGTATTTTTTTGGTAATGACAAATATTTTTAAATTTTAAATAAATAACAAAATTTAGGTCTGTCTAGAAGTGTGCCAATTTTTGGGGGAAATAAGTATTAAAAGCAAGTACAGGCTAAGAAAATTTAAAAATTCATTAAGTGAATGGTGAACAACATGAAAAATTTGAAATTCTCTTATCTATTTATTTGTTTTACTTTTCTCTTTTTCATTTTAACGTTTATTTCTGGTGCTAATGTCTGATACATTCGTCCTTCGTTCATTTGCGCAGAGTTTTTTCTAATATTATAGTATCAGCAATAAATAATGTGACTGATCACATATTACTGTTTAACAAATTTGCAAAAAAAAAAATGCGTCATTATTTTTCAAAGTAGTTTCTATTACTTGTAATGCATATTTAACAACGTTCTCAACTGCTCCTTTGTCGCAGCTTTAAACTCCATGACAGGGGTTCACAGGCTGTGCACTCTAAATAAATTAACCACTGGATTACGCGCATTATACCTATCACTGATCGTAAAAATTAATGTATGCTCATGAAGCTATCTTGACCATAAAAATGAAGGTCTAACCGTGTATTTTTTCTAATAAAATATATGGCAATTATTGTATAATTCCTAAAATAACATAACATATTCATACAGTATCAGGAAATTACAATTAAAGAATTATTCTAAAAAACTAATTTAATTTTAACTTTTATGTGATCTTATTAACGTTTCGCTAAATTACAGAGTTCAAATTACAATTTTAATTTTATTCCACAAAATGCTAAGGATTTATAAAGGTTTTGATAGCAAGAAATGTTAAATAAGTTCTGTTTAATTTAGTTCGGAAAATGCTCGAAACTGTGCATAAAACAGTTAACTTTGGCTGAGGATAATGTTGGACTTTCACAACTGTTGCAACTGTTCAGAATGTTTCATTAGAAAAACTTAGCAGAAAAAAGTAATCCAAAACGTATCTCAAATATAAGCAAGCCGTAAAAACCACGCATGTAGTTTGCAGGGACTATAAAAGCCCATGTAAAAGCCTATGTTTCAGGGAAGTGTTTTTATGATATTATTTTTTAATGATAACTATTTAAAGACTTGTTAATTAAAGAGTTATTATTATATATTTTTATTAAGTAGTAATTGCAAAATAACTCCTATCCCCAAATATTAAAAAATGGCTACGGTAGAGCTATTATAAATTACTATATTTTTATGTAATAGGCTAAATATTTCGTTTCGTAATTCAATTACACCTCACCAAGAAATTAACTTTAATTCAATATGCTATTTTTCATCTTATCCGCGGAATTTCACGTGTTTTTATGTTTTTTTTTTTTTTTTGTTGCTTGATTTCCATTTAAACTTTAAATTTTGTAATTGTCAAAAAAATTTTATGGAGTTTATAATTGTTAATTGGGAATCATATACTTATTTGCTATTTTTAGAAAAGGAAACTAAATTACTTGTTTCAAAAATATTAATTGTTCCCTTGAATCAGTTTATTTCAAATGATTCTTTATCAAGTTAACAATCTATGTATTAAGAAAATGGTAAACAAAGGGTACATTCTCAAACTGATTATTTTAAATAAATATGTTTATTCACACTCAAAACTATTATACGTTTAAAACTAATTCCTTTATTTACTAGTTTAAGTTGTTTCTAAAATTTGAATTCCTCTTGATTTAGTCTATACAAAATGTTTTTATATTTATTTTTATGCTTATTTACACTCAAAACTAATTAAACTTTTTTATAAGTATTAAACCGAATTACACTTATTAAATCTTAAGATTTGCTCTGAGTTATTCCAATTGAGATTTTAATAAGTAATAACATCCTAAGGATTATACCTAATAATACTGAATATAACGCATCTTTATTTTGAACTAATGAACTTCAAAAAACAAATTTTGCTTAATATCATAACATAAAGCTACTGAGAAAGGCTACAAATAATAAAAAAATGGAATAGTTTAAGCTGAATTAACTGTCTCGATATATATGTCTAAGTTTTTCGCATCATTAACACTGATTTATTGATTGTTTACTTTTTTCCCTTAAGAAGAAAGGTTATTCAGCTGGTAAAGAATAATAGCACTAAAATAACATTATTAAATATTAAACAATGCATTTTTATTTTATTTCCTTTAATGTTTGAAAAAAACCTAATTGTGTTAAAAATAAAGTAAATTTAATAATTTACTAATAACAGTCATCTAAATATCACAAAGAAATACATACATAATATTTTTGTTTATCTTTTTATAATAAATAAATTTTTAAAATTAGTAATTTTTATTTTATACTATTTAAAATATATGAATATTATTTTCGGTTTTATATTATTAAACAAATATTTCAATAAAGCTCATTTTCGATAAATTCTTCAATAAATTGAGAACTTATTGTCACTAAATAAAAAACCTAACTAGTCAAAATATTTTTATTGATGCAAAAAGATTTAATTATAAACTGGTCATTAAAGTAAACATCAACTAAATTGAATAAATCATTGAAAAAATAATCTTATTTGAATGAAAAAAATATTATTTTGTTTAATTAATCGTATTATTTTATCCATTACACTCGATAACGAACGTCCATAGTTGATCGTTACTTCTTCTGAGAAAAATAAGACATTCCAAACGTGTCGAAATGTCCAGAAGATATTGCCTAACAGAGGAACGTGTCTAGAATGATTACACCACTATTATTGCCCTAATTATTTCAGAGCATTCCAAATTCTGAAATAATCAGGAATTAGTATATAATCTTTAATTAAAGCAATAACAGGAAATCAACTGAAAGACCAAATTATTTAATAAAGATTCTTTGTACTCATTTTAGAAACAGTTTTTACTTAAAAGTACCATTTTTTACAAAGTGGTCAAGGAGCTGATCTCACATCAGATATATCCACATCAGAATAGGGAGCAACGTTGGCCCACCTAATATGGTGCTCCTGAAAGAGAGACCAACAAATCTGCCCTACTGATACCTGAATGACGAGTGCCAAGATGGTGGGCATTGGGGAAAAAATTATTTTTTTACAAAATTGAAAAAAGAAATAAAATTAAATTACAAATACAAAAAGGAGATCGCTCTCTAATACTTCACAAATTTTCGGTAAATAAACCATTTTATTTATTTATAAACTAATTCTATAATCCCCTGATTTTTCCCAATCATCAATATGGAACCGTTGTGGCTCAGGGGATAGAGCGTTTGGCTTCCAAAGAGTTGAACCGGATTCAAATCCCAGCGATGGTTGATACGAATTTGGCACCCGGCTCTCACCGACCATAGCTCTAGCGTAAAATATCCTTAGTGGTAGACGGACCATGTATTAGAGTCCCCTTGTCGTTAGGCTAACCGTGGGAAGTTTTCGTGGTTCTCCTCTCCATGTGACGCAAATGACGGTTTTCATCTCCACGTGACGGTTTTCGTCTCCGTGTGTCAAAAAAGTCCTCCACGAAGCCACGTTTCTCTCAATACTTGATCCAGGAGTTCCCTTGTCTTCTGTATTGAGTTCAAAACTACGGAGGTGAGCATTGATAGTGGTTAACCCGTAATTGGGTTAGCTGTTCAACGACGGTTATAAAATATAATAAAATCAATTAATGAGACAATACACTGATTCCCCCGATTCATTAATATGGTGATTTATTAATTCGCTCATTCACAGAATCGTGTGTTAACGCTAATTCATTGGTTTGCTGGCTTGTTTTTTATTCAATGATTTTCTTATTCACTGACACTATGCTTCACAAATTAACCGATTTATTGATCTTTTGCAGATTTTTTTTTTTTCAAATTGAAATACAAAAGGCCTTTTTTTATCGATCGGTGAAAGTTCAAAAAACCGCTTAATACTTACGAACTTATTCTCTTTCACAAAATAGCATGCTTTACCAAACAGCTACACGCGGCTACAAACATAAAAGAAAAGATAATAAATTCAAAAAGTAATATAATGTACCTTCAATTAAATTCTCCCATGTAAAATTAAGTAACGTAAAGCTTTCCAGCCACAGCTCGTAGTGGGCTCGCTCTGGGAGGTCATCTGGGAAGCTAACGGTATTGATCAGCATTGTGCATTAGCCACCTTTAATTTCCCAGGCAAGCTGATGCGACCCATCGATCTGATAATGGGTAGGCTTCAGACACCACTGAGGAATGAGCCTCAGTCTTTCCCAATTAGAGCTCAGTGCCTTTAACCATTGAGGCTTACCTTATTTCCTATCTATAATATCAGAATACAAGATTTATCAACAGGATACGGCATCGACGCACACAAGCACCTCGTTCAATAAAAATGATCATTGGACCAGAAGCAATAAGATTGTTGATATGATTAGACTTCCAACTAGATTAGATGTCGAAGAACTTTTAATGCACATTAGCGCAGTTCTTCAAAGCGAAAAGACAATTTAATAATTAAATATTTTGTTCCGACAATTTATTCATACACATGCATTAATTTCCTGGTTCGCTCATTCCCATGTTAGGCGATTCGTTGTTTCCCTTACTTGCTTATTCTTCGATTTGATGAAATGTTTTACTTCAATAACATATTGTCTTCTTCAAACTTTGATAAAAAAAAAATTGAACTTTTTTTCAAATGCAAATTCCTCATTTGGAGCCAAAATAAAGCCTCTGGCTCTGAAATTTTCCTTCAGATTCTACTGGATAAAAAAAACCACAAGTAAAATTAACAATAAGAGCTTTGAACTTCCCACATACTGATTAAACTGTTGCAACAAAATTTTCCTCATTGAAACTATTTATTCCTATAATTTAATGACAGAAATCCGATAGCTTCAAAAAAGTATATATTGGCTTTTAAAAAAAAATTTGAGTCAGATTTTGTAGCTTCGAATATCGCCTTCACAAAGTAAATAATGTAGTTAAGATTTGACTTTGCATTCACTAAGAACATATTTTTGATTCTGAAATTCCAGTCATTAAATTGCAATTTATTTATAGTATTTACATTTTCATTAACTAACATTAACTGAATTTAAAGTTTGTCTTTAGATCTATTGAAAACAGTTCTACACTAATACATTTTTTTCCATCGTTCTCAAGAAATACTAAGAGAATCATTTTATAACTTCGAAAGTGCTTAGATCATGCGATTTCTCATACATATCAGTGAAAGTTTTTAGAGGTTTGTGGGACCAACAATAAATTACAAACGGAAAATAATAATTTTAAGCACCTTATGCCAAAAAATGTAGAAATGGATTTGTAGCTTGTGACAGTTATTTTTATTATTCTATGCAATGATTGCACAAAATTTCGTAATCATAGCTTAAATATTTATAAGGGTATGGACATTTTTATGTAAAAAATAAATAATTTTTTGTCTGGCGCTATAGCTTTATAACTATTAAAAAAATCAAACAAAATTTATGGAGTAGTTTAAAAGTAATTACAAACTTATTGCTTGAATATTTGAAAAAATCGTTTAAAACTGCACAAGATATGATTAATTGATGGCGTTTTTTTAAGCTGTGCATGCGCGGTAAAAATTATTTTTTTTTTCATAATTTTGTCAAAAAGTCCTATTTGAATATCTTAAAAAATTTTAAAAATTCAAGCGATTTTCTAAGTAGTTTTTTAACTGGTTAAAAAAAAGCTCGAAATGATATGGGGATTTCTACAAATATTACTTTACATATGACAAAATTTAATTACAAATGATAATACCTTACAATAAATATTTATACACTAAAATGTGATTTAATAAAGAAAGAAAACAGACGGAAGAAAAAGTACTTTTTTAATCCCAAACAATGCCGGTAACTTTTTTGATAAATCTTGTTCGATAGTACAAAATAAAACAAAATATGTGGAAAAAACCTTATCAATTTGAGGTTTCTCTTAAAAAGTGCGAAAACTTATTAGAAAATTGCTGGAAACTTTTTAACATATTCAATTCAGACTTTTTCTATTAGTTGCCAAATACGACTCTTTAAAAAATTTAGGAAAAATATCTTTTAGTTTTTAACGCGCATGCGCAGTTTAAAAGGACTACTTTAATTACTCATATCATGCGCAGTTTAAAATGAATTTTTCTCAAATACTAATAATTTTGTAATTAATTTAAAAATTTTCCTAAAATTTTGTTTAATTTTTTTTAATAGTTTGAAGTTACAACAAAAAAAACCAAACCAAAAAATTTAGTTTTTTATAAAAATGTCAGTATTTTCCTAAATCTTTAAGTTAGTTTTACGAAATTTTGTTTAATAAATGCATGTAATAACCAAATAATAGTCACAAGTTACAAATTTATTACTACATTTTCTGCCTGAGAGTGTTCAAGAACACTTTTCTTCATGTATAATTTACTGTCGGTCCCGCAAACCTTTAAAAGTTTTAAACATCATTGACATTTATGAGAAATATAAAAAAACGCCCATCTAAAAATGTCCATATCTTCATAAATCTTTAAGCTAGGTTTAAGAAATTTTGTTCAACTGATGCTTATAATAATCAAATAATAGACACAAGTTACAAATTTATTACTACATTTTCTGCCTGAGAGTGTTAAAGAACACTTTTCTTCATGTATAATTTACTGTCGGTCCCGCAAACCTTTAAAAGTTTTAAACATCATTGACATTTATGAGAAATATAAAAAAACACCCATCTAAAAATGTCCATATCTTCATAAATCTTTAAGCTAGGTTTACGAAATTTTGTTCAACTGATGCTTATAATAATCAAATAATAGTCACAAGTTACAAATTTATTACTACATTTTTTTCCATAGAGTATTGAAAGAAATAATTTTTTTTTATAATTTACTGTTGGTCCTTTAAACCGTTAAAAGTTTAAAATATCATTGACATATATGAGAAAAATAAAAAAATGCCCATATAAAAATATCCATATATCCATAAATCTTTAAGCTATGTTTACGAAATTTTGTTCAATTGTTGCATATACGAGTAATAACTAAATTAATAGTCTCAAGTTACAAATTTATTACTGCATTTTTTGCCATAGGATGTTCAAATATATTTTTTTTCGTTTATAATTTACTGTCGGTGTACTGTAGTTAAAAAGTTTTAAACATCATTGGCACATGTGTGAGAAAAAGCCAACCCTAAATGCTTTTAAATTTATAAAATGATTCTCTAATTTTTTTTTAAGAAAGATCAAAAAAATGTCTTAGTATAGAAGTGTTTCCATTATTTTGTCCAACCCCGTATATATTTGTACATGAAACTCCTTTCATTAGATTGGAAGCTATTCAGAGTATTCACTCATACTTTACTTTATATCATACTTTAAGTTTTAGATATGAATTAAAGGTTGCCAAAAAAAAAGGATGATGAAAATCAAAAGATGAAAATCAAAACTAGAAAAAAGTTTGTCTTTAGATTCATTAGGAACAGATTTTTGGTTGTGAAATTCCGTCATTAGATTATAAGTTATTTAATTATTTTTCATTTCGTTTCACTTTTTTTCGAAGTGAGCGAACATGCTAATGCACTTATGTAAAAAAATTAAAATAAAATATTAAAAATATTATTTCTTCAGAGAATAAGGCAAACCTTTTTTTTTTTTTTTTTTGATATTTCAGTTGAAAACGTAACTAAATATCGATGAATGTGACAAGTAAGTAAAAGACTGCTTCGGGGTTTGACAGTTTTTAAAGTTCCATTCATGTTCATTTTTCTTAAAATAATCGTTCAAAATTTTATATAGAGTTTTAAACTACCAAATAAAACGTTAACAAAATTTTCATTCCGCAGAAAGCATATTATTTTCATAATCCATCATCCTCCGTCACGGAAATATGCTGTTTTGTCCTATTAAACGCTGCAATGTTTTGCCTGGAAATGAAAAATTATATTCTTAAAAAAAAATTTGCTCGCGTTTTGACTTTTTCTTGAAAACAGAATTGTTAGACAGAACTATAAAATGAAAATATCTTTATTTTTTCAAATTAAAAACAAAACAAAAACTCGTAATTCAATGAAATTAACACGTGTTTTAGTGCAATATTATTTGAGTTACAATTTCTATAACTTATCATAACTTTGATGTTACTCATGTTTTCTTGGGGAAAAAAATTTAATACGAGTTCAAATGAAGCTTTATAAACAGAAACTGATTTTTAACTATTTAACCGATTATTAACTTAGAAGTTATTCAAAATGTTTCCCTTTTTTTATTTTACAAACTGCAAATGGGTTTTAAGTTTTATTATAATTGGATATAAATTAAAATTAAAAAAAAAAACAATCTGAATTCCATTGGTATTTATGCTATATGCACTAAGTATTAACTACTTGTGCAATATACATTTCTATTTAAATGAAATTAGCTTTTTTATCAAATTTGCTACAAATATATTTCATAAAAACGTAAAAAAATAATTGAATACTTAAAAAATTAATTTGAGGGCAGGTAAATAAGTTGAAGCACTTAATCTATCTATATTACATAAAACACAAATGCGGAAGTTGTTAAAAACGGGTGAATTTTTTTTTGCGTTATCGACAGTGAAATGAAATATCAAACAAGAAAACAGTCATAAGCAAGTTCAACGCAACACATTACAATTTGGACAATTCTCGCATGGAAGCCGTGGTGGCTCAGGGGATTGAGCGTTCGCCTTCCGATGAGGTAAACCGGGTTCGAATCCCAGCGATGGCTGGCTGATACGAATTCCCCGCCCGGCTCGCACCGATCAAGGTGCTTACGAAATATATCCTCATTGGTAGATGGATCATAAGTTAAGAGTCCTCTTGCCGTCAAGCTAACCGGGAAAGGTTTTCTTGGTTTTCTCTTCATGTAACGCAAATGCTGATTAGTTCCATCAAAAAGTCTTCCACGAAGGCAAATTTCTTCCAATACTTGAACCAGGAGTTTCCTTGTCTTTTGAATTGGGTACTGTGATGTTGCTACATCACACATGTGTCGATATTCTTCTCCTCAATAGTTTTTTCAGTTTTCGTTCATTTAACCACAATAGCCTTCTACTACTTTAAATTGATCAATTGATTTTTTTCATATCGATTATTCCGACCTTAACCGAGAAGCGCTTTGCTCCTTTCCGCGTGCCTTCTTGGCGTCAGTTGAGGAAGCCACCGTATGAGAGAAACATCGCTCATTTTTTAAAAAAACTTTTAGGCGCTCTCCTTCCAATTGAATATCTGGTATTTCACCTTTTTTTTAAAGTACAATATGGTAATTTATTTAAATTAAAGTTTATCAATGAAATATTTAAAAAAGTCACATTTTTTGTTTGAATTTGAACGTTAGCGAATTAAGATGCTCAACACGTGTGCCTTGTTGCCAATAGTTGGCGAGTTTTCATAGTAGCAGTCACCAAATCTGCGATGATCCTGATGTTCACAAATTGTTTATTCTCGTCTTTCCCTTTAAAAAAAGGAAGCCTTGTCTGATTCAAAATATGATCTATAATGTGCGTTCCACATGAGCGATTGAATGCCATCTAAAACGGAGCCAACATCATCAATGAACCAGCTCTATCAATGATATCTGCGAAATAAAGTGAAGTTTATATTTTGAACCATGTGCCCTCTATGACTCAATTTCAACAGCACCTACTAAACCTGGAGATCCTTCTGGAACGAAGGATCAGGTAACTCATTTGGACAATGTTTTTTTAAAAGCTATACGATCTTATGTTTATTTCCATAATATGATGCACATTTACTCCTTCACATTTACTTCTTTTATGCATTTCCTGCGATGAATTTTATTCGTTAAATGTAATGAGCCATTCCTTTTATATACATTACTTAAATCGTAACTATACGATTGGTACAAAATTACGAGGCTAAGGCGTTGAGCATTGGTAGTCGAAAATTCAAATATGGATCGACTGTTCAAACGACGGGTATAAAATAAAATAAAAAATTCTCGCATGGGTTACGAAAAGTTGAAACAACCGAATTATAAGTTAGGGGGAAATGTTAGGTTAAAATTGACCAGCTCTATGAAAAAAGACTGCTCTATATTCTAAATTAGATAAAACACTAATGCTGGTATTGTTAAAAATGCGATGATATCACAGAAATGAAGTTTCGAGCAAGTAAGTAGCACGTTCAAATTCATTCTATTTAAATATTTCCCACGCGCTCTGCAAAAAGTTTAAATAAATTGCAATAAACGCAGAAATGATAGGTTTAAAGCATGATTTGTAATTTACTTTTGACATCATCGCGTTGCTTTTTTAAGAGTTTCTCCTGGCCCAACCGGCACCTGCACCCTCTAGAAACATTTAAATGAAACGATTAAACAATAGATTGGAATAGTTGATTAATAATACTGCTAATTTTGTGTCCCTGTAATCGGAGTGACACTGTAATATTTTTGCTTATTCCTGTACTATTATATCAAGAACGATAATTATATTCATAGCATGTAGAAATGAAATACTTCTCTGACTGTTATTAGTGCGAAAGTAAAATTGTTTTGTGTTTTTTATTTTTTGCTTCATTTCAATAAAAATTATTGAATAAAGATAGGATTGCGTGAATTTATTTTAGTGTTTCAAAGTTTTATCATGATGTGCCTTTTTGTAGAAACATAAAATTTTCTGATCAGTTTTAATTCTTTGTTGTGTGTCTGAATGCTGAAATTTAGAAATATGTGCATAAGAAAATTAATATTTCGTGGATTAGAATTTAAGAATTGCCTCAGAGAAATTTGAATTATTAACATTGAATTCAATGTAATGTTTTATTTCAACAACCAAATACTACTTTAATTTCAACCTTATGTATGAATATACTTATTTTTCTAACTCCGTTCTTTGATTCTTATAAATTTTAAAATTTTATGATAATATAAAGGACTTATAGCTGTTGTGTTTCTGAACACAGAAACTTAGAATTGTGCACTTAAAAAAATCTGTAAACTGTTTGCAAATCAATATTGAAATGAAAACATTTCGAGTTCTGTTCAGAGGATTTAAACTTATTTGATGCTAGAGCTTTGATCTAAGTATTCTCCTAAATTTTAAGAACAGGTATAAACCATTAGTAAAATTTGATTTAAACTATTGAATTGAATTGATTGAGAATTTAAAGAGAAAAGGCCCAAAAGAGGATTAGCTGCCCCAAACATTGCATTAAAATATATCAATAGGTAGTTACCTATTTGGTACGATTTGCGCCAATACTTCGCCTCAGTCATTTTGACACCTTCCAAATTAATTTTTACAAAATAATTGAGCATACAAAATACAAGTCTAACTTATTTGCATTAAAAAAATAAGAAAATTTATGAATTTGATCCACATAAATTTATTTTCAGATTATACAAAAATGGTCGACGGAATTATGCGTAAATACCCCTATTTTATTAAGGAAATTTAGAGAGAATACAATGTTTGTTTTTAAAACAATTGAAAATTACCCTTTCTAGTTTATAAAACAGTCTTTGTTAAAACATTTTCCACTAAGCATAAATTTTCAAAAACGCATTAAATGAAAAAAAAAACTTTATTCTAACCTTTTCCAATATTTCATAATATTTCCTTACGTTGTTATCGTATAAAATTCAATACTTAAATTATTCTTTAAGGAAAGCCGCATTTCTAATACAGTCACGTCTCAAACTTATCAATAGATAAGGTAATCCTAAAAAAGGAAACAATAAAAATACTGTTTTGTATGCATGAAATCTTGTCACCTTATTTTAAGGCGTATCGCGAAAAATCTATAAGCGTATTCAGATTTTTTTTTATTATTAATGATTTACCAAAGTAAAACTATCGACATTTTTTTTCGCTAAAAATATAAAAATAGCAACGTTTTTCCAATTATTTATACTAAACACGTTAAAAAAATTCTAGTTTGAGAAAAAATAAAAAAAATTTGCATTTTTATATATATATATATATATATATATATATATATATATATATATATATATTAGGACTGGGCGATATTAGAAATTATATATCGTGATGCATCGTCAGTTTTGCATAGCGATATAGCGATGTATCGCGATATAGTATTTTTGAATTTCATTTACTTGTAAGGCACAGAAAGTTGTAAGGCATAGAATTTCATTTCTATCATAAATCCATACTCAGATTGATTTAAATCAATTTATAAATTTGAAGATATATATCTTTTGCTTAAGAAAGATATTAAATAAATTGACTACAATGTACAAATCTTACTTAAAATATTTATTGAAAAGTTTGTTTAGAAATTCATAATACGCTTAAAACAAAGTGTTAAAAACTTTTTTTTTAAGCGTTTTTTACAAATCAATATTTTCTTGTACTATTATGCATAAATAATTACATAATTATTAAGTTTGATCGTAATGTTCAATTTCTAAATGAAAAAGTAAATGCAAGTTTTGTTACATTTTCTAAAAATGATCGAGCAAATAAACGAAAGATTTCTTAATTTAAAAATAAATAATAAGAAAATAAATAAAATTTAAATTTATCAATATATTTGCCTAACAGTATAGAAAGAAAATTTAAAAAACAAGTTCGTTAAAAATTATTTCTTTGTTTAAAACAAAGTGCTAAATACATTTTAGAAAAAAAAACGCTTTTAAAACACTATTTTTTATTATTATTATTGCAGATAAATAATTAAATTAAATTGAATAATGACCGAACTATGAACCAAAAACAAAGTAAGGTTTTAATTTCTTAAAAATAAAAACAAAAGAATTGTGATATTCGATAATATATTTAGCTAATTAACTAATAATATGAAAAGAATATTTTTAAAAAAATTATTATACTCTAATAAAACGAAGTGCTAAATGATTTAAAAAAATGAATAAAATTCGTAAACCTTTCAAATTTTTTTGAATAAACAAAGTTGATTGACTTATGTCCAAATGACAAAAAATAAGTTTTGCTTTAACTTTATTTCTAAAAATAAAAGCAACAAGATTTATAAATTTAAAATCAGTAATAAAAACCCATTAAATTATTAGAAGTTTTATCAAAAAAGTTCTTAACAAATTAAAAGAAAGTAAAAAAAATAACATAACAAATTTAATTCTTTATGGGCGCCTTAAATTAGATTTCCGATAATTTTCAGATTTAAAAATAAAAAAAAGTTTTTTTAAAAAATAAAAAAAATCTTTAAAAAAAAACTAATTAATGAAGAAACTCTTCTTTATATATTCTTTTCAATAATAGATTGTCTTCAGAACAAGGTAACATCGGCGATCACGAAGTTAGTCCCACTGAAAATAATCTACAAGAAACGATACCAAGTCGCGACAAAGAAAAAAAACTAAGAGGTGCGAAAACGAACATGCGATATTACGATATATGTTCTCAAAACTCTGATTCTGATTCTACAGCTCACCAATCAAGGCCATTTCACATAACGAAACGAACATCGTCTTCCACAGCGCGAGTCGACATCGGAACGGAAGATCCTTGCGTGTCTATATCGATATATCGTTTTGCATTCGTTGTCTTTACTCGACGGCTTAAATCAGATTTCTGATGCATCGCCTGGAATGACAGTCGCTGTATCGTCTTGCCGATATATGCGTTAAATCGATATGTCTCGATACATCGATTTATAGCCCAGTCATAATATATATATATATATATATATATATATATATATATATATATATATATATGTCGTAGTAAGTATACTTACTACAAAATTAATCAATTTTTAAATGGCGATGGATAAAAAATATATCTACGAAGAGCATTGTTTACATAAATAAAGGCAGCAGTAAATATTTGAGTGGGATTAACAATAAAGGAAAACATTGAGGAGCAATTTCCTCTCGTGCCGTTTGATTATTTTGTTTGAACACTTGTTTGATTATTTTGTATGGAATATATTTATAAATTAGATTCTTAATAAGAGCAAAAGCTCTAGTTTTTCAAAGTGGGTATATATTTAATTTCTTAGAGTAGGTTAAAGTTTGAAACTCTCATCTCCTTTACACGAAAATTGATAAAAAATCAAATGAACTTTAGACAATAAGCAAAATGAATTTCTCTTTATAAGTCAAACTCAATCCCAAAAATATCTTAGCATAATAATGCTAGAAAAAAACGTCTCTATTAAGGGTAAAACGAATTTATCAAACTAATCACTGGACAAATTATTAAGTGGTAATCCTTTTGTTTTAGAAATCATTTTAGCTAATTGTGTGGCGAGTTAAAGTTGTATAATCAAACACAAGCATCTGCTTTAACTGAGAAACCGTACGCTACACAAAATATAACAGGTTACAATAACTTTTGATCTAAATGATTTGATTTTTATGTACTAAGATGCAAGCCTAACGGATCGAGGGATTGACCTTAAATTAACTAATTCATTAGTGCAAACGCTATTTATTACGATAAAAAATCGGATCCGGATATTTTAGTCTCAAATAATGGATGGGGTGGGTAATCACAACTCGTAAATATAGTTTCAATTATTTGGTCAGGAAAGCGGTTGAAAGTTTGGACTTCTTAATATTAATTTTACTTTTTACGTTTTTCGTCGTATCTTCGGAACTGATGAAGGGATTTAAACAAAAACAATTTTGCAGACGATTATACGACGAACTTATTGAAATATAGTCCCATGCAAAAAATGATTCATTCATGATGTATATATTTTTTTATTGTTATTATATCATCCTATTGTTATTGTTTTCTCATTGTTATTGTATCCAATCGTTATTGTTATTATATTATCTTATTGTTATTTTTTTCTTATTGTTATTATTATCGTATTGTTATTATTATCTTATTGTTATTTATATTAATTTACACTACAACGAGCTAAAAAGTTTGCATTTTAGCGCATACAAATTTTTATACCAAATAAAACTACGCATTTTTAAAAAAAATAAAATTCAAAATTTGAAAGGAATCCGTCTACTAGTCCTTTATTTTGAGAATTAGATTGTGTATGCATCCTAACTGCTCCTATTTTACATTATATGGTAAAAATAACTTTACTGACTCTTATGTGTATTATTTCTTATTGTTATTATTATCTTATTCTTATCGTTATTTTACTGTTATTGTTATCTTATTGTTATTACATTATCTTACTGTTATTGTTATTATTTATATTAATTTACACTTTTTTAGTACTTATTAAATAACGAGCTAAAAAGTTTGCATTTTAGCGCATACAAATTTTTATACCAAATTAAACTACGCATTTTTAAAAAAAAAGAAAATTCAAAATTTGAAAGGAATCCGTCTATTAGTCCTTTATTTTGAGAATTAGATTGTGTATGCATCCTAACTGCTCCTATTTTACATTATATGGTAAAAATAACTTTACTGACTCTTATGTGTATTATTTCTTATTGTTATTATTATCTTATTCTTATCGTTATTTTACTGTTATTGTTATCTTATTGTTATTACATTATCTTACTGTTATTGTTATTATTTATATTAATTTACACTTTTTTAGTACTTATTAAATAACGAGCTAAAAAGTTTGCATTTTAGCGCATACAAACTTTTATACCAAATTAAGCTACGCATTTAAAAAAATATATATATATTTCAAAATTTGAAAGGAATCGGCCCATTAGTCTATTATCGTAATTAGATTATGCTAACTGTCCATGATAGACATCCGTATTGTTCCTATTTCATCATTAAAATAATTTTACCGACTTTCATGTTTATTATTTCTTTTGTTATTATAAACTTTAATGTTAAAGTGTTACTTAGCACTAAAAATGGTGGAAATTTGTTTTTTTCACAACGGTAGTTTAAAGGAACATTCCGTGTGTTTCATTACAATAGTTCCAGTGTTAAGTAGTTATCACCATTTATAGTGTTAAAATAAACTCAATTTCTTACGATGTATTGATTTAACATTTCTTTTTTGTTGAAACTTATCTCGTGTTTTCTTCTGTCATTCTGTGTTTCAAAACTAAGGAAAGCTCTTTTTTTTTCAGAATTAAAACTAGTGAGCAGTTTACTTATATTATTAGTCTATGGTTTTGACATGAGATTTATTTAATATAAAAATTTTAAAGGTATAAAACTGCGAAAATAAGTAAAGACACTGCGTAACATAAATATGATTTTTATTAGATTTCATCTTTTTTCATAATTGCGATTTAATTTCCTTATCTTGCCTTCATTTTTCTTCCTTATTTAGATTCTTTCAATGGGTTGGCATAAACATGTCGTAATATAAATGAAAAAATATTTCTAAAAGGTGCATTTTTCTTTTATAATCGTTGCTTGTGCGACTGATGACTCCTATGTTTCACCATTAGTTCCTGAAATTAAAATACTAATCATAAATTAATCAAAGTAACCCAACAAGATTTATTTGGTAAGAAAAAACATTGAAGTAAATTCATTGAAATGTATAAGGTGTTCTTTACAGTATATGGAATACACAGAGAAAGGGTGATTCTTATGGAATAGTAAGGAGCATCCTGTTTACGGAATAAGGAATTTAAAGAGAATTATAATCTCCTCTTGACTACTCTATGTTTTCTGCGGTTCAAACAGCTGCTGTTGAGTTCAAGTAACAACTTTCCCAGTTGTGATTCGTTAAATTTTTTTAGCGATTTTTATTACTTACATATACTTTTAACTCGATAAGGATTTAAAACAATTCAAGGCAGTCATTACGAAACAGTATTTTTATTTCTTAACAAATTGAAAGTTCTGAAATTATGAATGATGTACTTTATTCTATAGAGAAAACGTAGGAATTTTTGTTATTGACCAGTGGTGAGTTGTAGCTATTTTTTACTGAGGACACTTTTTTTTTAAAATTTTAAACGATTAAAAAAAACTGTTGATATTAATAATGTAAGGCAATTTTTGAAGCTTTTCTCAAACTATGGTAAAAATTACATAGTAAACATTCGAAAATGAAAAACAAATTAAAAAAAACAAGCGTGAAATAAAGAAATTTACAAGTTATTATAAAATGTTCATAAAAAGTCCGTATTTGTTAAAAAATAACAACAAAATGCACATGGGACTCATTTTTAGCGAAATAAGTGCCGATTGTTTACTCGCATTTGATACAGCTATTTTATAACCGTCGTTAAACAACCGACCCAATTTTGGGTTTATGACTACTAATGTTCAACTCCGTAGCCTTGTAATTTTGAACCCAACCCAGAAGACAAGGGAACTACCGCAACAAGTATTTTATTTTATAACCGTCGTTAAACAGTCTACCCAATTTTATGGGTTCACGACTACTAATATTCAACGCCGTAGCCTTGTAATTTTGAACCCAATCCAGAAGACTAAGAAAATCCTGGATCGAGTATTGGGAGAAATTTGCTTTCGTGGAGGACTTTTTGATAGAGCTAACCCGCATTTGCGTTACATGGAGAGTAAGACCACGAGAACCTCCCACGGTTAGTCTGACGATAAGGGGACTCTAACTCATGATCCGTCTACCACTGAGGATATTTCACGTCAGCACTGTCATCGGTGCAAGCCACGGATGTGGAATTCGTATCGACTGGGATTCGAACCCGGTTCGCCTCATTGGAAGGCGAACGCTCTGTCCCCTGAGTCATCGCGGCTCCCGCAGCAAGTATTGGGCGAAATTTGCTTCCGTGGAAAAAATTTTTGATGGAACTAACCCACCTTTGCGCTACATGGAGAGGAGAACCTCCCACGGTTAGCCTGACATCAAGGGGACTTTGACCCCCGATCCGCTTACCACTGCGGATGTTTAACAAGGCATAAGACAACATTAAATGAATTGAATATCATCATATGTTACTGCTTTAATCGAAACAAAACTGCATTAGTGCAACGAGAAAAAATAGAACTAAACTTACCTTAAGGTAAATAATTAGTTACTTAAATTTTAAATTGTAGAAATAAAAGCTTAACCACAATTGATAAAATTGAAACAAATAAGTTTCCTAAATAGGATTTCAAAACTTTTATTGTCCGTTTTGATTCATTCGTGTAATCTTTTCAAATTTCCTTTTTATAATTTGTTGTGGAAATGCATATCATGTACTTTGTTGAATAGTAGCGAGATGCAATTCATATAAAACGAAACCATAATAAATCTTAAGTCTTTGGTTGTCTTTCACTCGACGAGCTGTTGACATGCTGATCATATTATTTTGTCAGTTCTATATTTCAAAGAGTGCCATGTGTTATGAAAATCGTTAAGTAAATAATTTTATTAATTTTTATGTATACATTAGCGTTCCAAGAACTACATTTTTTAATCAGTAAACTTAATTATGTATTTGCAGAAAACTGCTTTTAATTATTAGAATTTATGCAATAAAGAAAGAAATTGCCATTTTTAATTTTATTTCCTATTTTATTTATAATTGATTTATTAAAAAATATATATATAACTTATATTTACGAATGATAAAATATTTACGAATGGACTATTTGCGAATGGAAAAATAACTCATATTTACGATGAAATCGGCGCAAATTAATTGTATCAAAAAGTGATTATTTAAATGAGTGATTAATAACTCGCATGTTGTAATATCATCATAGTTAAAATAACGGAATCGTCAAATTAACGTTAAAAAAAACATCGCAATAATTGCAACAAAAAAAATTGCTTTAAATTACGATGAAATCAGTACAAATGAAGTGCGTCTATAAGAAATTATTTATATGCATAATTTTCAATTCGCAAATTCGCATATCGTAATAAAAATCAGAATTTTTTTAAGACTATCGGGAAATGCATCATAAAAACTGCCGGAAAAATAACTAAAAAATAACTTGGACTTCAGATAAAATCGGCAAAAACAAAGCACGTCCAAAAGTGATAATTTAAATGGCGATTTGAAACTTACGTGTCGTAATAATTTCACGGTAAAAATACCGGATTTTCAAAATCACTTGGAAAAGCTTAACAATAACTGTCTTTAAAAAAATTTTAAAAAATCTTTTAAATTTACGATGAAATCGGCAGAAATAAAACATGTCAAAAAGTGATAAATTAAATGCCCAACTCATAACTCACGAGTCGTAATATCGTAATAAACGTAGTGGGATTTTAAAAATCAAATGGAAAATATTAATTTTAAACGCTAAAAAGAATCGAAACGTCACTTGAATTAATGATAAAATCGGTAACAATAATCAAGTCAAAAAACGATTACTTAAATTCGAAATTCGCATATCGTAATATTGTATTAAAAAGAGTTTCTTAAAACCATGCTGAATTTCGTAGCAATAACCGTTGAAAAGGCAAAAAACGACGTAGATTAACGTAAGAATCTGAGTAAATTGAGCGCATCAGAAAGTGATGACTCAAATGGTAGATTTAAAATTCTAGAAAGTTGCTTTACTTTTCCAAAAAAAAAAATTTTTTCCATTGTGTTCAGAAGCTCTCGCTGGCCGCACATCAAAAGTCGGTGGACTGCATGTGGCCCGCGGACCGCAGGATGTGCATCACTAATGGAAATATATGTCTTAGTTAGTCACTGACTGTAGTAATTGATTCTTCACTCTCTTGAAAACATGCTTGAAACAAAATGAATTTAAATTGTTTTGCTACCAGTTTCTTCTCATTTCTTAGTAAGACTCATTGCCGGAGTTTTTCTCTTGAGGACTCAAACAATAAGATACCGGGATACCTGCAAGTGACGTAGTGTAGGTATCTCGATCCTGATTGGTAGTTGAAACGTGGATTTGATTACGTTAGCAACTGTTGTTTCCATTCTATTTCGAGTAAGCCGAGCCCGTCAAGTATCAATTCTCTTAAGTGACAAAATCTATATTCTTTCACCGTATTTTTCATATATAATACAAAGACTGGAACGAAACCATGTAGAACATAAACAAACTAATTATGCATCGAAGTTGCAGGCACACGAAACAAAAATACATCACGGTTACAATAAAATACATAAACAAATAATAAATCTAAGTTGAGTAAAAGAAGCAGACGAGAAAGAATTATACTTTAGCTAATTCGATGAGCGATACGGCTCTCTATGTAATTACCGTAATGTTAATTAACCTTCTAACTTATGTGAAGAAACTTAGATCAACTTTAATACGCTATTTTGCTGATAAAGATTAGCTGGCACTGACGTCATAGGTCACATCATGTGTGAGTATGGGAGGTCTTCTTCTTGGAGTGGAAGTACTAAATTCTATTGAAAAATATCAACAAAAATATAATGTATGTTTTCAGTTCTGTGCAAATCCATGTTTACTCAAAAATACACGTGTGCTAAAATAGAAAGGATTTACTAAGACCTAAATCAGAAAGTTATAGATATATTTTTTTCTGAGTGGATTTTGTAGAACAAAAACATTGTTATATTGATAAAAAAGAAAAGTTATAATATGTCTTATCGTTTTTCTGCCAGATATCTTAGAGTAAATTGAAAGAAAAAAAAATTCAAAAGTGGACACATGTAGAGGCCATGTTACTCCAGCCTTCTTTGAAAAGCAGGCCCTTGAGATTGCCGGATTTTAAGCCGGATCAAGAAGACCGGATACGAAAACAAACATACCGATTTAATGAATAAAAATGTCCTTTCCGATGTTTGTCAGTATCTAGAATTTGAAGTAGGGAAAAAATAACTCACGAATACTCGATAGTAGAAAAAGAACAAAAATAATAAAAACGTACCGGATATATCCATCTTGAGTACACAATGCGCTTCCCTGTCGATCCCCACCCCCCTACATCTCGAACTTTCTAGAACTTGAGAAACAAACTAAGACTCTCGTCAAATATTGATCAATTCGCCAAAAGAGAGAGAAAAGTAACTTTAAAGAATATATCGTTCAAGATATACTTTTATAAAGTCCGGCTATTTATTTTTGGTATTTTAGAGAAGAGTTGTTTGATGAGTCCGTAAAGTGTTCACGAGAAAAACTTTTTAAACTAGAGAAGTCGTTCTTGTGCTGTTTATCTTATCTCGCGTTTTAAAACGTTCATTAAAAATTTGAAGAGTGAAATTCTAGTCACCTAAATTTAAATTGGGTGATTTTTTTTCTCCAACGAACAAGTTTTGGAAAGCAAATATTGGAATTGCGCAATCAAAAGTACGAAGCAATTTAGAAATAGTTTGTCGATTTGAAATCCACTTAGAAACATTTTATTTTCGTGAAAAGCAACTAACTTATGTTGCGATGAAACTTAAAATACGCGAAGAAATATTTGACGATAAAAAAATTTAAAATTGCGTTTTTGAAAAACTTTTTCAACAAAATTCAAATATTTAATTTATGATTAAGGAAATATTATCGGAAAATAAATAGTCTGTTTTTTTTTTCCTATAACTGAATTTATTTTATATATTTAAAAATATTTATTTGCAGCCATAAATTGAGTAATTTTTAAAATGCAAAATGAATAAGTTAATTGCTTCAGGGATTTTTTTTTTTTTTTTTTTGGTTATAATATATTCGTTTGGGCAAAAAGAAGTAGTTTTTTCAAACGAGCTTAACAAATTGGATATAATAAATCGGATATATAACATATCGGGAGTCTTGGTTGCTCAGGGGATAGAGCGTTCTCCTTCCAATGAGAAGAACCAGATTCGAATCCCAGCGATGGCTTGTCGATACGAATTTCGCACCCGGCTCGAACTGACGACAGTGCTGACATAAAATATGCTCAGTGGTAGACGGATCATGGATTAGAGTCCCCTTGCTGCCAAGCTAACAGTGGGAGGTTTTCTTGGTTTTCTTCTCTGTGTAACGCAAATGCGGGTTAGTTCCATCACTAAGTCCTCCACGAAGGCAGATTTCTCCCAATACTTGATCCAGGCGTTCCCCTGTCTTCTGGATTTGATTCATAATTACAAGGCTACGGAGTTGAACATTAATAGAAGTAAACCTAAAATTAGGTTTTCTGTTCAAATACAGTTATAAATTAAAATGTAAAAAATGACGATTGTATTACCATCTGTCGCCTTTTGGCGGATTACTAAATTTGGAAAAATTAATAAAGTAGAAAAACTGTTTTCCCCCGAGAGTTTATTACACAGTAATGATGAGCCGTGCTGAAGAAAAACGATCCCTGTCCGTGCGCAAAAAGCGTTTTTTTTCTTCTCTGGCATGGGCATTATCCATTCTTACCCTTTAATTTTCACTTATTTTCCAATAAAACCGTAATTTAGCCAATTCCAGCTACATTCCAACTCGATGGATCTCTTAAGAAACTTTCTTTTTCAACAGAAGAATTTTTTTTTTTTAAATTTTTCTTCAAAAGAGCAAATAAAATTAATATATTTTAAACGTGGTTGCATTTACTTACATTTCAAGTTCTTTGGCATTGGTCCCCGGCCTTTGCGGCCATTTTTTGCCCTATTCTCCCTGCTCGAGACTCGACGGCCTGGAGTAGCTGTAGATTGAGACTGAGATCTACTTGAGCTTGAGCCCCTGACTGATAAGCTTCTCTCCTCATGTTGCAGCTCAGTACCATGTGCCCATTCTGCTCAAACTGAAAACAGTCTTGACCTAAAAATTACAAAACACGATTCAATAATACAACAATTCGTAAATACAAATTGAACAAATTTTTATTTGATATTTAATAGAGAATCCAAAATTCATCTGTGTTACATTATAGTTTCTTAAAGGTCTCACAGAAGTTATATAGTTAGGACAAATTAACCGCATATACATGTCAAAGTTGTGATGAAATACAGACACAGACTCTGAATTGAAAACTTGTGGTATATTAATAAGGCACCTGAATATATTTTTCTTGCCATCTATGATTAAAACATCTATATATATAAAAATGAATGAATGCCTGCCACCATTATTAAATAAAATAATAAAAAATAATCATCATTTATTAGAAGTTTTTTTTTTTTTTTTTTTTGCATTTTATCTTCAGAAAAACGAATTTTATAATTATGTACAAAAAAATTTTAATTCGCTTAAAAAGTTCTCTAGATATGAAACCGTTTTCCAGACCGAACTAGTGAGACAATGCTATTTCATAGATTCAACATATTTTGAAGATGAGAAATCCAAATGTTTCGAAAAAAAGATATGTTTTTATTCAAGGATAGTACGTACGTTCTTCTGATTTCTGGTATTTTTCATATTTTAAAATTCAGAAATCCAAATCTTTCAACAGCAAAAAAGGTATGTTTTAATTCAAGAAAAAATACATATTTTTTATCTGATTCCGTAACCTAAAATATCATCTGCACTAATTAATTATCATATTCAAAGTTAGGTCTTTAAATCATTGATATTGGGTCTTTTTCTTTCTGCACGTACTAAGACCCAAGATCCTATCATTAGATCAAAAGTGATTCAGGCTGTGCACCACTGTATATATTAATTTAAAATCATTTTACCTATCTAGCTATTTTATACGCTTTTTCTAATAAAATTTACTCACCGTTTAATTTTTAAAGTAACGTTTAGTCATTTATCACCCTTACTACTTCTACGAAATAAATTCAGCCCAAAAATATATTATTCTATCAAAGGACATACAAGGGCATTAAAGAAATATAGCCAATCTTGCCAAATTCTGAACCAAAATAAATCAGCCAACTCCCAATAATTTTCAAGCAGAAGCCAAGAACTCTTAATCAAATTGCTAATTTAACCCCATCATTACAGAATAGCGTGAGACAGTTACGAGCATAGCCCCAACATTATCGTAATATATCCCACTCTTATTAATTTTTTTTTTCTTACTTCAAAAAAGGAATCAGTTTATCTAACTTGATTATTAAATGAATAATAGATACTCCTTTAAAGGTATGCGAGAGCAAGTTCTTTTATATGAATAATGAGAAAGCGGGTTATTTAAATGAGTTATACTTTCTTACTGCAGCTACTGGAATTTTTAGACTTGATTAATCTTGTCTGGAAGATTATGAATCTGTTTCTATGCATAACCGAAATTTCTTTAAATATATTATAATTTTTAAACTCTTCATCAGTAAAGTTCCCTTCAAACTTCGGTAAAGGCTCATTTTATTTAAGTAGGGAGTTTTCTGACTACCAATATTATTAGGCCCGTGTACAACTCTGTTATTAAATGTTGTGAGTGATCACATTCTATTTATTATGCTTTGTAGAATAAAAAAGGCAATAATGAAAAGAAAACAATGGGAAAAAGACCAAGAATTGCTATCTAAACAAGTAAGGCATTGCTTCTGTTTAATTCTTTTACACTGAATTGAACAAAACTATCCTTAAATCGGTAGACTTTGTAGTTCATAAGTTATTAAGGTTTTGAGTAAAAACAGTAAACATATTTTTATGTCTGACATTGCTATCTAGACAAGTGCAATATTGTTTCCTATATAATTTATTTTGCGCTGAATCGAATGAAATAAAAGTAAAGTCAGTAGAACGAATACCTAAAAAATATATAAATTTTTCATATAAAAAATATTATTTTCTACTCATACCAATTCACATGTTTGTCATTAATATATAGACAAGCGATGCATTGAATCGTATAGAATATTTTATGCTACTAGTATAGTTATAGAATATTTTATGCTAATTAGTTTTTGTTCCCTGTTCGCTCGATTCACCAAATCCGATGGTTACTACTCAATAATCCTCGCTTCTTTTTCTTAAAAGTCGATATTTTTCAAAAATAAACTAAGAAAAAAATAAAGATCCTTTTGTTTATGAAATTAAAATTATATGAGCTCTGCCATTGATAGAAAATGTTTTGAATATACCTTGTGAAGCGAAATAAGATATTTTTGCCTTCCAACTGCTATCTGCATGACTCAACAACACTCAACCATGACTGCCACCCTTATATATATGTATATATATATAAGGGTGGCATATATGCCCCTGCATATATATATATATATATATATATATATATATATATGTATATATATATATATATATATATATGCAGGGGCGCCCATATGTTTGAATTTAGGGGAGGGCTCATGAAAGAAAACGACAAATAGGTTAATGAATTAAAAAATTTATGAATGGAAATTTTATCTATTTAAATATTTTTAATTTAATTAGCTGAATAACTAATTAATTTAAATTAATTTCACTTTAAATTATACATGATTAATCAAATTTTAAATACACTAAATTGATAATCTTAAAACTTATCAAATAGAGGTTGACCCCTCCGCGCGCCCTTTAAGCAAGTGATAACGAAAGCAAACATGACCTTGAATTACTTTAGAAAATTTGGATTTTGTTGACTTGAAAAGGACTTCGATTCCGAAAGGCTTTATGTTCATTTTTTTTTTTTTTTAGAAATGCAAAAATTTCATTTTGTCCTATTTCGATTGGGCTCTAGTGAAAACGTAGGGCCCCTTCGGCCCTCCCCTATGGGTGCCCATGTATATATATATAGAGAGAGAGGGGGGGAAGAGGGAGATATAGAGAGAAAGAGGGAGAGCGAGAAGATATTTTGAAGTAGAAGATTATTAAAAATGTTTTTTAAAAAATTGTAAAATAAAATAAAATAAGGAAAAGAAATAATCTCCTCATCAACTCACATGACTAATCCGAAAAATACAGTGCATGTGTAGATTAAGATTTCTAAATAATTAAGCTTTCGGGACAGAGAAATTTTTCAACAGTAATGTATAAATAACCAATTTTTAAAGCAAAACAAATGAAAAAAAAAAATAAGCCTAAGACGCATAATATTGCTATAACTTTCAAACAAATTAGAAGCTCCAAAAAAATTTTATAAATTACATAAACAAAATAAGGCCCTTTTAGCATATCAAATTTCAACTCTATTCAATCTCTATTCAAATCTGAACTCGACCAGCAGGGTATTTGTTTTGCTACAAGTTTAATAATTATCAACTCTTGAACTAATATTGTCGAATGTTAATTTGCTTATTTATTTATTCATAATTCCTATACATTTTTAAACACACCTTATTAATTTCAAATTTGTTTCAGTGTTTCAGTTTGTTCAAGTGTTTGTGCAACAAAACTGCAACAAAGTTGTGGAAGCGTAAAGTAAAACTCTTCCAACAAAAGCATCGGTGCTTAATAGAGAGATTTATAGATGTGAGAAATCGAATGATATAAAAACCAAGTCAATAAAATCAATGGTTTGGAGTTACAAGAATTTTAAATATATTATGTATAAAAAGCACAATTTTTGATTAATACCTATTTACACATCTAACATTGCTACCTAGACAAATTAGGCACTGTTTCTCATTTATTATTTTATAGTAACAGTACAGATAATCACGATAGGCCTACTCTTTTTAGTAGCAATAAGGGTTTTTTGTATAAGAATGAAACTTTTGACTTATAACCCTTTGATGCATAAATTCATTATTACTTCGAAACTATTAGATCTACAGACTTTTGATTTCATTGATTCAATCTCGCTTAAAAAGTTCATAAAATAACACTACTTCACTTGGTTACATAACAATGTCGAACGCGTCAATATAATTTTTTAAACGAAATTTATTATAACTTTTTACCTATTAGTCCTGTTATACATAGAAACAATACCTCACCAACCTAGATTTCAGTGCTAGATGCGTTAATAGGTATAGATACAAATTTGTATTTGATATTCATAAAATCTCAAACTTCCTAACTATTAATCTGAAATTGGCTTCTCTCGGTTCAACATAGAGAAAACGCATTGAAAATAATACTCATTAGTCTAAGACAGTAATATTAAAAATTTATCGCTAATTAATCTTCTCTCTTTACCCCCCTTGGATAGGTTCCCACATATTCTCCAAAACTTTCCAAAGCTGTCAAATATGAACATTTTCCTCCAAATCAATTTCCGGTTGCGATGAAATTAATATGCCCTTGATTACTTGGAAGAAAGTATTATTTTTAAACTGCAAATATAGAGCGATATTCAGGGATTGAAATTTCATTTTAATTTTTCTAAAGTTAAGATAACCGCTATTAAATTAACCTTTCAGTTCTTCCCAATTTGTAACTCAGTTTTTCTTTTTTTTTCGTTGTCCACCCGAGAAATGAATTTTAATTGTAAGCATTTAACTTTACGCTTTCATTCTTATGACAGCTCACGCGTTTGATATTTCCATTTTTTGTTGCATTCGTGAATAATCAACGAGGGATTTCTTTGTGGCCCGAGGGTTTCTTATGAGAGAGATCTATTTATAGATTTTCCATTAGTGTAAACAATAGAATAAACAGTAGTATAATATACCCATGAAACGAATAACAAATCATATGGTGATCGGCAATTTCGATAAAAAAAACCGAATAGATTTAAAATATTCTGGAAATCGTGCTTTAAGATGACACTAAAGTCTCTTCTGTTAAAAGATTTATTAAACAAATGAAAAATCAATAAAAGATGTAAGAATTGAGAAATCGATGCCTAAAACGATACTTAAGCACCTTTTTTTCAACTAAAAAATCAAAAAAAAAAATTCTAAATAAAATTACTTTTTGTAAAATATCTGGAATAGCGAAGTAAAATTGTCCAAATAATGAATTTGGTAGGCCTGACCATAGTAATGATAACAGAATAGTCTATATGATAACAGTGGAGAACAAATTTTTTGTCACATTTTTACAAATACTTGATCTCGTCCAATTCGTGCGTGGGATCTGAAATTAGTTTTGCTTTTAAAACTACAGATTTTTTTTAAATGACATTTTGAGTTGAAATGTACCAATTTAGAAATGTTATACTGTACATAACAATGGATAGCGTAAATGTGGCGACATATTTCTAGGGAAGTTAAGGCACATCATCAGGATTAAAATGGCATAGAAACCCATGCCTAGAAATGTCGTCATATGCAGCTAGGGGTGCTTCTTTATTATGACCTGTTTAGAAGCACACGAAGGAAAAATTCATAATAGAAAGATGCCCCCCTAGAGGCGTATAACATTTTCGATATGTAAAAAAATATATAAAATAATAAATTATTTAAAAAAAAAAAAACTTTAGCTGGGACAGTTGCAAACCAACTGCAGATTTTAAATCTCATTCAACAGAAAACAAAAACAATTTTTCCCCCACAGTAAATTATCCATAAAAGTAATGTCGACTCTAAAACACAGGAGTCATTTGAAAATCAGGATATTTTTTCTAAATTACATTTAGTTTCGGTAAAAAGCTTTTAATGACTACCTGAAATCTCTCTACATTCGTGTCACGAGTTGGCAACTCAAAACAAATGCACGACTTTCGAAACTTAATAACTTTTTCTCTTCGAAAAAAAGAATAATTTCAATCTGAACAAAGTGCCAAAGTATCTTTTTTCTTTCTTTTTCATCGAGGAACTTAAATGTAAATCAAAACTGAATGGCGACTTTTACGTAAAATATGCAAAAATCCGACATACATTTACCTTTGAGCGGAATTAGGGTTTTGAATTATTCATGGTTGTAGGCAGAACCGTAATTTATGGAACCCCGCTAATAGGATGGAAAATTACGATTCTGTACATTATTTTCGTTTGTTTTTTGTTGATTAATGAAAGACATGCCAACGAAAAACTTTTCACTCAGAAAACCCTTCCAAAGAAACGGGTTTAAGAGATATCCTGCTTTATCATCGAGAATTGATTTGTTAGCTAAGGTCAAGCAAATTGAAAAAACAATGAAATTTAGGATTTTTATAACATTTGAACGCTTTTGAGCCTGTGTTTGATTGAAGTATCTTATTTTACAACCGTCGTTGAACTTCCGGCCCAATTTTTGGAGTTTACGACTAAACTAATTTTCAACTCCACTGCCGCCTTGTAATTTTGAACGCAATCCAGAACCTAAAAGTACTCCTGGCTCAAGTAATGGAAAAAAAATTGTTTTCATTGACGACTTTTTGGTGGAACAAATCCGTGTTTGCGTTACATGGAGAAGAAAACCGCAAAAACCTCCCACGGTTAGCCTGACGGCAAAGGACTCTAACTCTTCATCCATCTACCACTGAGGATATTTTACTTCAATATTGTGGTCGGTGTGAGCTGGGTGCGGAATTCGTATCGCTGGGATTTGAAACCGGGTCACCTGATTGGGAGGCGAGTGCTCTACTCCCTAAGCCACCACGGCCCCAATTGAACTATTTTATCGAATCGTTGAACAGCTGATCCAATTATTTAGTTTACGACTACCAATGTTTACCTCTGGTACCCCTTGTAATTTTGAATCTGATCCAGAAGAAAAGGGAGCTCACGTAGTGGGAGAAATTTGCCTTCGTCAAGGACTTTTTGATGAAACTAACCCACATTTGCGTTACATAGTGTAAAAATACATACATTTCAAAAGTAAATTTATTTATCTCATTTAATAAATTATTTAAAAAAGAAATAAAAATTAATTCTATGCAGCATTTTAAAAAATATTCTCTAAAGAATCTTTGCGTGTGAATTTTTGCTTTTCCTCAAATGGTTTTGAACAATTTCAATGTTTTGTACAAATATATTTGATAAGTTTATTTCTTCAACTGTTATGTTGTAATATAAATGCAATTTTAAATAAAAATAATACCTTAACCTCTAATAGTGTATATATAAATTGAAATGATTATTGAAGTGAAACTTCTTGTGCGACCTCCAACAAGGTTCCGTTAAACGTTTAACGCTACCGTTGTCATGGAAATAAGATTTCTCTTTACGTTCGTTGAGCGCACGAGGTAAGAGAAAAACATAGTAGGTAATATTGGCGTTAAAGAAAACAAAGTGATATTTTTTTTAAAATTCGCCAAGAATACCTTACTGAAATTTAGAACATTTAGAAATAAGCTGATTTCTTATTATAATTTTTTTTTAAATATATTTATTTATTAATATTTTTTAACTAAGCGAAAAAAAATTTTAATGAATCAAAGTATTGTATTTAAAAAGTTAATAAGTATATTTTTTTTACTAAATACAATTAAAAAAATACTTTGATGCACATAGATACTCTGCTTTAGATACTTATTTTTCTATGTTTTTTTATTTTTGCCGGTTATTATTTTATAAGTGAAACTTCTAATGCGACTTCCAACAAGGTTGCGTTAAACGTTTAACGCTACCATGGAGTGGGTATGAAAGCACTGTTGCGTTAAACGTTCAACGCTCCTGGGGAGGGGAAATAGAAAGAGACAGAGCGAGAATGAATGCGTGGCACTCGAACGCATGCGCGTAAGAAATGATAATTAAAAGATGCGATCAATTGTGAATTGTAAGCAATGTTAATAAAGTTTGTCTTAAAGAAACAATATGATTTCACTAAAAATCAATTTCCACCCCTTCCTATTTTCATTTCCACATTACGAAGTTTCACTTCTTCCGCGCGGAGGGACTCCACGCACTATTTTTTTTTACTTAGTAATTATAACACTATTTTCAAAGATTCGGTGAAAATTGTATAATTGAGTTTTAAGGATTCGGTGAAAATTATATAATTCGGCTTTAAGAATTGGACGAAAATTACATAATTTTGATTTTAAGGATTTGGTTCAAATTGTATAATTCAGTTTTAACGATATCAAAATTTTAAATTTTACGACTACTAATGTTCAACTCTATAGCCTTGTAATTTTGATTCGAATCCAGAAAACGAGAAAACTCCTTTATCAAGTAGTAGAACTTTGCCTTCGCGGGGGACTATTTGAGGGAACTAACCCGCATTTGCGTCATATGGAGAGGTAAACCAAGAAAACTTCCCACGGTTAGCTTGACAGCAAGGGGACTCTAACCCATGATCCGTCTACCACTGAGGATATTTTACGTCAGCACCGTGGTCGGGACGAGCTGAGTGAGGAATTTCTGTCGACCAACCATCGTTGGAATTCAAACCGGAGTCACTTCGTTGGGGAAGGAGGCCACGACAAAATTAAATATCTAGAAAAATCTCTAAAATTAATTGATGAAGGTTACACTTTATAAAGTACTAGCTGAATACCCGTTCTTCGCACTGGGTAAATAAAAAATAAGTAAAAAAATTAATAAATCAGTGCTGAATGTAATGAATCAGTACTACAAAAATTTATTAAACAAAATGACAAATTAAAAAAATAAGTAAGAATTGAGAATAGGATGTCTAAAACGATACTTATGCACCTTTTTTCAATTAAAAAGTTTAAAAAAATTTTATATGAATTTCAAACCCGACACCACCGACCCCAGTACTGACGTAACGTATCCACAGTGGTAGACCGATCATGGGTTAGACTCCCCTTGCCGTCAGGCAAACCGTGCGAGGTTTACCTCTCCAAGTAACGTTAATGCCGGTTAGTTCCATCAAAAAGTCCTCTAGGAAGGCAAATTTCTCCCCATAATTAATCCCGGAGTTCCCTTGTTTTCTGGATTGGGTTCAAAATTACAAGTCTGTGGAGTTGGAACATTGGTATTCATAAAGCCTAAATTGGGTCAGCTGTTCAACGACGGCTATAAAATAAAATTTGGCGTGGTAAGGTCACATCTGACTCTCGTGTCATTAAAGATTCCATTCAATCCAATTCCATTATTTTTATTAACGCAAAGGTAGTATTATGGGAAAGCAATTTCTGGATCTTTACAAACCATTGCCCTTTTTAACCCAGCAGTTATAACGACAAGCCTTACATTTGCCGCTAGTTTGCTGTAGTATCTCGTGAATAATTTATAAAATATTGGATAATTTTACACATTTTATGCGAGACAAGCTATGCATTCTCTAAAATCAAAATGAGAAAAAATTGTTACTTGCGTAAAATCCTGCTGATCATTTTCGGCAAAACCAAAAAAGGGCACCAAACGGCAGAACTTTTCGACAACTATGGGAAATTAAAAACCAAATAGTACATGACTATTCTTTTAAGGTTTTTCATTGAAATAGCTTTTTTGTCTCCGATATTAAAACATATATCATCAGCATCATAGTTGGCCAGACAGCCCAATGTGAGCCAATGCCTTCCTCTGAAAAATTTTCTCCATGACGGCTTCCGATTTACCTTTGATCTCCAATTCTTTTCATTAATTGCGAGAAAATCAGACTCCACTGAGTCAGCCCATCTAAACCATGGCCCTCCCCGCTTTCTTGTTCCAGTGGGTCTAAAAAGCAGTATCTTTTTTATTGTATTGTCATCATTCATTGGAATCATGTGGGACATCCAATTCATTCTATTTATTTTTATGTATTTAATAATATCAAGTTGTTTATAAATCTTGTACAGTTCAAAGTTAAATCTCCTTCTCCAGTTATTGTTTTCATTTACACTACCAAGTATACTCCGCAAAATCTTTCTCTCAAATGTTGCAATACAATTTTCCTACTGCTTTGTCATTGTCCAAGCTTCAAAAGCGTATGTCAGGACTGGCCGGACAAGAGTTTTGTAGATTAAGAGCTTTGTTTTTCTAGAAAGAAACCTAGATTTAATAAATCTTCTCAGCCCATAGACAGTACTATTTGCCAGATAGAGTCGATTTTTTATTTCCGGATTAATTCTATTGTCAATGGTAATAATTGATCCTAAGTAAGTAAAACTCCTTACTGTTTCAAATCTATAAGAATTTATTTCAAGATAGGGATCTGGGACTCTTGTTTCTTGAGAATAACATATTTTGTTTTCTCTACATTTATGACTAAGCCCATTTGCCTTGCAGCCACCCAAAGGGCAAGAAATGCCTCTTTCAGGGCAGGAAGGGAACGAGCAATTATGTCGATTAAAACATATATATATATATATTTTAAATTAACTTTTTGTTTTAATTTCCCTTAATTAATTGTTATATCAATTAACGAGAATTCGTTAATTTTCATTCATTATTTTAATTCCATTGCACTGGTTACAATATGAAAAGCTGTCCATGTGGCAGAACTCTGTGCCTTCTCTCCTGGTCGACGAAGTTTTACACGAGTACCAAAAAATGCATATCAAACGTAGAAGAAATTAACGCAAAAGTAATGCATTCGAAATAGATTAGAAAACTGCAAGAAAAATAAGAAAATCTCAGTAAATTGAACAACGTCAAAAAAAAGAAAGAAAGGAAAAAAATGAGGCAATTAGTAGTAAGCACTACACAAAGTGATTTCAATAATGCAACATTCTTCTCTGAGTAATTAGATGCACCGCAAAGCACGCTGGGAAATTTCTTTTTCTTTTTTTTAAAGTAATTTCCTTGAATAAACACAATGACAAATGCATCAACTTTTCTGTCTTAATTAAACATAACCAAAGAGTAATTAAAATTGCTCCCTAATGACAGTAATATGTTTGACAAGTACGCCAACAAGGTAAACATAATTAGCGCTAATTATTTAGCGGCATGATTTAGAAGAAGAGAAAATGTATTCCGCTTTTATCAACACAGCCATAAAGTAAACAATGTTCACTTTCAATAAATAACTGGGCATGTTATGTCATGTTGGCTTAAATTAGAAGCTAATTATCTTTAAGAGTGACAACGATTTTCTTCCTCTTTTACACGTTTCCTTAATCCAGTACAACTTATTGGTTTTATCCAAGAATTTGGAGTAGGATTCGAAGAAAAATATGATCGAGTCGGAGTCGTAAAAATTTCCTCGACTCCAGTTAGTTAAAAGTTGATAATTTTTGTGTTAAAAACAAAAGAGGTTTTTGATCTAATGAAAATATCTGCAAATATTTATAAATATCTGAACAAAAAATATGACTTGAATAAATATTAAGACAATCATTTAAATTTTAACCAATCGCAAACGTAATTTTTGACCCTATGTTAGCACTATTGTAAGTATATAATTTCCAAAAATTATTTAGAACGTTTTCGAGTAGATAATTGAATTATTGATTTGATTAAATTATTATATAAATAAATAAATTATTAGTAAGTTAGATTTTGATTTATAAGTTCTAAAAGCCAAATTTGTTTGGCTAAGATGAATATTCAATTAAAAAAGATGTGAAAGTGTATCGTTTATAATAGATTTCATTGTACAGTCACTCGAAAAAATATTTTTTCGAGTGACTGTATCATGTATCATTTATAATAGTTTCCTAGTTCATTAACTTTCACTATATATACTTTCACTATACGATATTTTCATTTCACTAGACAATCTTATTGTAATAAGATGCATGCGAGTGTGTATATGAGATATTGAAACCTTATCTTGTAATATTTTTGCAGAATTTCCGTATTTTGTACAAATGTATTTTTGAAAATGTATTTAAGCAACCATAAATTGGTGTTTAAGTCGAACATATCAACTATCGGCACCACAGTTAGATCACACCAATTTTATATCTGGTTTTAGCAAATAAAACTCTGAAATTGGTAAAAAAAAAAAATTATTATTATTAATATAAAAATTTATATAAATATTAACATCGAGCCCCCTAATTAAAGTAATCCTAACTTTTTACATATACCTATTTATTTTTAATGAAAAGAGAATTTCAAAAGGCGGAAAATCATACGCATTTTTGTTAACCTTAAAAATAGTATAAAAATTTAATAACTCTGAAACCAATTTAAATATTAAAAAAAATAATTAATTTTTTATTATTGTTCATAAGAGTACGTAGTTAAAGACACGAACAAAATCTACTACTATTTCATCCGCGTTTGCGGCAGATAACTATAAGTTTGAAAGAGTTTCCCGTTTTACCTACCTTTATTCAATTATTAATTAATGATACTAACAATACATCCGAAAAGTTAACTCTAGAGTACCAAAAGGAAATAAATGTTTTAACTTATACATATTCAAGAAAAAACTGCATACTAAGGAAATCAAGTTAAAGATCTTTATAACAGTACTCAGACCTACAGTTACGTATGACAGAGAAACTTGAACTGTAACAAATAAATACGAATCTAACCTACTAATCTTCGAAAGGAAAATTTTGAGAAGAATTTTCGGACCAATTAAGGTGAATAATACACTGTGGTGAATAAGAAACAATAGTGAACTGGATCATTTTAATCAGATGAAAAAACATAATACGCTTTATTAAAGCCTAAGGCTTGGCATGTTTGGGGCATATTGAAAGATTAAATGATAATAGAAATTTAAGAAAACGTTTAAAATGGAAACTTTAGAAATTGAGATCAAGAGGAAGATCGAAAAAGAGATGGTTGGACGATACCAAAGATCTAACCACCTAGAGGGTGAAAAACTTGAAGTTAAAAGCTAAATATAGAAAAGTTTGGAACTACATTGTTCAGCAGGCCAAGGCTCACAGCGGGCTGTGGTACAAAGACGCGATAGAAGAAAAATTTACATTTTACTGCAACTAATTTCTGCATTGCATTTTACCAGCAATATAAACTATTTAGTCACTCCAACATCTAATTTGAATCTTATTATTAATCGATACTTACTTCGCTTTTTTTTCCCTTACTTTACTTTTTTACTAATTATAAAAAATTACTTTATAATTAAAAATTATTTTATTTGTTACCATATTTAATAATTAATAAATAGTAGGTAATAATTAATAATTGTAAAAGAATAGCTAAATACGTTTATGATAAAATTTCTAATCTGGCAACAATCAATAGAAACGATTAGTAGATTGAAATATTTGACACGCTACGATATATGTACTATGGAGGATGATCCAAAGACACATGCCATCACAATTTTGATCTTCTGCAGAGGGGATGGGTCCACTTTACTGTAGAACAGTTTAAAGAGAACCGATACTGCGCGCCCTCGGTACCTATGCAGGCTGATCAAAGTGGTCACCCACCCGTTTATGACCGCAGCCAGTGATGCTTGAATTCGGTGTTCTACTAGGAACCGTGTCTTTACGATCAGCGGGACAAGAACGAAATGGCATCATGTTTCATCAAATCTTGTTTGTTTGAAAACCATCTGAAAATGATTTGCAAACTGCATGAGCTCAACAGTGGTGGAAAAGATTTACCGATATTTACCGCTTAACTTAGCGAGAATTCAGTAATTTATTAAAAACAAAATTTCCTTTCAAATTGCGCTGATTTTAGCCAGAATATTAATGAATTTCATTGCAAATAAAAGTGTATCCAAGTTTAAATAAAAGTATTTTTATTGGATGCTCATAGTGGTTGATGAGCATTAAATATTTTTAGTTTTTTCATAAAAATAAAAAAAAATTAAAAAAATATATATATATAAAAATTTCAAGTGTTATTAAAACATTAAAGTGTTTATAAAACTTTTTTAGTTAATAAACTAAGCGATGTGCAGTGTTATGATACAGTAAGTGACGCTCATTTTTTTCCATAATATGAAGCTCCACAAATTTACAATATTTCATGCTCTTTTAAATGAGTAAGAAAATAAACAATTTTATAGCTGATTCTTCCCCAAATTAATCAATGATCAAAACATCGGGTCTTGGTATTTAATTTATTTTTGGCTCATAGGTAGAACTCAAAGAGTATATGAAAAATATTAAGATTTCAGAATTGTATGAAAATATCAAGATTTCAGATTTGTAAATTCTAAAAATTTCAAAGATACATAGCTCCAAAATAAATGGTTAAATAAACCATTTATTTTTTGGAGTTATGCATCGTTGAAAGTTTGAAAATTTAAAAATTTTTGCAGTCTTCAATTTTTAAACACATTTAAGTAGAGACTTAATTGACAATCTAGGGAGCTCAATTTTGTGGTCATTTTGACCAGTTTTTAATAGCATTGTTACATGACTAAGTTGTTATTAAAATTTAATTTATTAAAAGAGATAAAATTAAATTCTTAAAAAATTCAAAATCAAAGTTCTTAGTTTTTTTTGTTTGCTTTTTTTTTTTTTTTTTAAATTATATATCAAAAAAAAACTTTTTATTTAGTTTGCTTTTTGCAATGCATGTGAAAATTTCAAGATGATATTCATATAGCATCATAAAGAAAAAAATATTTTTTAATTTAACAGTGAAATATTCTGCAGATCATTTTACTACATGATTTATGTCATTGCTTAACAAGATAATATTTTTTCCCTTGTGATCCCATCTTAAAATTTGGCACATGCATGACTTAAATGATGTTAAATAAAACTATATTTTTTCAAAAAATTTTAATTTTGAGATTTTAAAATTTAAAATTTTTTTAATAAATTTATATTTATGACCAACTAGGCCATGTTATATATTTTATAAAATGCCATGAAAAAATGAAGAAAATGACACAAAATTTAGCTTTCTAGGCCAAATAGTTCTAGCAGCTGTTTACATATTCTAAAACTGTAAATAATTAGGGAATATTCAAAATTTCAAAAATTTATAACTCAGAAACAATTGAAACAAAAACTCTGAAACTTTCGAAAAATTTTCAATTCCTGAATTTTTCTGCCTAGAAGCAAGTTTAACAAGCAAGCTAAAATTATTTGAATTCCAAATTTTTGACTCTTAATTTTTTTTAATTAGTTGATTTGATGTGGAATTATCCTTATAAGAACTTAAAACAGCTAATATAAATAATTGATAAGAAACAAACAAAGGCAATAAATAAAAATCAAATAATAAATTTAAATATTTTAATATGAAACAAGACAAACAATACTCAAGGTTATCATGCTGAGTAACACAAATAAAATAGTCACAAAAGAAAAACATAAGAAATTCAGATCTATAAAAGCATTTCATGAACAAAATTCAGCAAAACACAAACTAAAATAATACAAAACAAAATATAAATTAAAAACAAATAATTAACTAAAAGGGTAAAAGAAAAATTATAATTGCACAGCTTGGAAAAAAAAAATCAAAATTATAACCTGTAGTTAAATGTAAGTAACAAAATCAAATTTACTGTTCATATATTTAAAATTAAATAAAGAAATCAAATAATAACATCGCACTTAAATTCTTTTTTTGTTTATTTTTACAGCATATTTTTTGCCCACCTACTCCATCAATCACCCCAAGGCATTTTAAAATTAAAACTGTAGATGTTTTTATATTTTTATGCTTTGAGTATTATTTAGTTGAAACTTTAAAAGAAATAATATAAATTTTGCAATCTGAAATGCAATTTATCATTCTACAAATGCTAAATTGCTTTACATCCCTTCTAATAGAAAAAACTAGAGATTTCAAACCATCACTGCCATGAAGTTATGCATTTCATTGTAAACTGCAAACTTCGTTTCTTAATAAATATTAGATTTTTTTTTGTGACATGTTTTTCAAGTTTATTATTTACCTTTCAAGTGTGAAAAAATGTATGATATTTTCTATGCATGAAATAAAAATATTTGTAGCAAAAAAAGGTGAATCTCCGAAGGTAATTTAGTTCTAGGAGTTCCCCAAAATGTAATTAGCTAATAATTTTGTAGAGTTATTTTATCTTCAGATTTATTTTAACATAAATATTTTTTAATTGGTTTTTATCTTAGCCAAATACTAGATCAAAAGTAAAATTTCATAGCAATCTGATCCAGATCTTTTCAGTAGCAAAAGTAAAACCAAAGTCCTAAAGTTACGTTTGAAAATTTTTATGTGCACTTGTCACAGGTTTAATAAAGTTTTTTTTTTTTTTTTTTTTTTCATATTCAAAAGTCTTCTCAAAAAAATGTACAGAATATTTCTTAAAGTTTCAAAAACATAAACACATTAATATCGGAAGATAAAACAAAACCACATTAAAATCTGAAAATATGTATTAGAAAATAATAAATTTAACCCATAAAACTTCTTTATATGACTGAACTTGATTTTGTTTGATTTATAGTTGAATTTAAACTCAAAATTGTTACTCTACAAAATCCTGCACTTGAAACTTCATAAATGGTGAGACATGTTCAAATTTATATGAACTTTTGTTAAACTTACTTAACTGAGAAATAGTGCGCAAAATTTGTTATACAAATAAAGAAACATATATTAAGCAAATTATACTGCTTAAAAATTATCCTTCAAAATATTTCATTATTAATGGTAATTAAATTAGTTTTTTTAAATAGTGTCCCCAATAAAATACAGTGAAACCTTGGTTAAACGGACACTCTTGGGACCGAAAGTAATATTTGTTTACGAGAGTTGTCCATTTATGGGAAGGGTACTCTAATAATGAAATTTAACACCATAATGTCTTTAAAATATTTTCAGTGATATAGAAATAAATAAATATTCTACAAGGATATTTATGTAAACTTTAAAAAAAAAATTCTATATAAAAAGAAAAATTTTGATGTAAATACATAATTCTAGATGTAGCTACAGATAAATGAATATAATTTTCCTATTAACACAGATATTCAAATTAGTCATATGATACTGAATAGGAGCTTTTAATCCTCAGTCGGTTTCAATCATTAGGTTTACACCCCCTAACACCTACCTATCACTTGATAGGACGCGTGGTTACTACCTCCTTGAAATTAAACCTCCAGCGATTCACAGGAAAAAGAAAGCAATACATACCTGAAAGGTAGGAGGATCTATGGAGTTAATATATTCACAATTGATTTATCAAGTATTTGAATAAATGTGTCATTTATATGAACACCACAAAGATTATATTTCTGTTCTCTTTTTTTAATCTAGCTATTTTAAATACAGCCTTTAAATTGATAAGAAAATGAAAGATATTTCCTACAGGGAAGAAGCAATGAGAGCATTTAACAAGCATTTAAGATGTCATTTCAGCTTGTGGGTCTCATAACCTGCATTGTCCAGATGAGGAGATCAGAAGAGGCTGCTGTCCAAATTATTTCACATGAGCAGTATCATTTTCTCTCCTTTCAAAGTGACAGGAGGAAGATTGATTCTATAGTAGCGAAAAAGCTTAACAATATTTTTAATTATGGATTAAGCAAAAAAATTTAGATGCCCTAAAAATAGTGAATAGTTGCATATTTTTTTCGTGGAATGTAAAGCAGAAATAGTTTGTTTTTAAATTTAGAAAAATTATCGTCCGGTATGAAGAGATAGAAAATAATGTTTCAGGGCAAACGGTTATGGAAGTGTACGCTTTGAAGAGAATGTACATAATGGTTTTATTCATAGAAGATTTACGGGGAATGAAAAATAAGTCCGTATTGAGAGGTGCCTGTTTCATAGGTGTGTCCTTAACAAGAGGTTTCACTGTATTTAAAAGCTTTTAAAGGCACTGCAGGATATATCAGTACTATGAAATTCTCTAAATTCTCTTTCTAATTCTTATTTTTTAAATCTCCAATTTTCATACATAGCTAAACACAAAAAAAATTACATTCACATAAATTATGCAAAAGTAACGCAAAATACTAATATTGAAAGACATGCATGTAAACAAAATGTTTTTGAAACTTATGCATTCATACTTAATTTAATATTTAACTCTGCTTTAAGGAATGGATTGGACAACAATAAATACAGTAAATATCATTTTGATTTTAACTTTCAACCTACTTAAAAAATTAACTTATAATTAATTATTTTTTTACTGAGTTTACCATCACATTATAATTAGCAATAGTTGAAAAGAACAATTTTTTGATATATAAACGTTTACATTTTTTTTTTTTTTTTAATAGCGAAAATGGAGGTTAAAAATGTGAACCCTGTTTAGAAGGAAATTAGTTCATTTGTTTCGAAAAATTGTTTAGATCACCCATGTGCTAAAAAATAATTTAGAATGAATAATTCTGAATTTAATACTACAATAATGGTTAGTGAAAACATGTACAAAATAAAGAAAGTTCAGCCACATTATTAGACATTCCTTAAAATTATACATTTAGTGTAGGTGGCTAAATACTAAATAGTAAATGAATATTCAGGTCATCTATCGAGTAGAAACAAATATTTATGCCTCTTAAATAAGACAAATCTATGTATGAGTTATAAAATTAAGTCTGCATGTTGCAATTCAATGCAACTAAAAGTATTAAGTAACTTTCAAATAATTAATTTTACAGAAATATATGTAAATAAAATGTAAAATTATATCACGTTTGTGCATAAAATGGCAAGTTAGCATCACTCAAAATTTTTAATACAAGATAGTTTTAAAGCTTAGCCACAATAAAATAGACATAGAAATATATAATTGAAAACAATAATTATTTAATTTTCATAAATTATTAATAGATATTATAAAAGATTTCTTTCTTGTTAAGCAATCATAAGCGCGTCAAACATATAGTGTGTAAGAAAAGGAAATTTTTAACTTCAATGTAACACTATGTACGCAAACTTTGACTAACTTTGAATGACTTTGACCTACTGATCGGATCTTCACATATAAAGACACAAAATTATTGAAAATTATTTTTTGCATGGAATTGTCTTTGTATGAGTAAATTTTATCATTATGTGAAAAAAAAAAAAAAAATATTTCAAAAAATTCTAAAAATATGACAAAATACACAAAAAGTAAAATTAACATTAAGGGTACGAGCTTTGGACTGCACTCCTGACCAAACAATTGTGACTATATTACAGATTGCAGCTGAATCCGTCAAAAAAAGGTATGTTTATTCAGAGAAAGTACGTTTCTGTATCTTATTTCATAATTTAAAATATCACCAGCATTGATTAACATATTTGAGGTCACCCTCTTGAACCATTAAGATTGAATCCTAGTATCTGAAGATCTGATCAAAAGTTTTTCAGGGTGGCTCATTTTATTTCTGTACACTGTACATCAAAAACAATAAGTAAAAGTATACTAAATCACATGCTTTTAAACAAATCTAATTTAAGTATTACTTTACATGACACTTTACATTTCGAACAAAATGTCAAATCGATAAACGAAAACTGTTCTCAAAATTTTAACGTTTTTTCTTTTTCTTTTTTTTACTTATTTTCAGATTTAATATTCACCAAAATTGATTATAATAAAAAATATGTTATCCAATTAGATAGAAAAAATAACACTTAAATTTAATCCGATTGTAAAGTGAAATAAACTGTATTCATTCATTAAAAATTAGTTACTGAAACCTCATTATGTTTTCAATTAATTTATGATTCATTTTAAGATTCATAACATAAAAACAGCTCATAAAAAATAACTGAATAATTTAATGACTTCATACACTATTTTCCTATAATGTAAAAACTATACTCAGCAAGAAATAATACATGTTTTAGAAGTTTGCTTTTGAAAGTAAATATTTTTTAAAATTAGCGTATAATATGAAAACTGAATGAAGAAAAAAGAATGAAAAGTGTAATTTAAGGGCAAAGATTGGCAATAAAACAATTTCTGTGGGAAACAAAGTGCAATTAATTGGCAGCATAATATGTAATAATACCTACAATAAAAATTAAATATTTTGTTAAAACCTAAACAAGAAATTAAAATGGCATAAATTTTGTAAGTCAAATTAAAACTATAGACAAAAATTATAAGTATATATATGCATAAAATAAAAAACTTTAACAAATCGTTTTTTATGTTATTTCTTTATCCAAATTCTTAATTTATTATTCAAAATTAAAATTAATTATCATGCAAAAAGACAATCAGTGTGCACACATATTCTCAAAAAAGTAAACTAAAAAAGAAGTGATTAGTGATAAATAACTTGAACGCTTTTTTTCTGTAATTTAAACTAAACATTTAAAGATGCCTTTAAAAATTTCATTTAAAAAACAATTCATTAATATACCTCAAGAAATAAAAGAATCTTATAAAAATTTATCTAGTTCAGAATAATCCTTACAAAATAAATATTTGTAATATCAATCAGAATTAAATCTATAAACAAAAATAATTTTACCAGCGAGTAATTATTATTTAAACAATGACTTAATATTTTTATATGAAATATGAATAAAAAGGCAGCGTTTTTAAGGAATGTTGGCTTATTTTTACAAAAAGGGCAAAGTGGACGCATCAAAGGGTAAGCAGGACGGGCCGCGCTTTTAGAAAAGCGTAGGGATAATCCTTGTCAAAAATGAATACAGAAAAATGTACTTATTAAAGGTCATGATTTCTTATTTAAGAGAAGAAAAAAATAAAACACAGTTAAAACAATATAAAAGAAACAACCTGAATTTTGATTTAATCTTTAAAGCTTCAAAGAAACAGCCAACTCTTGATTATTTATAGAATTGCATTGGACAGCAACTAAAGATCAGATATTTTTGAAGAGAATCAGACGAATGGTCAAAATATATAACCTCAGTATATTTTATCAAGTTAAAACATCTTGTGCTTTTATAGGCATATTTTTTAAGAAAATTTTGTATATTTAAAATATTCAAGATAAGAATTTATGAAGATTAAAAAGAAAGGAGACGAAGAAAAAATAAATATAAAATATCCTTGATTCGAGTGGAAAAAATATTTTAGGACAGAATCACATGCAGGTAAAATACTAACAATATTTACTGTAGCAAACACAAAAAACTGTACTGGAATTCAATAGCAGATAACAGCATCTTTACTGTATATTTTCTAAACACTCTGAATATTTAGGCCATACTTCTGTTTTCTACCTTGACTTTATATCAGCAAAAGAAAAAAAAGAACAGCGTGCAGTTTTTTAGGGAGAGGAGAAAAAAATCAAAACAGACCTCGTAATAGAAAAATCTTATAAACACAAAATTCTATGAAAAAAAAACTAATACTGGAAAAAATTATTAATGCTATATTAAAAAGAACAAACTAATACAGTATACTTTAGATATCTCAAAGTTTAAGAGACGCTAAAAGAATTTCGAGATAGTGAGTTTTTGAGATAACAAGTTCAGAACTATATATGTTCTAAAAAGTAGAAATATATATTCTACAATAATTTACTAAAAATTGGTCATAAAATCAAAGAATAGCTACCAATAATTATATGTGTAATGATAGTTGATTGTAAGTCTAAATTCAGTAATGATAATTTTATTTTTAAAAGTAAGACAGAAATAATTATGCATTAAATATAAAAGAATTGATTTACAATAAACTTACATAGTAATTTTTTCCAATAAATTCATTTTTTGTTTCGAAAAATATTCGACATAACAAGGTTTTGAGAAGGGGAAAATATTTTTTTGACATAACAAGATTTTCGAGATATCGAGAGTATACTGTACATAAATTGTAGTTATCTATCTCATGATGTCTTCAAAAAAAACATCCCTTTTTATCACTTTCAATTTTTTGAGCAATATTAGGAAAAATTAATTTTTGACTATATTGTCATGGAGGAACAACGGTGAATAATATGGGAACCCCGCAGCACTCGCCAGATCGCGAGCACCCCATACCTCTGCCATCCAGGCTCTCCCTTATCTTCTGTTCTTCATATTCCAACCTCTGTTCTAGTTTGACTTCAGGGGGTGCCTGCTCATTTAGGAGCTTCTCATGCTGCCTCAGCCAGTATTCATGCTGCTTTTGGTATTCCCTCAACTCTGACAAAGTCCTTTGGAGAGATCTAACAAAACAGATACATATTTATAAATTTGCAACTCAAAATATTCAAAATTTAAGCTATAAGCATACTGTTGCAGTAGAACAATTAAGAATCCAATGAAAGGAATACGTGTTTTAGATAAATATCACAAATAACTTGGACTATGATTATTCATATTTTTACAGCATATTGAAAAAAAGGAATAAGTTTTTCCCTATTCCAGATTTTTTCTTTTTTGAATTTTACACATCAAAAGAGCTGTTTTTTCTCCTATTACCTACCTCTATTAAAAAAAGATACAAAGAGGAAATGGTAGAAAGAAGAAAATTGATGCATAAAGAGAGAGCATATATACCTCCTTTACTTATTTATTTTCTTTTTAATAATTTTATAGCTTTGTATTTGATTTGGAAGGGAAAGGATTGTCAAGCCATTATATTTAAAAGCAAATATATAATATGAATTAACCAGAACACAATATCTATTTCAAACTATCATGCGAGGGCATTATTCCCTCTTCCCACTTTTAACTAAAATTGTAGTAATACATTTTTATAATTTTGGGGTACTTGGAATGTGTAGAAAATAAAATGAAAATTGAAAAAAAAAAACAATCATTTTGGTTGAATTTTAAAAAGAATTTTGGTGTTATTTGAAGTACGTACATCCTTAAAAATGTATGCTAAATTTTGCTAAAATTATGCTAAATGTATGCTGATGATGTAAACCATACAATAGGAGTATGACTGACTCATAAAATAATAAAAAATAATACAGTTAGGCAGAAAAAAATCAGGCAGTTTCTTTGGGTGCTTAATTGCACATTATTTAATATTTAAAAAAAAAATATTCTGATGGAACAAAAAAAAATTACTCATGTAATTAAATGATAATAATTTCTTTAGCTTTTAAATAGTAGGACTCTAAACAAATTTGTACAAAAAGAATTCTTTTAACAGAATGGAAAGAAACTTGTTCACAAAAAACTAAAAGAGTCTTAGTAGTCATCCTTTAATGTAAGCAAATGTTTCATTTACTTTTTCCTTTCGTTTTTCTTTCAAAATGGCAATTAAATAAAGCAATTTTTACAATTGTAACTGCAATTTAATTTTAATTGAACAAGAAAAAACTTTAAATCATCAAGACAAAGCACTGATTACTAAATTTTAAATATTTTTTTCCCTATTTATTGAATAGGAATTATTACAATTATTAAATAAAACAACATAAAATGAAATTAGATTTTTTTTTTAAATAGAAAACTAAATTCAATACAAAATTTAAAAATTAACTAAAATTAAACTTAAAATTACACTTAAAAATTACACTTAAAATTACACTTAAATTAAAGCAAAAAACAATCTGAATAAAATACAAATGTAAGAAAATGTGAGGAAAAAACAAACTTTTTTCTATACTACATTTAAAGCCTAATCTAAAAATCTATATACATGGACAGTAAAGAACAAAAACTATTTTAATGAACATGAAAATTAAACATTAAAATTGTTGATTTTTAAAAAGAAAACTTTATTTTTTTATAAGCAACAATTGAACTTCATAGATAGTAAATTTTCATAGAAATTGTCTTCCACTAAATATTGCTACGATTTCTCTTTAACAAAATCAAAAAAAAAAAAAAAAACTAATTTTTAACTAGAACTATGATTTACAGTTTCTTGGATTCTAAATTAATTTTAATTTTATGAAAGCAACAAAAAAAAAAAAAAAACGACACATTAAACCAAAATTTATGTTTAAAACATTTAAAAGTAAATTTAAATCTCTGTTTTACATTAATGACATTTTACAACTATGTATAGATAATTAAATTGTGTGGTTAAGCACATAACTGAATAAGCGCATAAAATGAATTGTAAAACACAATTCTTTCATATTTTCACTAATAAAATTTTGTTTTTAGTTTAGTTTTGTAAATTGTAATTTTTTTTTATTCTTTTATTCTTCCTTTTACATTTTTACATTGTTAGCTTGGCAAACATAAAACATTGACTATAACTTTGAGCACTACTGATCACACAATCAAGGATAACATAAATTAATACCACAGTTAGTTATAATTCATTTCATAAAAAAAAACTGTAATTTAGAAATGGTAAAAATTTAAAAAACAAAGTTTAAAAGAAATTTATCTTACATGTGCTGAGCTTCAAGGGCCTTTTCAAGTTTATTATGGCACATCACAGCATGATACCTTTGTTCTGCAGCTTTGAAATCAGGCTGAACTTTTAAAGTATTTTCAAAACAAATTGCAGATTTATTATAATCTGCTAAAACCTGAAATGAGAAGACAATACATGCAGATGAAAGAAAATTACTAATTATCAGAGCATAATCCGAATAAATCACAAAACTTTCTTTTATATTCTGCTAAAATCTGGTTTAAAAATATAATAATTTCATAAAATTATTCAACATTTGAAGCAGACAAAAAAAATTAATCATTGGTTGAGAAAAGATAGTCATAAAGTTGATGTAAATTTTATTGAAAAAAAAAGTTATTATTACTTCATATTGCTTTTGAACTTTTATAAGGATTTATAACATACCATGACCTAATATTCCTCATATTCTTAAATAAAAATCTGTTAAAAATCAGTTTGAAGGTGTTACACATAAACAAAATCTGAGGCAAACCTGAGCCAGCACTAAAGCAGCTTAGGTCCAAAATTTGTCTTCAAATATATTTATAAAAATATTAGAGAATGCTCAATTTCACTTTGCTTTTCTATTTCAATTTAAGTATAATCCTCTACTATTTTCATAAATCAATATTCCTCATGGATTAATCTCACGAATTCATCAGTTTAAAATAATTCTATGTTAATTTGAATTATTGTTCATGCAAACATAATTATCTTACTTAAGTACATATCCAATAGATGAACTAAATTTATATAGCACTAGTAGGCTCTGTCTTTTGCTCACTTTGCCCATAAACCCCTATTTCATTCACAATTATTTTTAATTAATAGTAATAGATAATAACAAATAGATTAATACATATAGATAGTAATATGAAAATTAAAAATTATTCTGTTAAAATATCATAAAACAATTTACTGTATTAACACAGATTTGATTCCATTCCACACATTTAGTTTCAGATTCTAATATGATAAAATTCAAAACTAATTATTTCACTAAACTATTTTTTGCATAGAGTTGAAGTTAAAGTTGTTTTTTGAATGAGTATTTAATTTACGGTTACTAAAAAAAGTCAATAAATGTTTTTCTCCTTTTAGTATTAGTACAAAAATTTAATTCCTAACGTTGTGGTTTATAATTTTAAATGGTTATTTTGTATTCTTTATTCGCATATGTTGACTGTTTTATATCAAAGCAAAGTAATTATGCAAGTAAATATAATTTATTTACTGTTTTAGGACTTGTAAGAACAGAAATCAAATATATTCAGATAAAATGTTATATAATAAGGAAATATCATAGAATTATTTTATAGACTAATAAAACCACATTTAGTTTTAAGCCTTTGATTTTTGAACAAAAATAAAAATTATGGACAAGTAAAAATTTTTAAATAAGGGATACATAAATAATTTACGAAAAAATTTTATAATTATAAATAATTTACAGCCTTTATAACTTCTGATAATTTATGCTGATTACAGTCCAAGATACCTATAACTTCTTTATTAAAGATTATATCATGTGATTTTTCAGTTCAATCAGAATGCACTAACAATAAGAAAAAATTATTATTTCTTTTCTATGATATATAGAGATTATAACTAAAATAATCATCTTTAATTAACTACATTCAATATATAGAGGTATTCAATTTATTTTGCATAATACTAATTCTTACATAATGATACTTAAAGAATAATATTTACCAGAGCTAGGACTTTTCTGCACTTTTTATTTACCTTTTTTATCACGGATTATTTATAATATATTTTTGATTATTATTAATCTTAATGTTTTGCCCTTTTTAATCAATTTTGTTTTATTACTTTTGATTCATATTCTTTGTTTTAAGAGCATTTTGTTTTTGAATTAGCTTTTTTTTGTTTATAAATCACTGTAAATTTTGCATTTTTAAGTATGTTAAAATAGCAAGTGTTGATGATAATCCCAGTTTCTCAAGAAATAAGAACTTGCTTCTTTTTAATTTTAAGATTCTCAAAACATTTAATAACACATACAATCTTGATGTTTCTGAATATTGTTAAGAATGATTAATAAATTCTTATTTATGAGGTATATATTCACATTTTATTTGAATTATATATTACATATTATAATTACTACTTTATTTATTTATGAAATTTATAAATACAAGACATAAGTTAGCTTTTTTTTAAAAAAAAAAGTTTAAGATAAAATTTGGCATTAAAAATTTAAAAGGTATTTTTCATTTTAAGGTAATTTTTTATTGTTTTAATAACCATTTTTTTGCCACTAAGAAATGAAAGCCAAAAGAGGGCTTTTTTCGGCATTTCTTAAGGGCATTTTTCTAGAATTTTTAGGTCATGAACATCATATCCCTGACAACTATAAAATAATAAGAAATGACTATACCCAATGTGAGGTAATTAATTTTATACTCAGGTAAGAATGTAAAGATGCAAAAATATATTCTAAAATAAAAATTTTGTAAAAAATCAGTTTGACAATGTAACAGAAAAACAATAAAACAAAGTCAAATTTGGGAAAATGCAAAAGCAGCATAAACCCAAAATTTGACTTCAAATAAATTTATAAAAAGATCAGAGAATTATAATTAAATTAGAGTAGGGCAAAATACGAATGATATTTTCATTTCCTTAACGTAAAAAGCACTTTTGATTTGTTGAACAGTTATTCACAGAAAAGCTCTTATATGAATGCATGCAGAGTGTCCCCTTGAGAAGTCCTTTATTGCATTCATGTTATTTTTTGTTTCATTTTAATTTACTTTTCTTTTTCAATTTAATCATAATTCTCTAATTGTTTTATAAACTGTTAAGAAAATATGGTCAGATGGTTAAAACAAAGTAAATTTTTAAAAAAATTACTTACAGCATAAATGTTTCCAAGAGTAAAATGGCATATAGCATTTTCTGGTGCTATGTCCACAGCAGCATGGACGGCAATAGCAGCTTCTTCTGATAAATGGGCATGGTGCAAAATATTACCTAAACTAATTAGTGATACATCTTTGTGTTCCCTGGAAAAAAACTTCTCCGTCACAACAATAGTTTTTAATTAGAAAAATATTTGAAAATAAAAAAAAAGGATAGACCAAAAAAAAACAGATCATTTTAAAATCATGCATGTGCAAATGTTAAACAATATTATATTAATCTAACGTAATCAATTAAAGCACATTTTTGAAGCCATATTTCAGCTTCTTGATGTATCAAGAAACAATGATAAAACCCACTAAAAAAATCCAAACCTTAAAAAACAAATTTGTGTCAAATTTATTTGGAATAATTATGATACAGAATTCTAAATTATTTTGATACAGAAAAATTTTTTTTAATTAAGATGGTAGTTATTTTAACTAAGTTTTAGTTATTAAGACAATTTCTAAATCGATTGCAAATATACAATAAGGCAGCAAGTCTTAAAACTTTTATTTAAAAGTAAAACTTTCATATGAATTCAATTAACATTTTGTAATTAATGAATGTACAGGATATTTTGGAAAAAAACTTATCAATATTGAACCACTAGAAAGATTCACTTAAAACTTGAAGAAGGATGCAGTGTATGTTAAGAGATTTTCTTTTTCAGCATGCACACTCTAATTTCTGCTTTTCAAAATGCAAAAATACAGCATTTCTGAGCCTATGACAATCACCAAAGCCAACCTATTTGCCTCATCTCAACCCATGCAACCCATTTATTTAGGGCAATAAAGACAAAATTTAAGCACATAATTCCAAAACCATTACAAAAAAACAAAATTGTTATTCGAGGAAGCATTGATGTTTTGTCATTTCTCTGTCCATCATTATCCAATGATAGCAAGCATTCATAAAACTGCAATAATTTAAATCTGAATATCTGAAGTTATTTTAAAGTTTTCATAGAATGATTGAACACTGTAAACTTTTATGAACTTTTGAAAATTTTATTTCTTATTTAATTTTAGCTCAATAATTGAAACCCTGTAGATACACTAAACACTCCTCCTTAAAGTATTGATCATAATTGTACAAAGCATCCCAACAATTATAACTAGCAAAATTATCCACTCTAATTCAAAGTGATGGAATATAATGTTTCCATAAAAATATCACAGTACTGAAGACAAATATTTTTCAAGGAATGCACTTCAAAAGATACCTATTTCACAAAAATGTGTGCTATGGTCAGTGGTTGCCTAACGAAATGCATTTTTTGAAATCACACTCATCTAACAGTATCAGGCAAAACTAAAATACGGAACAGTAAGATTTTTGATAAATGAACAGGTATAAGCATATAAATATACTAATTTTTAAAAAATTTTAAAATTTAGATTTTTCTTTTATTTTTATTTATTTCTAGAATTCAGAATATGGAATAAAAATTTGACAAACAACCATAATCAGTAAAAATTTAGAATATAAAAGAGCTGTTTGACACATTTACCAAGTCATTTTAGAACATTTCTTGTTACTGGATTTTAAAACACAATTTCTGTAGATTTACAGTATCTGCCAAAAACTGTTTTAAAAAGCACTGAAATTAGATATTAAACTACACAGTTTCTACATAATTTAGTTTTATTTATGCATTTTTTAATTGCTAAAACCATTCTAACTTAGAGTAAAAAACAAGGATATTTTCAAAAATCTTTCCCTTTTTTTTAATTATGTCCTTTGATTTACTTCATTAAGCATAAGTCTTGCAGCAATCAAATACAGGTAGAAGATATCTCCAAAAGATAGTGTTTTAAAATTTGAAGAAATAAATCCTCTTTTTCATACTATAAGTATTTAAGCGTGGTCTCTTATAGTGCAGAACAGTTCCAGAGGTGTTTGCCATTTATGTCAACGTGTTCAACACACAAAATGCAGTCACGAGAACCAGCAAGTAAGTACAATATGACATACATATAGCTGCAGAAAGCCATGTCATTCGATTTGAAACCCTGATAGCCTAGGGAGCTCCCCAGGGACACATGACGTTAAAAGGTACTCCCAAAAAACACCAATAGCTCACTCTCTGTAAGAAGTTGCACGTTGATTTTTAATTTTTTATTTGAAGTCAGGCAAACACCAAATTATTTTTCCAATAATGCTGACAGTTGAAATGTAACGGGTGTAATATTGTTAAAAAACTATCATAATTTAAATTTTATGAAAGACATGTTACAAACCTGGGAGAATAATGGAGTGCACGCCTGATGCACTCAATAGCATTGCTTGCATTTCCATGGATTCTCCAGTAATAAGAAGCCATTGTAAATAAAATCCAAGAAGTTTTGTTCTAAAAAGAAAATTTTAAGAATTCAGTACATGCAGACAACAATAAATTAATTGAAATTTTTATTTGTTTACAAATTACACATGGGAATATTTTTGGTTGTAGGAGTATTCATAGAATTAATTTTATTTAACTGATACAGGGCATTAAACGAACCTAGTTCGGACGCATAATCGAATGCAAAAGGGGCATCTCTCAGTCCGTAAATCAGACAAAAAGCATAAGGATTAGTCTAGTGATATTCTGAAAAGATGAACAGTCAACACTGAAAAACATTAAATTCTTCTCTTTAAGAAACTAACGTTTACATAACCTTAAGTTATATAACATTTATAAAAGTTAAAATACAGCAATAAAAGTGAAAGCGCATACATTAATAGAAAGGAAATTGTGAAAGTAAAACATTTTATACATCTTAGTGCGAATATATTGAGCAAGGGTGGGACAAATAAAGATATCAGAATAAAAATTATAGACTGTGATTCCTATTCGAGACAGTTGATAAAATATGGAGATCTGACAAAAACCAAATGAAGGTAAAGCTGCAAATTTTAAGAGCAGTCACATTTTTTCAATAGTAAGAGCAGTCCTACTTTGTAGCAGCAACATCTGGAATTTTACACTTTTAAAACAAAATGCCTTAAAAAATCTTAAAAATTTACTCCCTAAATAAAATATTTAATTCTGAATTATATGAACAAGCTAACTGTAAACCCTTAACAGAAATAGTTTTAAAAAACACAGGTGGACGTGGCTTGGACACATTCTCAGAATTATGCTGTCAAACACAAAAGTGCTGACCTAGGCCCCAAAGGATAAAAGGTGCAATCAAAACTAACCTGAATTAATTTAATAAGTTGAGAAAATACTCATTAAATTCTGGGTTTTAAACATCAATTTTTGATTATATAGTTATGATACACTTAGTATTTTCAAATGTTTATTAAATTTAAGTAGTGGATTAATTTCTTAGTTTTATTCTTTGTTCATTTTTGTAAACATTTATTATTTAGTATGGAGATCAAATACAATTTTAAAGTAATATACTGTTGCATGAAAATAATTATCTATCAGTTTCTTTTAAACTTATTTCAATTTACCTTTGTATTGAGGAATCTATTTCCAAAGTCAATAAATTCAGGTTGCAAGGTTTCTCACTGGATGTACGCATAAGCAAAATAGCACAATTTTCTTCAAATCTTTTCTGATCAACTTCCTATCTTAATTTTTTATTTGAAAACATTCCCATTTTTTTTAGAGAAAAGATTTTTGTAAAGAGTTAAAGAAATATGCCACACAAAACAAAATTTTCAAAACAGTGAATCACACAATTTTTTTTCTTCTTCTTAAAAATTGTCTAAAATATATGTATTGCACTAATTATGTCCGGATTTTTTATTGAACAATTTTTTTTTTACTCATTATTAATTTAAAGCACAATGAAGCCAGAAAACTATAATTAGCTGGCAGAAGTCATGCAAGTTGAATAACTAATTCATTTGAAATTAAGGGCACATAAATATTACTTAATCAGGATAAATTATGTATTTTAATTAGACTATGAATGCCAATAAACATTTAGTCTATATAATTAACAACATGATTATAAAAAATTTGATTGAATATAAAGATGGAAAATCACTTTTTGAAGAGCTTCATGAATTAAATGCCCATAGACTTCTGGACTTTCTATACTTGTTATGGCAGAATGAAGACTTTCTTCCCGAGTCATTGTAATGTTGTTGCGATCTCTCACGCCCTAAAAATAAAAAAAAGCAGACATCAGTAATCTTTACATTCAACGAATATGATTATTTAGACACATATATTCAATTGCTTCATTAGGTTTCTTTTCCATAATAAAATTGTAAACTCAAGATTTTACCAAAAATTAAAAATATTAAATCACTTTTATAATAATGATTTCTTATAATTGTTTAGCACAACACATGTTATTCAAAATCCCCCTTGCCTTGCAAGGAACAAAAAATATTTAAAACAATAACTCCCACTTCAACACAATATTAAAACAATAACCACACTGGCATATTTATTAGATTAATTTATGCCTAGATATTGCTAAAATATAATAATCGAGTTTTCATTTATAAAAATTATTAATCTATTATAATAATTATTAATCTTTAGAAAAATGAATCATTATTTATTTATAAAAATTAACTATTAGTCAATTTATTACTAAAACCTTTAGAAAAATGATATTACTATTATTCCACTGCTGTTTAGCAAAATTTCATCACTTAAAAAAATTTTTTAATATACTTAATATGAGTATTGCAAAACTATATCAGAAATACTTTAAAATCAAGCTAATATGATTTACAATATAGAAAAAAATTGATAAAAAACTTATATGACAAATGTTTTAGATAAAATTATCTTGCACGGATATTTTTACAAGATATTTAAGTGATCTTTTATCACATAAAATATTTTAGTTAAAATCAGTACTTATGATAACATTATGAGTATTTTTTTTTTTTTTTAGCTTGACATTTTTTTTATTATGTAACAAATTATGAATTTTGAATGTCCTAAACTGGTTTTAGATAGGGTGTGCCAGATTAACTGCTGAACTAACTTTCAAAATGGAAGTTTCAAGTCAATTTAACTTAAAATTATAAGCAAATATATTTGTTGTTGCAATTTTATTACCAATTGAAAATGCAATACCAAATAAAATCTAAGAGATCATTCTTTGTTTTAAATTATACTGATAAATTATAAAATATATAATAATTGTAAAGACATATTTCATTAATTCAAATAATGTCTATAAACTATGCATTCAAAGATAATAATACTTTTGAATAATTAAAACAAAAGCAGCTTTATCTTTAATTTCTTTAATGTATTTCAAATATAAAATTACAGCATAAGAATTAAAGTTCAATAGTAATTTTTTTATTTTCTCATTTACAGTTTTCTACCTTTTTTTTTTAATTGTTTAGCACTATTGACATAATTTTTTTTATATTTAGCTATAAACAGCTTAAGACAAAAAAGTTAAAATCAACTATTTTAAGTTCTATTATTTTTAATATTTTATAAAACATTGCAAGTTAATACTTATATTTTCGCATTGTTTAACATGAAACTTTTAGTACTTAAGCTGAGAACAAATAACAGAAGGGTTACAGAAATCAGTCAAAACTATGGTTTCTATTATGGAATCCCAATTCTTCTGAACCCAGATATATATGGTAAGTAAAAGACAAACTTTATAGGCATCATTGACTCTTAAACCTTAAAAAATTCCAATCACCATCTCGAGATACAAAATAAAAAGTAATTTTTAATGACAGAAAAAATATGAGGTGATAAATGAGTTTAAATTAGTGTTTGCTTTCAAATAAACAATTCAAAAATGAAAAATATTGAAGACAATTTAGTGATTCTACAATAGCAAAAATCTGTCTCATGTAAATTAAGATATAAGTCAAATAAAGCAGATAAAAATCTACAAGAAAAATAAACTAAAGAATAGAATAAAAAAATGAAAAGTAAACAAGTTTCAAGAATTTTTAAATACTTCAATAAGAGAGTTTTTAATGATTTTAAAACCTATACAAAGCTTTCAAATATTTCAAGGTATGTTTTTTATGCATTATATTATATATATTATATATATTTTTATGCACTATATATGCATAATATATTTTTATGCACTAAGTTAAATTTTAAACAATCTATACATGAGAAAAATATGATTTATAAAGTGTTTTTTGAACTGATTTGTTTTGTCCTTGCACCTGACATTTGGCGATTTTTTTTTTGATTTTTTATCAACAACCATTTTCAGCATATTTTTATTTGTGCCGCATTCATCACATGCAAAAAAAGGAATCAATTAACCTTATTAAAAGTTCACTGGTATTACAATCAATTTTTAACATTCCATTCATTCCAATAGTCCATTAATTCATCCACAGATCGTAATTTTGACCTGAAACAGAGAATGATCTATCTCTAATTTAATACCCTTTTAGAGGTATAATTTGTCATGGGAACATGGAGGACACTTCTTTAACATTAAAAAAGCATTTGTGCAGTCAATGCTGGGCAATCAAAACAGAAAAATTGAATTATACCAAGCAAAAAAAAACAAGGTATTTTGTATTAAATTAAAACCCTTCCTCCTCCCACTCTCCCAATCATTACATTCAAATTATCTGCACACACAAATACAAAACAAACACCTCATTGGCAGTTATTGCTATTTTTGGCAAAAAAAAAAAATCTCCAAAAAACGAGTGCAAATGAATGACAAATTAGTACCAAAATTTGCTATATAAGTTTATATAATAAGAAAAGAACATACTGTTAAATGCTCATATGCGTGCATGCTGAAATCAAGGTTAACAGCTTCAGAACAATTTGGCTTCATCAATTCTGTCTCAGGTTCTAGATTATTTTTTCCTTGTGTAAATTCATCACTACAATTTGAAAGGGAAAAAATAAGCAGTGTGACACTTGCAACATCACAACAATTAACAACAGATATACAATTAAATACAAATATTCAACTGACAAACAGCATAAATTTATAAAATGCATAGATAATTTGCTATTTCGTTAAATGAATGAGAACACAGGCAAGTGAAAAGTTAATCAAGAAAGTTGTCAATTAAACAATTTACAAACAAGAAAAACATGATTGATAAATTTATTGCAACCTTTAAAAAGAAAATTACAGAGAATATGAATGCCCATAAATTACAACTACTTCTAAAGCTCAGGATAAGCATTTAGGAGATCATGTTACTCTTCCATCATTCAAAAGAAGTTCAAGGTGTTTTACATTTATTGTGAGGAAATTTGGAACATGTGGAAAGAAAAAAATGGCTTCTTCCAAATCAAATGACTAAATTTTAATCGCTTAATTGCAATGAATAGTTCAGTGTGGATGCTTTAACGGACATTAAAATGATATAATATCTATGAAGTAGTGAACGGGACTCCAAGCATTAGTCGTTATAATAGAAAGGTCACTGTAATAGAGGTCATACTAAAGAGCTAAGACAGTATTTTAGATTAAAAATAAAAGATATAAAATATTTAATGATAATAAAATAGGAAGAAAATCCATTTACTCAAACTCTTTGGATGGAGGAAAAGGGACAACTGTACTGGCATACAAGTCAAACTCTGTGAGGGGTTTCTCTGCAGCTGTGCAGTCCTCATCTGTTGCATATATTTTGCCTTCTAAGTTTGTCTCCTTATCCTCCCTTCGATCAATTTCCTCCTTCTGAATCATCAACTGCTGTTTCAGTTCTTCAATCAACACAGCTCGCTTTTCTTGCTGCATTAAGGCAACAACATCGTACGGTCTTTTCAATGAGAACACAGAGTCCATCTGTAAAATAAAAGGATATTTTGCAGAAACTAGTGTTTACCACAAGATTAATAGAGATTTAAATCAGTTTGATCCAACTGTGCAAGACTTAATTTTTTTTTTTTTTTAAATATCGTTTGAAAAAATATATAATTTAAGATTAATTCAAAAAATTATTATTAAGGACGGTATGATTTAAATCTCTTGATTTTTCTAAAAAGTAATTAGAATAAATCACCTGATTAGAAGAATAATATAACATTGATTAACTATTTTACCACTTAATGTTAAAAGATTGTCAGAGTTGTCAGATATTTAACAAAGTTTGAAGCAATAAGCTGAGACTCAACAAGTTTTTCTTTTTATTATTATTATTATTAAAAAATATATATACAATTTTTAAAAAAAAACCTATAACTTTATGTTACTTAAAAAAATATATATTTTGTCAACAAACAGGGTAAATAAATAAAAAATTTAATTAAAAATTTAATTCAAATAGTATTTTCAAAATCAACATTTAAAAAAATAAATAAATAAAGCATTGATTAAATATTTTACCACTTAAATTGTAATCACAATACTCAAATATGCCATTTGAGGAGAATACTAGTTCATTGTGCCCACTTCTCCTTGCTCAGATAAATGGGAATTCAAAACAATATTTCAACCATCCACAAAATTTTTAAAATTCAAGTTATCAAAAATATTTTGTAAAATTTCCATGATCTTATGTTAAGAATTACGTTTAATGCAGTTATGAGTTCCATAGAGTTTCCAAACTTAAAAAATTCTAATCAGTTTGAGAATCAAGATAGAAACTAAAGCATTTCCTACTTCTATGACGATTCACACGGTAATGATGAAAGCATGTGGAGTGTTGCCATAGGTAAAGAGATATTCATTTAGATTTTTATTGGCGAGCACTGTTCATATGTAAGGCAAGACGTAAAGTAATTTTTATTACAAAATGACAATTTTTCAAGAACTATTTATTCCAGGGTTGGGGTTTTAGACGTCCTAAACTGGTTTTGGACAGGACACGTGGGTTTTACTGTCCTAAACTGGGTAAAACTGTCCTAAACTGGGTTAAACTGTCATAAACTGGGTTAAACTGTCATAAACTGGGTTAAACTGTCTTAAAGTGTCCAAAACCTTGAACTTTGGTAAAAGGTAAAAATTCTATAGGTGTAACCATTGTACACATAATAATTACATGAATCAATAAATATTTGATATTTTTTATACAATTTACTTTAACTTATTAAAGGAAAATAATATAATATAATAGAAAAAGGTTTATAATTTTTGAAGCTCCACAATTCATTGAACAACAAAAGTGAATACCTTATCCTTTGAATATAAATTTGCTTTTGATACTGATAAATTATGTTTTTGCATAAGGATAAATAATGCAATAATAAAAATAATAATAATTTTTTTTTAAAAATAATAAATTTGTTTAAAAATTAACCTTTTATTTTTCACAATATTTTTTTTTAAAAATTTTATTATTTCTGCATCACAGAATGATAAAAAGGACATCTATTTAAAAAACAATTGTTTTTTAATATAAAAATATTAGTTTAAATTGGAAATACAAAATAACTGAAAAATGTATTAACAGTTTTGAAGGGCATAGCGTCAGTTTCAATTACTGACACTGGTGACGTATCACCACTATGCTAAAAGAATCGAACATGAATGAAATAAAAGTATTCTTGAATATTACTATAGATAAATAAACCTGTTAATGACTAACCAAACACTTAGTCCCTTATAGCTTAACCTGTATGGTAAGGTATGTACTATTGAATGAGAGGACCAATTGAACTTGATTACTGATTAATCTCTCTTTGTTTAATGTTAATTGAAGAGTCAAACAATATTAATAAAACATTATACTTATAGAAACAAATATTCTCTAGTAGATTTAATTATCAATATGTTATTAGTTATATGTTTATTTTACCTTTTAAATATTGTTCACATAAAATTGTGGCAAAATTAGAGTAAAAGAGTTTTGGACAGGACCAATTAAACTTGATTACTGATTAATCTTCCTTTGTTTAATGTTTAAATTGAAGAGTCAAACAATACTAATAAAATATTATACTTTTAAAAACAAATACTCTCTAGATTTAATTATCAATATGTTATTAGTTATATGTTTATTTTACCTTTTAAATATTGTTCAGATAAAATTGTGGCAAAATTTGAGTAAAAAGGTTTTAGACAGTTTAAGACAGTTTTGGACAAAGGGGTTTTGGACAGGACGGTTTAAACCAGGGTTTAAACCGTGGATTAATCCACTCTGTCCTAAACCTTGCCAACCCTGATTTATTCCTAAATGATTTTCAAAAAACCAAATTATTAACCTGTTTAAGGAAGTAATTTTTACTTCCAATTACAATAATTTTTACAAAAAATTACACATTATTCCAACACTTTACTAAATAACAGCAGGAATTACAGACTTGAACTATTGAAATATTAAAACTATTAACATGACTATTAAAATAATATCTATTGAATAATATAGCTCATAACAAATCAGTAATGAAAATAGTCACCTCCATTTGGAATCAAAAATGATTTCTGTACACAACTGAGACAATGATGCTCAAGGCCTGCGCTCAGGCCAAATTAGCCAAATATTAGAAATATTAGTTAAAATTCTTAGTCAAAGGTAAATCTTACAAATTTCTTCTGATTGATTTTTTAGCATAGAAAACTTCAAATCAAAATACATATAAATTGAATTATTTTATAAAATTTAAATTCAAATCAAGCATTATTTTGCAATTGGGTGAAGTAAAGAAGCAATGAATGGGAGAGAGGGTGAAAAATGTAGATGTTTTATAGTCTTTGAAGGAAAGAAATTGGAATAGGTCAGTATTAATTTTTGATAACTTCTTAGAGTAGAGCAATAATATAAGGATAAACCCTAGGCAATATTATGTTATTGCCACGAGAAAACATATTTTCTACAAATATATTTGGATGATAATATGTATATGCTATCACATAATGTGTTTCATTGACGCAAACTGTAGGAAAAGATTTGTCGTGTGATATGGCAACAAATGTGGTAATCTACATTTTATGGTAGTTTGTCTCCTGCTTACATAATCTTTCTTGCTACTCACATTATCCGGACTTGATGTGATTCTGATAGGTTATGTGATGTATCTAATGGAAAATATTGTAATTGAATACAAAATACAGGATTTGTTTAGAAAAATTCCCTTTACCTTTCTTTTTTTTTAATTTTTTTTCAGGATTGACGGGTATATACTTTTTATTTTGGTAGAAAAAATAATATGAGGAGGTTTCCGTATCATGATCTGTGGCAAAATAATCGCCAAGTCTTGGAAACTTCCGGGCAGTGGCTTGCGAGAAACTAAAATAAAACATCACAGTAAGGGAACAACTCGAAAGAAATAACTCATAGCCACCCCCAGGCAAAAATCTACATGGTTCTTTTTAAAAAATTTGCAAGTTTAAAATATATTTGGGACCTTGGCGATTGTAGTTGGCGAGGCAGATCACAATACGGAAATATCTCTAATTATACGGCATTACTTTCTCAAAACACAATTTTTCTGATGAGCTAATGATTTTATTGCATTGCTGGTGAATGCTTAGTGCAAGCCGTTATATAATATCATTAAAGAGGATGCTCTACCACAAGAGAAACTTTCTATGGTGAATTCTGTTTCCCCTCCATCAGTATTTTAAAACTTTGGTGAACAGTAGTGTTCGGGTAAACCAAAAAGATAAATTTCTTACTACATAATCCTAAGTTATTCTGCCAAATTTATTTACATTCTGATACATTGAAATTTTTTCAGCATTTAAAACTTTATTGTTCACTCTACATTTACCTGTAATTTAACTTTTAACTTACTGATATAGGTTAAAAAGAATTTTCTATGAATAATTTCACCTGCGATATAACGTCGTCTAAGAAATTGGTGCTCTAACTTAACTGTTAAGCTAATTATAATAACCTTTGATTGATATAGAGTTCATGTTAATGCCACTGAGTACATAGATGTCTTTAAATATAAATTCAATAAAACTGGAATTAAGATATGACTTTAAAATTATTAGTTGAAGCAATTCTTTTGATTATGCAATTTTATATTGAATTAAAGAACTGATCATTTTTATAATATAACTGATCATCTTTTGATCATTATAAAAACAACAGCATTTTTTCACAACAAAAATCATGCGTGATAAACTAAACCTTTTATCTAAGATCATTTAAATTAAAACGGAAAGAAAATACATCAGTCCAACCATAATTTATTACCTGAGCTTGTATTCGACCATCTTCAGTTACAATCCAATGAGTTAAAGCAGTACACTCATTAAAAATAATTAATAGGCATGTAAACAAATGGCCTAATATATGAGCCATTATAAAAATATTAATTCATTTGAAATTTTAGTAACCAAATGAAATTACAGATTCAGAGAGAACATTTAAATTCAATAGAAAAAACAATTGACTTTAAATGATACATCATTACAGAAATAAAAACAAAATATAACTCATGTTGAAAATCGAAACTTTACAGAAATTATGGTAAATAATGAACCAAAACCACTTGATGAAAAGTAACAGTTCTTCGGATTCACCGTTACTTTTCGATATCGGTTTTCAAATTAAAATAAAGACTTAAAATCTTTGATTGGTTTAAAAAGACACAGCTGTATTTTTAAAATACTATCAATAAAATTTTTATTTTGATTGCATATGTTCTATGTTAAAAACTAATTGCTAATTCATTTTCTTTTGGTTGGATTACGATTACAAATATGCGTCATTAACATTACACAAATGTTTCCTTTAAATGGAACATAATTGAAAAGTATCAATTCAAATTTATGTGTTTTAACCTATTTATATCTTTTAAAAACCAAGAAATACAGTTAGAAAATTTTAAATAAATAAATGAAATAGATGTTTTAGGGAAGCATAAAACTAAATTCAACAGCCATCAACTATAAATATGGGTGCATTTCGGTTTGACGTCATAAAAAACTTTAATGGTGCTTTGCTTCAACAGTGTTTGAACGGGCATCTCTCTCTTTCTCTTTAATTCTCCTTTTAAATCCTATTTACTTTTTAAGTAAAAGTTACTAATTCTAACTTAAAACATGGCAAACAGTCAGATTAGACAAAATTTCCATGAAGAATGTGAAGCTGGAATCAATAAACAGATAAATATGGAACTTTATGCCAGCTACGTCTATCTATCAATGGTGAGTAAAATTGCTAATTAGAGGAAAAAGTAATCATTAATTTGTCTAAGCTACCATTGAATCAATTTTTAATTCCTGTTCGATTCAAATTAAGCTTTTTTCATTATCATATATTGACTAACACAATATAGACAAATTTTTAATGTTTTGTTTGCATTATGCTAATATTTTTGGACGTTAATAGACAACAAAAAAAATTGTTGCAAAATCAATTTAAATAACGAAATTATTTGTAACATCTTATAATAAAAATTTTAAGTTACCGATTGATTTATAATTATTTGGTTGTACCGGTTGACGCCATTGTCGAATTTATTGCGCAGTTAGCATGAAATCTTTGAATGACCATCTTGCAGTTTTTATAATCTGACTGCTGTTACATAAACTATCAACTTTTTTTAAAAAATATTGCCGTTTGTTATATGGTTGATCTTTAATCACTCTAAAGTTTAATCGTAATGAGAATATAGCCAAACAATGTGAAATAAACAGTTACATTTGTGCGCTTTTCTACGTTTAATTCAAATTTAATGCTTTCTTCTTTTGGATATTTATTATACATATTTATGCTAATTGAAATGCCATCCAAAAAATTTTAAGATGTTGCGAAAGTATCTGTTATTATATCATCTGAATCTACGTCTATGATGTAATCAATTTTAAGATCCGAAGTTGAAATAAATCATTTTCATACATGTTTTTTATTATACCTATTTTTGCACTTTTAAATTAGTGACTAGTGTGTGATTCTGCAACTTTTTACTTTCTTAGAGTTATTACTTTGATCGAGATGATGTTGCCTTGCCTGGATTCTGCAAGTTCTTCAAGAAGAGCAGTGATGAAGAACGTGAACATGCTGAGAAATTCATGAAATACCAGAACATGAGGGGTGGTCGCATTGTTTTGGCACCAATTGAGGTAATTCCATTTATTATTTACTTTCAACAAAAAATATTTCATTACCACACTTTTTGATTTGAAGTCTTGACAACTATTATTGCTTACATAATAATAATAAATATAATTTTATAAAAGTATTAAATTTGTGTGAAATATATATAGGGTATCTATGCATCTGGAAAGTCGTGAAAAATCATGGAAAGTCATGAAATTCAGTATTGAACAAAGTTTGTCATGAAATGGCTTGATTTTAACTATTTTTTTAAAAAATCATGAAAAGTTATGGATTTAATTCGCTGAAAAATCTAATTTTTAAAATGGAATTTACAAAATTTGGAACAAAATCCCCACTCACTGTCATATTTGATTAAAATGTTTTTAATATGTTTTGAAAAATTATGGTGTTTTTTCTAAAAATGAAAGAAAAAACATAATTTCTAGAGTGAATAATCTTTTAAACTTCTGTGATTTTTTTTTTTTTTTCAGGGTGCGTAGCCTTTGTAAAAAGTGCTTAAAGGTGCTTTTTGGGGGGATTTCGTTTTTAAGAGCTTTTAAATGTGCTTTTTTCAGCTGACGTTTTTAAAAAGTGCTTTTTTTTCACAAATCATTTTTTTCCTTCAGTGATATCCGGTGGACCCCATGCATTTCACGAAAAATGGGGTGTTGCTACGTGATTATTCACGCGGTTCCCAACGTTGTGGCTTGCGCATGCGCGCACACTTAAACCGAAACCCAAGTGCGCCAATTCGGATAGAAAATATCAGATTCTTATAAAGTGTTTTTCTTTTTAATTTTATTCTTGTTTATTTTATTTTTACTTCTCACACTTTTTTGACGTAGGGGGTAAGGGTACTTTTCAGGGTCAAGTTGAATTCACTCGGATTGGACCAGTGATGTGGGAATGAACTGATTGTTTCGATTTTCCGTCCGTTTCTTTTTGGGATTTTTTAATGTTAAAACTGTTTAAAAAAGTTTTTGTTTTTCAATAATATCATTGATTGAATGTGAATTTTTTGAGTGCTTGAAAAGTTTTTAGAAAGTGCTTATTTTTGATTCGAAGATTTGGCTACGCACCCTGTTTTTATTTTATCAATTTGAAACTCTAGCTGAAGCAATCCAGTCATTGGTGAATTTTTTTTATTTTGAAATGAGAACAGAAAAATCGGGGGTATTTCTTTCCTCTCCGATAAACAAGAAAAGTATCTTTAGAATATAATTCTACAGAAAAAATTATTTGCTCTTGTATTTTTTTATTCAGCTATTTTGCTTAAACTCTTTCTTTAATCTGTTTTTTAAATTTAAAATAATCTATAAATATGAAGATACAGAGTACAACAGTTTTGGTTATACCTATCATTTCAATTAATGTCATTATAATGCACATTTAATGTTGTTTTTTTGTCGGAGAAAATAGTAACTTGTTAAGTCATGAAAAATTCTTGGAATTATTCATGGATTTGAAAATCTAAAATGTATCAAATATCCCGTATATATCTGGTTTTCTTGGGTCATCATACACAGAAAAAGACAATTACATGCTTGAAAGGAATCCAGCTCTTTTCAGTAAAGTTCTTTTTTTTTTATGTAATTAAATTTAACAGATTTAATTACCTGATGGAAGAATGCCCATCACTTTCCAAAATTAGTTTTTCTGTGTGTCAATGCTTTTTAGCTTTGTATTTTATGGTTCATATTTATTCCTGATAAAACTATGTTAAAATACATTTTAGAATGTTATTAAAATATTCACATATTCACTATGTAGAAAAAAAACTAGCGCTAACTGTAAAGCATTTTTTTTTTAATTACTCTAAATATCAAGAGTATTGAAACTATTTTTAAATTAAAAGGATTATTAAACAATATTTTACTATTTATTTATTGATTGATTGATTTAATGTAATACAATTTATGTAGTCTTATTTATTTTTTGAATGTTTTATTCTTTTTAAAAAAATTTTTTTACTTTTCTAAAAAATTATAACATTTTATCTCACAATGCAGATAGGAACTAAAAAAGCCGTTAACACTTTTTTTTCTTTTCTTTTTTTTTTTTTTTTTTTTTTGTATTTCTAAAATGACCCTTATTTGAAGTCGGAAAGGAAAATATTTTAAAATAGGAATGCACAGCCTATGACTGAGAAGAGAAATCTTTTACAGTCTTCGAATTAAATATGCTGTGTAAGTAAGGATGTTTGTCTATTTTTTACAAGTCATCCTGCTTCTTGTTTACTCATTGTTGCCTGCTTGGGATATTTCCCTATTGTGATCTGTTGTGCCAACTATAATCTCCAGGGCGCCAAATGAATTTTAAACTTGCATTTTATAAAAATAGTATTAAAAAAAAACATGTAGAGGTTTGCCTGGGGCTAGCTATGAGTTATACCTTTCTAGTTGGACCTCAAAAATAAAAGGGGGGGGGGGAAACCTCTAACAAATGTAATGGAAAACAAAAAATATGAATTAATCTCAGATTGCAGAAATAGCTTAATAAATTTTTTAAATCATAAAACTTATGAATGAATAAATTAACATATGAGATAAATGAAAAATTTTAATGTTTCACATGTTGTATCTGTTGTAATCTTGTGCATATATTTAGATTTATTTGAATGATGAACAAAATACTAACATTACACTAAATATTTTTCTTATTTTTGTTCCTGAAAGTTATGCATCTCTATTTCATAACTTACATTGATCCTTTCAATGTACCTAAATCATCTATATTTTCTTTTTCTAATCGTTTGAATTTAAACAAAGAAATAGATTATTTAAAACTTTGACCAGTTAAGAAAATCTTCATTGTGAAGTCATATTGTATTGCTTTAGTTCCAGATTTTGTTCTTAGTTACTTTCTGTCTGTTTATCTTTGACAAACCATAAAAATTTATGTTTAAATGATAAAGTTTTTAAATATAAAGTCAAATTTTAAAAAGTAATGGAACAAGCTCTTGTCCCTTGGCTAATTTGGTACTTACTAATTAGGACAAAAAGATTTTGCAACAACTCACATTTTTATTTAAATATAAAATTTTGGCTAATGGCTGTAATCTCCATACCTGTTAACTTTTAATCTTTATGAAAATTGATTTTCCAAGTGGTAGTAAAACAATTACCAAAAAAACAATCTTTTCTAAAATATAGTTGTATTTTGACCAGGTTGAAATTTGCTATCGTAAAGATGATTTATGCTTTTATACATTTGTTGTTATTTATATGTAGTGGTGGTCAAACTCATTTATAATTATGAATATTATTCAAAATGTTTAATGGAATGACCAGAGTTTCTCTATTACTATAAATATGAAAATAAAATCTTCCAGAAAACAGAAAGAGTTCGCAGCCATTTGTCAAAATGTTAGACATAGCTCAATATTTATCTATTAGACAAAGCTCAACTTTTATTTATTAGTCATAAATGTTTCATTTGTATAACCTTTTCACATTTTTTGAATGCAAATTTAATGAGTACAAATTTTATGCTTTAAAAATAATTTTGAGTTTAGATAAAATAAAAAATTTTATTTTAATATTATCTATAATCAAAATCTTACAAATAAACTAAATAAGTTAAGTTGTGATTTCCTTTTAATCTGTTTAAAAGAGAAATGGTAGATAGCAATAATATGTGTTAATATTTTAAGAGCCCTTTAAAGTTTTAAACATAATGCAAAAATTATAATAAATAAATAATGCAAAATTTAAAAATAATTTTGTTATTAGCAGCACCAACGTTATGGTACTTGGTACCGAACATCAAGAGCTTTCAGTTGAGAAAGATTTGAAAATTAATATGTTTTATTAGGCAAATGGTACATGCATTAGTGGGTATTTATTGGTGTTTAATATCAATCTATTTCATGATGGAATTAATTATATTTTACAATTTCTGAGAAAAAGCTTTTAATTAACAGATTAGAATTGAAATATATTTTTCAAGGTTACTTATTTTTGGATTATGATATGTAATTCTTAATGATTTTTTACTTAATTATACAATTTACTTTATGCCTATAAATATGCAGTGATTTGATTAAAAAATTAGTATGCTTAAGTTTTTGAGTTGAAATATACATAAATTTTAGATTTTATTTTCAAAGATATTTCAAAATACATATTTAAATATTTTCATTTTAAGTATGGGTTTATTGTTTTTAGTTTTATTATTATTATTTTACAGTCTTAAATCTTTTTGTTGACCAATTTTAAAAACTTAAGAAATGGGGCAACTAAGTGCACGACATATATATAATTTGTTTGTGCATACCTACAAACTTTCGTCAAAAATTATGGCATAAATAATTATTGGCATATAAAACGGATTCCATTACTTTGTTTCTTATGCAAAGCAACATAATTTTTGTTCAGGAAATGTGAAAAAGTTTGATGATAGAATGGGGAAAGTCTTCAAAAATGTTTCTTTAGACAAATACTTTTTGCATGTTGAGAAGGTTGGGATATTACAAATGTAAATTTAGTGCTTCCATGTCACTATCATGCCATAAATTTTATTGCTTAAAATATAGATATCGCTACAAAAGTGTACCCATAATGAAGTGGTAAATTCTAATTTAATGTTTAATTTTTTCTAGAAACCAGCTGTGGAAGATTGGATAAGTGGTATTGATGCCATGAGAGCCGCTTTGGAGTTGGAGAAAACTGTTAACCAGTCTTTGCTTGATCTCCATGCTATTGCAACCAATCGTAATGATGCACAGGTAATTTTAAACATTTTGCCATTTTTTAATATTATGAAGGTTTAAATATAACTGTTTGTTGTTCTTCCTCAGTAAATTAAACGTTCAAACGAGAACATTCATATTGGTTTTTTTTTTTTTTTGGTTTTTTTATATATATAAAAAAAAATTTAAGTTATATCCTTCCTTATTGAAGTCTTATCCTTCTTAAAAAATTATTAGGAATGCTTAATATTTTTTAAATAATTCATTAACAAAAAGTATTTATATTGCATAATATTATATAATAAAGATGAAAGTATGACTTATGATCCTTCTGCAATTTATAGTTTCCTTGCTTTCATACAAACAGTGCAATGTTTTCTTGGATGAAAATGTGGGCTAGTTTTTCACAATCTTCTGGGTTCATAATTACTAAGCTATAGAATTGAATGCATCTGCTAATAAAAAACCTGATGCAACTAGTGATCCCCCCCCCCAATTATAAAGAAGCTTAGAACTTATTAAATATGTAGTTTGTATCAATAATGAAAAAAAGAGCTGTTCTACTCTGAGTAACTTAATGTTTTTTTTTTTTTTTTTTTTTTTTTTTATTGCATATCTAATTTGACAAATTGCTTCCTTATCTTTAAAATTCATTAGAATGTTGGGCTTGAACAAAAATAACTTATTTTATTTATTTAATGATTGGTTTGTAGTGATTAACTAATTTTAAACATTTATCTGGTACTTTTTGGTTAATAAATTTTAAAAAAATAAAACTTAATTTAAATAATTAAAAATGAGTTTTTTTTTAAATTTATTTTGACCTACCCTGTTAAGTGTTACATTTTAGTGCAGTATAGGTACTTCCAGTTTTTGTTGTCTTTCTGAGCACTTCTAAATATCTATTTTGTGTTTCAGATGTGTGACTTCCTTGAAAGTGAATACCTGAAGGAGCAAGTAGAAGCCATCAAAGAACTGTCTGGCTACATCACCAACTTGCAGCGTGTAGGAACCGGACTCGGAGAATACATGTTCGACAAAGAAACCCTGCATGGGGAAGAATAAAGTCTGTTAATAGCTCGGCACAAACTAAATTCAGTCTGTGAATGACTTAGTCTGTCAATCCCGTTTTATTATTATCTTCTAACTATACAAAAGCCTACTATTTGGATCTTTATTCTGTTATTCCATACCAATAGATAAATTTAAAAAGAAAAAAACAATTGTAGAAAAACTAAAAGAAAAATAAATTATTCAGTAACGAATAAGTTTTTTGTCTTTATTTTCCTTTGTAAACTGATCCTGTGTTCAACAGCTTCAAATTTGCTTCTCTTCAAAGAGACCTCGAGGTACTGTTATTTTCTTCTATTTCAAATATGGAGTGCACACTGGTTTTCATATTTTAAAATTCCTTTCATCCGAGATATTTTAGATGTTACATAATAGCATAGCTGCCTACTGTTTCTATTAAATCGTATTTGTTCCGAATTTTTAGCTCAAAATGTTCCGATTTTTCGATATTCTAGCACCATTTCTCTTCTTATGCCAATTTTCTTTCAACCCAGGAAAGGTCTAAAACCTAGAAGTAGGGCATGTGATTTTTCCGCGAATTGAGTAGATTTCCGCGTATCTCAAGACCATTGGCTGGCGGACTTCGTGAATCAAAAATTTATAATTCATAGAAATTTTGAAACTTTTGCTAAATCACGCTAACGAAACATTTATGATTATAAAGCCTATTTGATTTGGCTGATTTTCGCCATTTTAAATATTAGGAACTCCGTCAGAATCTGCTAATATTGCAATTCTTATTCACACCATGTTAATATCATTCATTCATTTTGGTATTTAGCTGATTTAAAATTTACGAGATTTAAAAATTCAATGTCGCAATTTTTATTTTCTTGTTTTTAAAATCCAATATCGCTATTCATGTATGAAGTAATTTTTTTTTAATCGGTTACTTTAAAGTTGTGATATTCTTCATTAATAACTAATTTAATTAAAACTGTAAACTCAAAAATTATGTTATGAAACTTGTATGGTTTATAAATTGATATTTTGCTACTGATATTATGATTTTTGATATTTCGTTTTACTCTTTGTGTCATTATTTCCCCTGATTGGCTTATCATGCTTTGTGTTCCTATTTTTGTTTTTAACAAGTTGGCAGCTATGATAATAGTACGAAATTTATATTCTTAAAATTCACTGGTTTATTTTCCTTTTTGATAATCGAAAATAACGTATTTACAAGAAAGAAAATTCCTTTCAGTCGCAGAAATATTTGATTAGAGAGAATGAACCAAGAGTAATTCTGATTCAAAAGATTACTGAGAAAGATCATCGAACACTTGTTTATTATTAATACCTCTCATTTAAGTTGTGTACTCCGATCAGGGCCTGATTATCACCTAGGCCTAGGGCCCACATTTTCTGGGGGGTAAAAATTCCATACTATTACATTAAAAAAAATACTGAAAAAAACAGTTTATCTCAAAAAAGGCATTTTTATTTCAAATTTTCCTTACATTGTGATAAACCAAACTCTTGTAAACATTGCACTAATCAATTTCGAAAGTACAGCTGAATTTTAATGGTGCAATTTTTACTCCAACGGCTTAAGCAAATGCAACGAGAATGCATATTCATAAAGTCTCTTATAAATGATTAGTGTCAACAAGGACTTAACAAATATGTAAAACTGTAGATGAAGGCTGCAATCTTTAAAATAATTCAGCTAATCAGTAACTTTAGCAAAAATCACTGATTTCAATTGTTGTGATCACCAAACTATTTTTATTTTCATTCAACATTGTTTTGTTGTTTTATATTTTGCTTTAATAATTACATGTTTAAACTTTATCTTAGAAAAATCATCTTCAATTGTCTACTTTCAAAATTGTTTAGAATGTTTCTCTTGAATCATGCAGTTCAATAGATTCTTTTTATAGTTAGAACTACTCTTCAGAACTTTAATTTCAAAATATTTTGTTAGGGGGTCCGAACATTTTGTGGGCCTTGAGTTTGATCGGTCCCTGACTCCGATCAGTAAGTCGTACGGTATGGTAAAGACCAAAGTCTGTTAAATCCAAGGTTTTACCTGTAAAACTTAGCATTTGCAAAAGTGGCTTGTTGAAAGTTCAATGCATGCTTTAAAATGATTCAATTTTGTTCTTCAACCAAACCTTCGTGATAAAACGTAGGAATTACAAAGCCATTTTAATAAATCCTATGTTTTACCGGTAAAACCTAGGAATTAATAGATTTCGGCCTATACGGTAACAGGGTTGCCACTCCACAGGGAAAACCTGGAAAATACAGGGAATATAAAAATCACCTAAAATAACAGGGAATTTTGATATTTTCTTTACAAACTGGGGAAATGTGTTTCTTATTTTTGTCTTTTAAAATATAGTGACCACTCAAAGTGTAATCTATGGAATATTTAACCATGATATTTCAACTATACTAAACTATTTCCTTTACTATAGCATTATTTAAGTATGTTTAGCTGTTTTTCCAGCAATTAAAACTAATAAATATAGTTAGCCCAATGTAGCTCACACAAGAGCACAATAATTGTTGTTTTCTCTTAATATATTGTGTATAATATGTACAGGGAATTTTTTTTTTCCAGATTTGAGTGGCAACCCTGGGTAACATTTACACTCTTAGAAAAATCAGTTCAATATTGGACTAATAAGAGATACAATGTTAAATTGAACCCTTTTTTTTCATACAAATATAACGATAATATAGTGCTATCAAGCAGGGTTAGCATGATTTAAATTAAATCACTCTATTTTTTTTAAACCTTTAATTAAACTAAGGTTTTTAAAAAATAGTGAACGGGGGAATTATTACGTTTCAAAATAGACAAATAGTGAAAGGGGGAATTATTACATTTCAAAATAGACTAAAAAATAAAAAGAATAAATTATATTTTCCATTTAAAAATTTTACATTTGCTGCTAATAAATTTATTTGAATTATACCCCTTGTTTATTTAAATACAAGTGCTTTTAAAACTTAGTTAATATCTAAAAATAATAAGATTAAAGTAATTTTTTTTTTCTGTCCTCCAGTAATGTTTTCTTATCTAAACTAACTTGTTCTTCGTTGAATATCTAATTGCATTCTTGAAGTTATAATTCTTGGGAGTGTTGAGCTTGAACAAAACAACTATTATTTATTCAGTAATTGGTTTATAATTTTTACCATTTTATAAAGAAATATTAGCTATTTTAATATTTTTTAAATTATAAATATTAATACATTTTATCAGCCGTTTTGTTTGGTGAATGAAAAAAAAAAAATTATTTTTACTAACCCTGTTAATGATGTACGATCATATGGTTCAATTTAGCACACCTAAGTAAGACTAAGCAAATTTGAGGCCCAAACGATAAAGCGTTTCCTATAATTTCTAATAGTGTATTCTTTATATATTATGTTGGTTACTTAAATATCTGAGAATTTTTTAATTGTAGGACAAAATTATTTATAACTTCTCTTTCATAAAATTGAGATATGTAGTTGATATTCAGAAATTGTTCCTAATGTAAGATAACACTTCTCTCAACTCTTTGATTTCATCAAAATTTTATCTCTAAGTACTTGAAGATATTCGCAATGAACTTTATTTATGTTCGATAAAAATTCTTCTTCTCTTATGATAACTAATAAGTATTCGTAGAAATATCTTCTTTAAAAAAAATGTTACAGTTATCTTTCTTCCCACTGCTGAGCTTTTAAAAACAAAAGTAGTTCAATAATTGTTAATGTCCTTTAAATCATTGCACAGAAATATAATAATTGAAAGAAAGCCATAGGGGACCAATACCAAAATCACCTAAAACTAGCCAATATTACAAATTTTTTTGAAACTTGAAACAATTGGTTATTTTTTATTGGATTAAAAATTCGCAAACTCCTGCCATTGTTTTGGGTGTCCGCCTTGTTACATTTCGTTAGGCTGCGCAAAAGTTATAAAAGCCTTAGAAACTGGAAATCACGAAGGTGTTTAAAAAATTCTACTCTGAATAAAATATAAATAAATACTCGATAATTATTGACTGTTAAACTAGAGGTTAAAAAATATAAGGCACTCTGCCGACCACAAAAATAATTGAAATTGGATGATTTTAATTTTATTAACTTAGGTTGTTTATTTTTTCGTCTATAATTTATTTGTAAGTTATTGCAATTATAAGTGATTTTTTTTTTTTTTTTTTTTTGCTTTAAATACTGACTATCCATTGCTGTAGAAGAAAGAAGAATTTATCTCTTTCGACATCTTCATTTTATAAGTTCGCGCTTGACTTGATGTCAAAAGTAAGAACAAAATATGAATAAATTAAAAAAATAAGGAGAGATTAGATGTTGCCATATAAAAATCTAAACATTTGTATCGCAATTTTTAAAAATATCGAAGCCTAGAATGAGGTAAAAACTGTTTTCAATTCGAACTGTTGTATTAAATAAGGTTATCCTTATATATTGTTAACACGTAAAATGATTTCTTATTTATTACTTCTTGTGTAGCACATTTTGTATTCCTAAGTTAAAAAAATTTTTTTTCAAGTATAATTGGTTATCTTTCAAATATAGGTCTCGTACATTTCGTTACAATCAACATATACATAAAATTATAATAATTACATATTTTATAAATAAAAAGATTTTTTTAATCAACTTTCAAGAAAAAAAGAATACTATTATGAATGAGAAGCAACCACGGGGGTTAGTGAGTGGAGTTAATAGGGGGCCGAGCATCCTAATGTATGAATATATAACTAACTCCCTGGCATTACAGTTCATATTGGACCATGCCCTCTCTAACAATTTTTCTCCAAAGTCGCCTGTCTCTAGCTCTTTGTTTCCAGTTTCGCACTTTTAGAAGGTCTTTTTCCACCTCGTCAAACCATCTCTTGACCGGCCTTCCTCTTTTCCTTTGGCCCCTGCCCCTTGAATATCTTCTTAGTGCCTCTGTTTTCCTCCATTCTCTCAAGGTGTCCTATCCATTGAATTATCTTTGCTTTTACATAATTTATTATACCTTTTTCTTTAAATAGTCTTGCAATTTCAAAATTGTATCGCTTTCTCCACAGATCACCCTCTTTGACAGTTCAAAAATAGTTCTAAGAATTTTTCTTTCCCGGGTAATCAGCATTTTTTCTTGTTTCTGTATGAATATACATTTTATAAAATTTATATTAATGCAGGTTTCATTCTCCAAGCTTATAGATTTCTTTTTACGAAAGTTTATTATTATTATTATTATTAAACAATTTTTTTTAAGCTGAAAATTCTTTTTCATCAGTTTATTTATTTTCAATTTTTATTTTGTGCTTCTCATTTATTTCGGCAATTTTTTAAAGTTCTAAAACAGATTTTTTTAGCGCCCAAGCTTCTGATCGCTATTATCACATCGTTTGTAGCGAAATATGTCCTATTTGGACCTAATTCCATTATAGTCACTTTTTATTCTTAAAAAAAAAATTGTTAAATATTTCATATTGATATTAGGGGATAGAGCTCCCTGTTCGCAGTTGCTCACCAACCCCCATCGTTGCTTAATATCCGCTTTAAATTCATCTTGTCCTGGAGCCAGATTGTCTTTTAGTTCTGAGCATTTATAAACAACAATCAACGTGATGCAAATTTCAAAACTTAACAGTAATCACTTTCAAAGAGACCTTGAAGTTTGGCCATCGGTCATAAACACTTCACAACATATGTTTATTTCCAGTCTTATAATTAACATATTTTCCTTCTTGAATCATTTGAATAGGTAGCTGTAACGCCTTGTTCGGTAGCTGACCTTGACATCCAGTTTAGGTTGAATAAACTGCAAAAGATTTGCCTAATTTTTAAGAATGAAAACGCCAGTCGTCTGCAAGTTAATTCAAAAGTTTTTTTTAAATTTATTTATTTGTAAGAAAATGCACATTAGTGACGGAAGGACACGTAATTAACCTTTTAAATGAATTTTCCTTCACAAACATGATGTAGAAAATGATGAAGCACCTTGAAATAAAATTAAAAAAACATTAAGTGAGTGAGTCATTTTTGCGAAACTATTTGTCCTGTAATTTTTCCAAAAACATTTAAACAAGAATATCAGTAAAGGTCAAAAACTATTAACCGAAAAAAAATTTAATTAAAGATTTTTTTTTTTTTTCAAAAACAAATAGCCTTTTTTCGACCTAGTAATAATATATTGAAGTGATAAGTGCCACTTTCTTTCAAAATATGATATTTTTACTTCAAACAGTACTTAAATAATTTTATTTAGTTCATTGAAAGTAGATAAGTATAGTTCTTCCAAATTATTTAAAAAAAATACGTTTAATAAATGTTTTTATGTTAGATTTAATACCAGTTTATAACCATATTTATTTATTTGTATAAATATCATATGGTTCTATAATTGTCTGCAAAACTCTAACATTTATGTAAAAATTTGTTTAACTTACAATTACAAATATTTTCAATTATTAATAAATAAGATAGTAAAACTTAAAAAATATGTATTCAAAGTATTTTTTTACATGGAATTATCTTAGAATAAACAAATTTTATGATTGCGTGCAAAACATTTTCGACTCTCTTAAAAAGTTCTCGGGATATGGCGAAATGCACAGAAAACGAAATTAACATTAAGGTACCCAGAGTTCTCCTGGTTTAATTGTTGAAATCCTATTTCTTCCTGTTTTGAAGACAGTCAAGAATCGAAATCTGGCAATGAAAACATGTTTTTGTATCTAATTCCATAACATGATTAATAAGTACTAATTAATTAGGATTAATTCAACGCCAACCCTTCGAATCATTAAGAATGATCCATAGAACATGAAAATCCGATAATTAGAACTAAAGTTATGAAAGGATAGTTTGTTTGTTTTTTCTCGCTGTACTTAAACTACAACACGAATATTTGGATGAGAACTTTTCTCTTTAATTCTTTAAAAGCGGTAAATAATGAAAAAGTATATTCTATTTATCAAATGGCAACTGTCAGAAGGGTTGGTATTTGCAAAAGAAGATAATATGCGCTCTTAATGATGATAATTTTATTTTCATAAATAAACTAATGATTTGTTATTTTCACTACTTGGCAGTTATCTTTCTCGACATGAAGGTTACAGGTTCATTACAGCTCAAACAGAATCAAAGATATATAGCGCCGTTATTTTTAGAGTTCCATTCGATTTTTTTCCCAAAAATGCTTATTCGTGTAATTTTGATTTTCAAAAGTTTAAAGGAAGAAAAATATAAGCAAGCTCAAACTATAAATAGCATTCGAATTAGATTTTAAAATGGATAAAATAACATGTAGGTAAGCAAAAATAAGACATGGATACTACATCTATATTCGCAATAAAATAGGAAAACTCATCAATTCTGGTTTGAATCAAATAAAATCAATGAAGAGAAGAAATTAAAAAAATCGTTAGACTTCTTAAAGAAAAAAAAAATCGCAAAAGTCGGCTCAGACAAGGTAGGGGTTGGCGAAAGGGTTATTTAAGCTTTGCGTGACTGCTTCCTTTGAAATCACTTACATATTGCGAAACAGATAAAAGCACGTCTGGCGATAACACAATTTTCATTGCGTTCGATTTCATTTTCAAAATGGCGTCGATTAAAGAATCTCGCATTCGGGAAAATGAAGAGAAACGTTAATTCCCGAGGTATTTACTAGAATGACGTATTGCAGTTTCCAATAGCAACTTGGTAAAATGCGTTTCAAGAAAAATTCGAAATACACAGATAACTTTTCGATGCTATTTAAATGTATATGGGAGAGGTGATATTTGAAAAAAGAAAATACCAATATTACTTTAAAAAAAAAGAGTCATTATTTTTCGAATTTTATTTTTAAAATTTAAAAACTTTTTTTTTCTAACTTTTATTATTAAAATGAAATAAAATTTAAGTAGTCTCCACATATTTGGGGGGGCACAACACAATGTCAACTTTCTAAAAATCAAAATTATATTTAAACATTTTTAAGTTAATATATAAACAAATAACTAATAATAAGTGCAGTAAATTTTGAAAGGATAAAATTTTATGGGAAAATATTGAGCTGAAGTTGAATGGAAAAATATTATTATTATATGTTTTTAGGAATGATATCCCGGTAAAAAAAAAAAAATAAATAAATAAAAAAATATATACTTATTTCAATGATAAGGCGAAATATTGTGGTCCTAAATAGTTTATTTACTTAAGCTCACAAAGTTGATCTGAAAAGCGAGGAAATTAAAATTTTGTCATACTTATTATGCTTTTCGTTGTCGTTGCTTCTAATGCTACTTGCCCATCCACCAAGCCTGCTTGGTAAAACCAAACGTATTTAAGGCAGAGGTTTTTAGTGGCGCCATCAATGACCAAGAATATGTCTTCAGCCATATACACGTCACAGCCCATTTATAAGGTGTACCCATTCATACATCCATAGATCATAATTTTGACCTCAACCAGAGAACGATCAATCTGCAATCAGGGGCGAATCCAGAAACTGTTCCTGGGGGGAGGGGATCATGGACTCAGACCCCCTCCCCCCAATAATTTTTTTTATAAAAACTATTTTATTTTTTTTAAATATTACTTTGGAAAAAAAACTAAGGTTTTTAATGCTAGTCTTCTCATTTATTTTTTTCATAATGAATAATAGAACAATACATAAATAATTCAAGTATTTAACATCTTTTAATAAATTTAATGCGTTTTTTAGAAACTTTGGCAAATCTGTCAATTATTTTTTCAACATCAAAATCAATTTCTCGATGAATGTTTAATAATGCGAGTTCATTTAATCGTTCTTGATTTTGAGTTGCTCAAAGCCAAGATTTGAGACGTCGAAGATTTGAAAAGGAACGTTCTGCTGTTGCTGCCTTAACTGGCAGAGTTATTAAAATTCTCAACAACATATTGATTGATGGGTACAAATCGATGTCACAGGCATTAATAATCTTGGAAAGATCGTTGGGCACTTCAAGTCCTGCTTCTGTTTCACGCTGCCATTTTGCCACCCAAAGACGAAACTCTGTTTCGACAACTTTAACATTTAAGAGATTCTTATAAAACTCGGCAGTTTCACGAACGGCTATAAAATCTTCTTCTGTAGCAGTTTGACGAGGTAAAAAAAACTCGTAGATTAAAAAGTTTCATCTGTCCTTTAAATCTGTTAAAAAGTCTGATTAATCTGTTGGAAAGCCTGTCCTTTAAATCTGTTAAAATATTATGTAATTGTTCTGCCCAGCGCCATCTATTGTTTAGAAATAAAAAATCAGTGTTCATTACGTTCCGAACATGAGCGGACATACTTGTGAAATAGTGATCGAGTGTGTGCATAGTGTTAAATAAAATGATTTGTGTTGTACAGTCCATTTTGTAACAGTTCATTAAAGATCTGGTCCGTACGACCGGACAAAACCTGTGGATTATGAGTTCTGTGTGTGTGTGTGTGAACATATTGCCTACTGATGGGGATTGAGGTAGGATCATTTATGGTCATTTACTCCCATTAGTTATTTTAGTTTATTAGTGCAAATAAGTTTATAAATTAATTGTATACTTTTGTTTTAAAATGTCTAAAGGTGCGAAAAAAGAGGAATTAAGGCAAATTGCCATAGAGTTAGGTGAAAATGTTACTACAACTATGACTATTATAGAGCTAACGAACTTAATTAAAAACAACGAAACATTTGTTAAAGAGCCAAAACTTGCTACTGACATAGCAAATACTATAATTAATGATAGAAAAGCCGAAAAAGAATCGTTGTTACAGTTGGAAAAAATTTAGTTTGAGAGAACAAAAGCAGAAGTAGAACTAGCTAAATTGCGAAACGAAAACAAAACTGAGAATTCTGAAAGTACTGAATCGCTAGATTCACTCGTCAAGAGTGTCCGGACTCTAACAGTTAAAGTTCCTAGCAGACCTGAAGGCTGGAGTTATTTTTTCTCCTCCTTAGAAAGGGGATTTACCTCTAAAAGTGTACCCGAGAAATACAAGACAGAAATTCTTTTAAATTTAATAGGAGAAAAAGCCACAAACGTGATTACTTATATAAAAGATAACGAGTTAAATGATTATTCTAAAGTAAAATCAGTCGTAATAAGATAATTTGAGCCCACTCCTCGTGTTTAGAACATTTCAAAAATACATCCCGGCAGCCAAACGAAACTCACGCGCAATACGCGTCTCGATTGATAACAAATTATGATTATTATTTAAAATTAAGAGAAGTCTCTAGTTTCGAGAAATTAAAAGAGTTAATTGTGTCCGATAAATTATTTCAGACATTAGACAGAGAGACAGCATCTCATATTAGTATTAGACAGTCAGATACATGGTTCGATCCAATAAAATTAACGAAAGAAGTAGATTTATATTTTGTATCCGAGGAAAACCGCTATCAGTGTAAAGTAGTCAAGGTCAAAAAAGCTACTCAAATTATAATAAAAGTCATAATTCTAAAAATGTATCAAGAGTATTTTTATCCGATTCCAAAACCCCATAATGTTGTTTATGCCCAGAATTTCATCCTCTCTATAAGTGTAATATTTATAATTCGTTATCCGTTTCTGACAGAGTAGAAGTAATAAAAAAGAATAATTTCTGCTTTAATTGCTTAGGAAAGCGTCAAATGAATAATTGTAAATCTAATTTTTCTTGCCCATTGTGTAGGCGGGAAGGGAAAAAGTTGCGTCAACATATTTCTCTTCACTATCCACGCGAAACGAAAGCAAGCAGTAGTGATTTCCACCCCTCTCCTCAGTTAATCAAAGAGAATGTGAAAACAAAACTCAATCGTCGCATAAATTAAATGCACCGGCGCCGGTTTTTGAGACAGCTGCAAATTTTGAAAGTAATGAAAATTAAAGTTCTATTTTTTCTTCAAGAAGTATAAATCAGACAAAAACGTGTTTATTGAGTACTGTAAATTGTTTTGTAAAAGATTATAAAGGTGTTTTTTATATAGGTAAGAGAGATCTTAGATCAGGTTGCGATGAATAATTATTGTACAACTGATTTAATTAATTGTTTAGGTATTAAAAAAGAAAAAAACTAATTTAACTGTTTCTGGTATTCGGGATACATTAACAACAATTAAACATGTGGTTAACATGACAATTTCCAACCTTGAAGGAAATTTCAAAAAAGATTTAGATTTCTTAGTAGTGCCAAAAATTACAGATTTAATGCCTTCAAAATTGCTTAAAATTGACTCGCCCGAAGTAAAGCATGTTAAACTAGCTGATGAGAATTTTAATGTGCCTGGGCGTGTTGATGTGCTTTTAAGCGCTGAAATATTTTATGAGTTGTTATTGCCAGGTCAGATTTATCCTGAAAAAAGTAATTTAATCCTTCAGAATACTACTTTTGGTTATGTTGTAAGTGGAAGTGTACCTATTAAAAATGCAGGAAATTTACACTGTGGGTTTACAGAGGACAATATTGCTTTAAACAAAAGTATTGAAAAATTTTAGGAATTAGAAAATGTAGAACCCAAAAGTAAACAGGAAATTTTTTGTGAGGAACATTTTAAAGAAAATGTTAAAAGAATTGATAGCGGGAGGTATATGGTTAAAATGCCGTTGAAAGAGGATCCAAGAAATTTAAGAAAATCCAAAGATCTGGCGATCAAAAAATTAAATTTACTGTGGAAGCGTTTTTTAAAAGAACCCGAATATCTTTCTTTATATAAAAGTTTTTTAAGAAAATATGAGGAAATGGGGCATATGAAAGAAGTTCCTGAGTGTGAGGAAAAAGAGGGCACGTATTACGTTCCACATTTAGAAGTTTATCGCCCAGAGAGAATATCAACAAAACTTCGTGTAGTGTATAATGCGTCGTCGACAACAACTTCGGCGAATTCACCTAACTCCTTACAGTATAACAGTGGAGTTATACAGGACGATCTTTTCTCAATAATGACTAGATTTCTTAAACACAATTACGCTTTTGGAGCTGATATTCAAAAAATGTACAGAATGATTTTAATTAACCCCGAACAAACTAAACTTCTTAAAATCCTATGGAGGGAGGGAGTGAATGAACCAATCAAAACATACGAGCTACAAACAGTAACTTACGGCACAGTCTGTGCTCCATATCTTGCACAAAGGGTATTGCTTCAATTGGCCAGAGATATAAAAGAAATATATCCCATGGCTTCCTTGGAGAAAGAATTCTACATGGACGATGCCCTTAGTGGTGCAGCGACATTAGATAAAGCAAAAAAACTCCAAATAGAATTTAAAGATGCCTTAGATAACGGAGGAATGAATCTTCCTAAGTGACAAAGTAACAACCCTGAATTGAAAATTGAATGTTCTAGTGATTATACCTTCCAGGAGGACACAAAAGCTTTGGGCGTATCATGGAACTCAACGAAAGGCAGTTTTTCGTTTAAAGTAACTATAGATAAAAGTGATACATACACAAAGAGAAATGTTTTGTCGACAATTTCAAAAAATTTCGACCAGCTTGGTCTGTTAGGTGCTGCCATTACGAAAGCCAAGATCTTTATTCAGCATTTGTGGTTGCTAAAGCTAAGTTGGGATGATCCTCTCCCTGAAAAAGAAACTAAGGAATGGCAGACATTTGTCGAATCTCTTGTATCAATAAACAGTATCAGTATTGACAGATGTATATTGGTGGAAAATCCAACAATCATAGAGATGCACGGTTTCTCTATGCTAGTGTGAATGCCTATGGAGCAATGATTTACGCCAAGTCAGTCAGTAGATGTGCATGGAAATGTTAAAATTCAGTTAATTGCCAGCAAATCACGTGTTGCGCCCATCAAACAAATCTCTATTCCAAGATTGGAACTGAGTGGAGCAGTTCTTCTGTCAAAGCTGATGACTAAAGTAAAAAGTGCCTTGCAGTTGGAAATCAATGATATTTACTTCTGGTGTGACTCCATGATAGTATTATCGTGGATCCAAAAGGAGCCATATCTGCTAAAAACATTTGTGGCTAATCGTATATCCAAAATACAGGCTTTGACAGTAGTCAACCAGTGGCGACACGTGACTTCAGAAAATAACCCTGCAGACTTGATCTCTAGAGGGATAAGTCCTGATAAATTAGTTGAAAGTGATTTGTGGTTCCAGGGTCCATCCTTCTTGACAGAACAAGAGTACCCGAATCGTGAGATTCCAGTGTCAATTATGAAAGATGAATTCTCTCTTGAACTTAAAAACTCAGAACTTAATAGCTCAGTTGCATTGACTTTAATTCCTAATCCTTTTATAGAAGTGTTATTTAATATTAGTAACAATTACACTAAAATGTTGCATGTTATAAGTTATCTTTTCAGGTTTGTGCATAATTTAAGAAAGAAATTAGGTCCAGTTACTACTGACGAACGAAAAAAGAGTGAGAGTTTTATTTTATTCTAAAGCTTGTTCAGGTTCAAGAGTTTTCAGCCGAAATAAAACGTCTGAATTCTCAAAAGAGTATTCCTAATGTAAGTAAATTAAAATATTTGAATCCTTTTTTAGATAGTGAAGGACTTTTAAGAGTTAATGGTAGAATTAGGCATGCAAATGTGAGTATTAATACTAAGTTCCCAATTATTCTACCAAAAGGTAATAAACTTACCAAACTTATTTTGGAATTTTACTATAAGAGATATTTTCATTTAGGTCCAATTTCTTTATTAAATTATGTCAGAACAAAATTTTGGCCACTTCAAGGTAAAGCAGCATTCAGAAAAATTGTGCATGATTGCATTGAATGTTTTAAAGTTAAGCCTGTTAAAACTAATCAGTTAATGGGTAACTTACCCAAAGATAGAGTTACTCCTGATTTTGCGTTTAATTGTAGTGGTGTGGATTTTTCAGGCCCTTATTTTATAAAATATAAATATCAACGTAAAGGTAATTTTCATAAAGTTTATGCATGCATGGTGACCAAAGCGATTCACCTTGAAATGGTTACGGATTTAAGTTCTGAAGCCTTTATAGCATGTTTAAAGAGATTTGTTGCTCGGAGACGTGCTAAGTTATTTTCAGATAACGCTACAAATTTTAAAAGTTCTAAATAAAGAGCTTGTCAAGTTACATAAATTAATTATTAAACCTGATAATGATTTAGCTAATTACCTATCAAGTGAGGGTATCGATTGGAGCCCACCAAGGGCGCCCAATTTTGGGGGTCTTTGGGAAAACGGTGTGAAAGCTTTTAAATACCATTTTAAAAGGGTTGTAGATAATTCCAGACTGACATATGAAGAATTCCTAACGATAATTACCCAAATCGAGGGAATTCTAAATATCAGGCCGCTTGTACCTCTGTCATCTGATGCCGATGTGTTCGAAGCGTTAACCCCTGCCCATTTCTTAATTGGTAGGTCATTAAATACTGTTGTAGAGCCAAATTTATCTGAAGTTAAAGACAATCAATTGTCTAACTGGAAAAAATTAACTAAAATAATACATATCTTCTGGAAAAAGTGGCACATTCAGTATCTTAACAACTTACGACAGAGGTCCAAATGGATGGTTGAAAAAGATAATTTAAAGGTGAATACATTAGTGCTTTTTAAGGAAGAAAATTTGCCTCCTCAAAAGTGGGTGTTAGGTCGAATAATTGAATTATACTTCAGAGATGACAACCGAGTCAGAGTAGTGAAGGTAAAAGCTCAATCTGTAATCTACATAAGGTCCATTTCTAAAATTTGTATATTACCAGTTAATACATAAATTCAAATGAATACTTTTTATGTGCTTTTATTAATTTCATATATAAAACTATTTGTAATTTGATGTTCGTAAAAAGTGCAATTTATATGTTTTCACTGTTATATGTATATGTTTTCCTTTTTTAATTCAAATTTGTTACTTTTTATTATCATGCTTAAAAAAAAAAAACTGTCAAATGTAGTGGTTGAATATAACTATTCAACGTTGTGCTGGATGTTCAGTCCAGCACCATCTATTGGTGTTTAGAAATAAAAATCAGTGTTCATTACGTACCGAACAGGAGCGGACATACTTGTGAAATAGTGATCGAGTGTGTGCATAGTGTTAAATAAAATAATTTGTGTTTTACAGTCCATTTTGTAACAGTTCATTAAACAGTAATAAAGGAATATAAATAGCCTTCCGAAAATATTCTTCTGGGGTCTGTTTTGGCTGATTATTATTTCTTTGTGTTGAGAAACTAAACGATTCTTGAAACAGTGAAGAACATAGTTAGATGGGGGGGGGGAATCGATTTTTCCGACCTATCTAGGTGTATATGCCCCCTTAAATATTTTATTTCTTTTGTAAACTATTAAAAAAAAAATTTTTTTCTATTTTTTGGGGGGGGTCATGACACCCCCCCCCCCGCTGGATCCGCCACTGTCTGCAATTCAGTACCCCAAAGGTTTGATTTGTAATGGGAACATGGAGGACTTTGTGACCCTACAAAATTAACGTGTAGTTTTCGGCAGGCGGGGATCGAACCCACGACCTCTTGGACATAGGCCCAACGCCCTACCAATCAAACTATCCCGGCATTTGTGCTTTTTTAAAATAATAAAGTGAATGAGAGATTTATTAATGAAATGTTCTCTTATCAGCAATAAGTATTCTCGTAAAAAATTGAAAGGAAAAATATATAATTTAATTTAATCAATGGAGGTAGTCCCTAAGAACGACCAACGTTCATCTACGACCATTTTGCTGTGGAACAGAGCGTGTTCGCTCCCGAGGAGTTTCACTGTATATTGAAAGTTTTCGTGATTTTACTCTTTCGACTAAAGATCCCCTTCGGCTACTAGACAGATGACTTAGTCTCATTTACCTCTTTCTCTTTACACAACTGCGCAGACCCCGTGAATGGCTGTAGATTTGCGCTAAGCAACAACAACTCAGGAATGCGAAAATTATTATTATTTTTTTTTTAAAGACTCATTGAGTTTTTTTAGGTATCGATAGTGTAAACTGTAAAAATTAATAATAATAATTCGCATTTTTAATGTAAGTAGGATGAAAAAAGTTCTTAACATAAAACTCCATGGAAATCAAACACGAATTTAATACGAGGGTTGCTATTTATATTTCTGGCCTTGGCAACAGTAAGTGTTGCTAGGCGACCGCAGACGATTTTTATCGAAAGTTTGATATTTTTAAACATAAATTCAGCAGACGATTTACCATTATAGCTTCATTTGTGTTTCATTTGACAGTAAATTGAAAAGTTCTTCTCTTTCAAAAAATAGAATTGAATCGTGAACATTTTCGTGCTATTATTTTTCATTACTTTCGACGTGGATTGTCAAGACAAGAGTGCTTCGATGAACTTAATTCTTTATTCAGCGATAAAGCGCCATCCTACAGCACTATAAAAAATTGGTATAACGAATTTAATCATGGTCGATGTTCGATCCAGGACGAATCCCGTGCAGGTCGTCCAAAATCCGTTGTTGTGCCAGAAAAGATCGATGCTGTTCGTGAACTGATAAAGCAAGATCGTCATGTGACATACCGTGAGATAGAGGCGTCTTTGGACATTAGTATGACTAGCATCAATAAAATATTGCATGAACATTTGAGCGTAAAAAAAAGTTTGTTCGCGTTGGATCCCGCATAATCTGACAAAAAAAAGGCTCGTGTCGATTAGTGCAAGGAAATGTTGGAAAAATACGTTAAAGGTACATCAAAGGCTGTATATAACATCTACACAGGTAACGAATCATGGATCTAAGCATATGAGCCGGAAACAAAACAGCAATCAACTGTATGGGTCTTACAAGACGAGGCAAAACCAACAAAAGTTGTTCGAGGAAGAAGCACATCGAAACAAATGATTGCCTGTTTCTTCGGCATTAACGGTCATGTGGCAACAGTGGCGTTAGAGCAACGCAGGACGGTCAATTCTGAATGGTACACGACCATTTGTTTGCCAGAAGTCATCGGAGAAATTCGAAAAAAGCAGAAGAACAGGCGAATCATTCTTCATCATGACAATGCGAGCTCTCACACATCGACTCAAACAAAGGCATTTCTGGCGGAGCGAAAGATCGAACTGATGGGTCATCCGCCGTACAGCCCTGATTTGGCACCCAATGACTTCTTCTTATTCCCACACATCAAAAATAAATTACGTGGACAACGATTTTCGACCCCCGAAGAAGCAGTTGATGCATTCAAAACGCATGTTTTGGAGTTACCTCAATCGGACTGGAAAAAGTGCTTTGAAAATTGGTTCAAACGCATGCAAAAGTGTATTGATCATCATGGAGAATATTTTGAAAAACAATAAAACCAATTTCGATCCTACATATTTGTTTTTTCATTATTAGGCCAGAAATATAAATAGCAACCCTCGTAATAGGAGTTAGAAAACATTTTTGTGAAAGTGATGATACTTGGAAAGAAAAAAAAGAAAAAATATTTAAAATAATTTTTATCATTGATGTATCATTTTTATGAATTTCATTTCTGATTCATTAACGGATTTGTATCCATAAGTGATTCCAATCAGCATGTGATGTCTACGAGAATTTGAATCAGTAAGTAATTCGAACTCGGATTCCGAATTATTCACTCGAATCATCTTAGTGATTCGATTGATTCCAATCACTTTGCTGATCAAAAGACGTAATAGGTGAAGAATGTGCGGTTTATTATATGTTAAAAATACAATTCAATATTTTCTTCGAGACATTGCAGCTGTTGTATTCTCAGGTTATGTAACACGTTTAAAGCTTGGGAATGAACAACTGCGTCATCTAATACCTTTAATTTTTATCGTATACAATTACTCTTTAAAAAAAAAGAAAAGAAACCCTGCTAGATATCATTTTAATGGATGATGGTTGACTTTAAGGATGGTTATGGTTGAACTCAGGGGCAGATTACCCATTAGGCCAGACTCTACCATGGCTTGGGCCCCCTTAAAAAAAATTTTTTTTAAATAAATTTAAAAAAATTAAGAAAAAATATTATTTTTTTTAAAAAAATCAATTTCAAATATATATTAATAAAATAACATAATTTTTTTAGTTCTAATTTAACAAAATAAAGTAAAATTTAATTTATTATTATTTATTTTTATTTTAAATATGATTTCTTAAATGAAAAGATATATAAATACTTTTATATTTGAATAAATAAAAAATATATGAGAAAAATTTTTTATCTAAAAGCCCCAAAAAGTTGAATGGCCTAGGCAGGACCCTGCGTCGCTTAATCCGCCCCTGGTTGAACAGAATGTAAACAACAGTAAGCTTCCTAAAACCGGTAGAAATTTAGAAAACTTCCGGTGTATCCCTCTGCTTATGCTAAGCTGAACGAGGCGATATGTGAACAGGCTTAATATTCAGGGAAATTTTATTGTTGTGATTTTTATTCCACTTTACGCAAAATTTTACCATTCACAAGAGTTTTCTGTAGTTTATAAATTCTAACTGGTCATGAGTGTAAAACAAACTTAAGAATATTGATATCACAATATAAATTAAGTTTAAGGTGTGCCATGATTTGTGTGTTTAACCCTTATTTGGCTGTATTTGTGTAAAATATCACCGTTTGTGTTTTTTTTGTTGTTGTTGTTGAAGTGACATCATAGCATCCTTGTGGAGATTTACGAATTCATTTATTATTTGATTCGTTGCAAATTAAATTGGAAGAACATGTTACATGGTAAAAACTACAAGTATAATAATATTGGATGGCTTGCTTTTTCTAACTTAAGAGTAAGAATCAATCGGAAATAGTAACTTGGAAGTCTTGTGACGAATTTTAACCCCTAGAGTCATCTATATCTATACCCTGTGGCAGAATTTTTTCTGGCTTTCTGCGACAAACCTAACTAGAACCAATATCTTTCTGCAAGATATTTTTATCGTTATAAATATATGTGTAATGAATTTATAATTTAATAGATGCACTTCGTGTTTATAAAAAAAAAGCCTACGTGCCTAGAATAAAACTGTGTAGATTTTTTTTCTTCTTAATTTCATAATATAAGTTTAAATTTCTTAATAAGTTTAAACTATTTAAGTTTAAATTTGCATAATCTTTGATAATAAAGAAAAATTATAAATGTATAGATTTACAGACAAAAATGCTCACTTGAGCATAAATAAAGATTACCCAGAACCTGTAATAAGATGGAACTTATAAAAATAGCCAAGAATGGACAAAAAGATTAAATTTATAAAACAAGATAACTGATTTTGAAGTATCAGTTTAAAACAGTATGATTTAATGTTTCATTATAGTAGTTATATCAGGTACAGAAACAAATCAGGTGAAAAAATCAATATTGAAGTTGAGTAATCAAAATCAAAATAATAAAATAGGATTGACTATATCCGAATTCTAAAAGCAAAAAAATTAACATAATCTTTGTTTCAATTTTTTCTATATGAAAACAATTACAGATTAATTAGATTCGATTAATATTGTACTGACTAATTGAAAGATTTTTTTTTAAAAAAAAGAAGGTAAATACAACTTTTTTTGTGATCAGATTAAGTTCAGAACGAAAAAAATACACAGCGCTTGTGATTTGTAACAGAAGTCGCACTGTATTGTGTACAGCATTGATTCCCCACGAAGTACGCAGACGCAGTTTCCAACTCAATACGATTAAGTCTAGTCAACATCTCGAAACGAAATCGTCTTCATCAGTACTGAAACTAGAGCCATACTCATTGGATGCGATTTTTTTCGCATGCGTATGGATGCGTATTGTAAGTGTTTCGCCAGTAAATATTTTCCACCAATCTGGTTTTCATTCGCATGCCAAAAAATCGTATATAGTGAGATATCTTTCAGGCTTTAGATGTTGTCGACTTCCATCTTATTTCTTTTTCAAATTTTTTAAAATTATTGTTGCTTTACAAGAGCAACAAATAACCTTTCCGCTAGACATGATTTTTTTAAAAAAAAAGAATCTTTTTACGCCTGAAATTTTCCACATAAGTGCAAGAAATATAAAACTGTCTGTTCTCATAAGAAAACACAAAGCAAATTACTGCGCCAGCGATAGAGGCCGAAGTTGGCAAAATTCCAAAAATAGCTTAATAAAGGGGAAAAAATTTCTCCCCTTTTTATCCAATAACTGTTTGCGTTGGAGATTAACGGAAGATCACGAGCACTTTCCCCTTCCGCGGTACGCTAGAAAAACAATTATTTAAAAACTATTCTGTGAGAAAAAATTTTGCAGAACCATTATTGCTTCTGCAGAAATTTTCCGTTTCTGTAGAAATTATTTTTTTGTAAAACAGCTTCTGTTTCTGCAGAATCTTTTTTGAGAACTTTTGTTTCTGCCAAATCAAAAATTTTTATTACCCAAATAGAAAAATCTTTCTGCAAGAACTCAGTCGCTTTCTGCGACAATGTCGCCGTGTTTCTGCCACGGGGTATCTATACATAATAATAAAAGCGGCTGTGTGTGCGTCTATAATCACAATATATCGCCCCAGAAGCCTCGCCCAGGCACGAAACTCGGCACATAATTGTGTTTTGACATAATGAAGAAGTATTTTTTATCTTTTTCAAAAATTTGGATTAGTTTTTTAGTTATCAGTCATTTTGTAAGAAAATCTATGCTTTTTCGTTTTCATATTCAAAAACCTATTAAAAAATGCATATATTTTTCTCCACTCTTATAAATGTATGCTAATGCGAACCTTACAATTGAAATATTAATTTTCGACAACTTAAACCAATAATATACGAAGGAATTAATAATTTAATTGTAAGGTTCGCATTAGTTTACATTTATCAAAGTGGAGAAAAGTTTAACTTTTGTATTAAAAATGTGGCAACATATTCGATACGTAAATAGAACGCTTCTCTTTGATATATTTGTCGCTGTTCATAATAGTTATAATAAGTTTTTCTTCTTCTTTCCACGCTCTATTTTTTTTTTTTTTTTTTTCCTTGAGCGAAGACGATAATTTTTTTAGCGATATATGCTTTTAAGAAATTTGGATCCACCTGCATTGTGTAATGGAACAAGATTGATTGTGAAAAAATTGATGCCTAATGTTATTGAAGCTATGATTATAATATAGTGCGCTTAATCCTCGCATCTCCATCATATCTTCAGACAATCCGTTTCAGTTTAAACGACTTCAGTTTCCTCTTCGACTTAGTTTTGCGATGAGTATAAATAAATCTCAGGGACAATCTTTAAAAGTCGTTGGTCTTGACTTGCAGAAGCCTTGCTTTTCACATGGACAGCTTTATGTTGGCTGCTCAAGAGTTGGTGATGAAAAGAACTTATATTTATTGGCACCAAATGGAAAAACTAAAAATATTTAAAAATATAAGAAGTTTCACTAGAATAGGAAGAATTATATACTATCTGTATTCTGACTAACACAAGTTTTATTTTATTGCTGTTTCTTAAATATGTTATTAACTGCGATTTAATTTTCAGCTATTGGCCAATGAGGATTTCGAAATCAACTTTTGTATGCTTTTACAATTTCTGAGGGCTTTTTAAAAAAAAAAAAAAAAAAAAAAAAACAGGTCTCCACCTGATAGTTATATTATAGGTTAGGTTACCATAGGCCTTAGGTTACCATAGCAAAGTTACATCTTCAAACATCCTTAAGAGCTATAACACATCTGCAGCAGAACTGGATATGAAGACAAAATTGCAGGACAGGAACACTTTAATTGTCCACTAATCTTCAGATTTCCTGCTATGTTTTAAAAAACTTTATTTGTGAAAACCTTTAGCGTGGCGGACAGTTGGCCGCCTTAAGCGGCTAGTACACAATAAAATGCAAGAAAGTATAAGCTTATATAGATCCATTATCAGTTTTTATTTTGATCTCACGATTTTATACAATAGACAGTGTTCCCCAACCCCCCAGACCGGTACCGGTCCGTGGATCAAATGGTACCGGGCCGTTCATTTCATTGAAACTGAATTTAAATTCTTAGGTTTATACCCCAAATTAAAAATATCTGTGTTCCATTAAAATTTTATTTATTTAAAAATAGGTCCCCCGAAGGTAGTGACATTAAATTTTTTAATGTTCTAAAAAGTAAAGAGAAAACCACCGCAACTATTTTCTCTTCTAAATAGTTTTAATAAAAAAAAATCAATCATCATAACTGTAAATATCATAAATAAAACACGAAAGCGCGGCGCGCAATTTTTATTTATTTTATATTTATTTTTATTTATTTTATATTTATTTTTTGGTGTAACTGTATTTTATTTTGAAGGCATGTTTAAATACAATTAAATTAAAATAATTAAATCAAAATAATCTAAAAATATAAACAATCAACGCCCTCCCCCCTGGCGGGCCGTGGTAAAATTATCAAACGTTGACAGGTCCGTGGTGATAAAAAGGTTGGGGAACACTGCCATAGATGACTATCTGAGACAATCAATTAACCCTGAGCCGCGATGGCTCAGGGGATAGAGCGTTCGCCTTCCAATGAGGCGAACCGGGTTCGAATCCCAGTCGATACGAATTCCGCATCCGGCTTGCACTGACCACAGTGCTGACGTGAAATATCCTCAGTGGTAGACGGATCATGGGTTAGAGTCCCCTTGCCGTCAGGCTAACCGTGGGAGGTTCTCGTGGTCTTCCTCTCCATGTAACGCAAATGCGGGTTAGCTCCATCAAAAAGTCCTCCACGAAGGCAAATTTCTCCCAATACTCGATCCAGGAGTTCCCTTGTCTTCTGGATTGGGTTCAAAATTACAAGGCTACGGAGTTGAACATTAGTAGCCGTAAACCCATTAAGTTGGGTCGGCTGTTCAACGACGGTTATAAAATAAAATAAAATTATAAAATCAATTAACCCAGAGCCGCGATGGCTCAGGGGATAGAGCGTTCGCCTTCCAATGAGGCGAACCGGGTTCGAATCCCAGTCGATACGAATTCCGCATCCGGCTTGCACTGACCACAGTGCTGACGTGAAATATCCTCAGTGGTAGACGGATCATGGGTTAGAGTCCCCTTGCCGTCAGGCTAACCGTGGGAGGTTCTCGTGGTCTTCCTCTCCATGTAACGCAAATGCGGGTTAGCTCCATCAGAAAGTCCTCCACGAAGGCAAATTTCTCCCAATACTCGATCCAGGAGTTCCCTTGTCTTCTGGATTGGGTTCAAAATTACAAGGCTACGGAGTTGAACATTAGTAGCCGTAAACCCATTAAGTTAGTTCGGCTGTTCAACGACGGTTATAAATCAATTAACCCAAAGCCGCGATGGCTCAGGGGATAGAGCGTTCGGCATCCAATGAGGCGAACCGGGTTCGAATCCCAGTCGATACGAATTCCGCATCCGGCTTGCACTGACCACAGTGCTGACGTGAAATATCCTCAGTGGTAGACGGATCATGGGTTAGAGTCCCCTTGCCGTCACGCTAACCGTGGGAGGTTCTCGTGGTCTTCCTCTCCATGTAACGCAAATGCGGGTTAGCTCCATCAAAAAGTCCTCCACGAAGGCAAATTTCTCCCAATACTCGATCCAGGAGTTCCTTTTTCTTCTGGATTGGTTCAAAATTACAAGGTTACGGAGTTGAACATTAGTAGTCGTAAACCCATGAAATTGGGTCGGCTGTTCAACGACGGTTATAAAATAAAATAAAATCAATTAACCCAAGGCCGGGATAGCCTGGTCGGTAGGGCGCTGGGCCCATATCCTAGAGGTCGTGGGTTCGATCCTCGTCGGCCGAAGAATATCCCGTGTAGTAAATGGTGACTGATGCACGTTAAATCTGTCGAGTCTCAAAGTCCTCCATGTTCCCATAACAAATCAAAACCTCTGGGGGTACTGATCCAGGAGTTTCCTTGTCTTCAGGATTGGTTCAAAATTACAAGGCTACGGAGTTGAACATTAGTAGTCGTAAACCCATGAAATTGGGTCGGCTGTTCAACGACGGTTATAAAATAAAATCAATTAACCCACGGCCGACTGCTTAACAACCCCTTATATAAGAAATGTATCAAATTTAAACGAATCATTATCAAATCCAATTTGATTAAAAGTGTGACAAATCAGTTAGTTTAGCTCAGTTTGAATAAAATGCAATCTCCTTTTGTGAAGTAGCTGCGATTTTCAACAAATACATGATTAAAAAAAACCTTTATTGAATTTTTTTTCTTATTTATATTTTAATTCGATACCCCTAATAATATTAAAACCTCATTTTTTTTTTAACAATTCTTAAAATATATATATTAAAGCTGTTTTTCGAAGCTCTGTCGCTAAGGAAAATTAAAAAAAAGCATAGTTAAGTGCCTTACACTTGAAGTAATGCAATAAACTATATAATCTTGCTGTGAAGAATTATCTGGGCTTTAGAACAGACAAGTAACTTAAATATTTTAATATAGTTATTAAACCTTTTTAAAAATCGCCAATGTGGGGACATTTTTCAACCGAATCATCAAAATTAGTGTCGTATTCTCAATTTTTGCAAATTTTTATGAGCCCAGGTAGTGCAGCATTGGAGTAAGTTTTTAAATATTAAAAAACTAGCCCACAAAAGCTTTCGTTTTCAAAAAAACTGTGGCGTTTCCCCATATTGACATTTTGCGCCATTTTCAAAATAAGCGTAGACAGCGTTGGCGTTAGATAGGCTAAACTAGACCAACAGTCAGGAGTAACAATTGCAAACTTTCAGCAGTAATAAATATAGTATATTATTCACAAAAAAGCATCATTTCATATTATGACGGAGCCTTCAAAAAACAGCCTTAATGACAACCATTCCGGAACTCGTAGAATTTTTCCATTATAATACTATCTTTTTAGTATTTTTTCCCCCAATCGTGTTTTTTGACACGGGAAAATCGTGATTGCATTACTACTTCTACTAGCAAAAATTAAAGGATGCCAGACAAAAAATAAAGTGCATATAACAGCTTTTTTTAAAGCGCTTATTTAAGAAATTTTTTTTTATTGATTCTTAAAATTTGTTATCGAATCTCTTTTGAATCTCTGGTGCTCGCGGTTTCAAAACTTACCAAATCAATGAATCATTATGAAGCGAATAGTATTCAGGTTAGAAATATTTAAAATGGTCTAATAAGCCTAACTGTTTTGATTGTCGAGATTGTAGAGTTGATACCAACACTTAGTTATTCTTGGAAAAATTATAGATTAATAATGGAAAAATTCCATTCGTTTTGTAGTAATTACAACTATGGCTAATCAACTAATGTAGTTAATTACCATAAATGTAGTGGTACGAAACTACTTTGGAAATGTAGCTACTGCAAGGCCGGATTAAGCGTACGCGGGGCCCTAGGCTAATCAAATTTTTGGGGCCCTTAGATTAAATTTTTTTTTCTCGTATATTTTTTTATTTATTCAAATATAAAAGTATTTATATATCTTTTCATTTAAGGAAGCATATTTAAAATAAAAATAAATAATAACAAATTGAATTTCACATTATTTTGTTAAACTAGAACTAAAAAAATATCGTATTTTAATTTGAGATTGATTTTTTTTTTAAAAAATCATTGTTTTTCTTAATTTTTTTATCTGGCCTAATGGGTAATCCAGCCCTGAGCTACTGTCTAACTTTTTTTTAAGAATAGGAATTGCCCCGCAGTGGACGGATCGTAAAGCCACGGTTCCTAGTAAAACACCGAAGTCAAGCATCACTGGCTCCTATCAATAGGTGGGTGGGTGACCACTTTGATCAGCTTACGTAGGGACCGAGGGTGAGCGGTATCGGTCCTCATTAAACTCTTCTACCGTAAAGTGATCGACTTCGCGCGCAGGTCGCCGGGTTACCAAAGCAAGGGAGCCATCCCCTCTGCAGAGTATCAAAATTGCTATGGCATGTCTTCGGATCATCTTCAGGGATGCTTCTCAGACCGTCGCCAATAGCTCATTGTGCAGCTCTAACGCGACGCAAATACAGTACCTACCAACCTACCTTAGGAAAGGAATTTCGCTGCATGATTCAATTTACATATAATAAAAAAGAAAATACTAAGTTGAATATCGAAAGAAAAAATTGCAAAAAAAGGTTTCAAAACGAACATTTATTTCAAGAAAAGTTGGGAAATTAATAAAATATTTGTGGTATCTTTAATTTTGGCCTCTTAGGTTATCTCTCTAGGGACCTGCAAAAATGATCTCCCTTTTATTTTTGTGTTTTTATTTCTTGAACGTTAAATTAACCGTAACGATCGACCGTACCTGGAGCAGTCGATAACGTTATGAAACCGGTATTTGTAACGTATAATTTGGAAACATCTCAGTTTGATTGACGTTATCAAAACTATGAGTTAATGTCGGAAATGATACAAATAATAAGAGAGCGATTAAATGTTGCCAGATATAAAATTTTAACATTTCTATAAACATTTAAAAAAAAAATTCATTCGATTACGAGACAGATTAAAATCCGAACCTACTTGAATTGATGTATGGTATTTTCCACTGAAATTGATCTAATAACATTGTTATATATCGTTCATTGTTAAATTAGTTCTCTTTTATTTCTTCTTATTGTGTCAAATAGTCTGTTTTCTTAAGTTTAATTTTTTTTCTTCGTACATTTGATTCTTTTCACATACATGTAACCATTCATTTCGATACGAATAGAGTTAACAAAATGCCCTTAGATATACATTATAATAATTATTGACAAAATTATTTTTTCTTTTTTGAAATATATCTAGGTTAAGAAAAACAATCACGTAGGCTCTCAGGGTATTTTAAAAAAATCACGCAATGAAATGTGTGAACTTATCGTAATGAAATGTGATTCAAGTGTTAATATTTCATTAAAGATGAAATTTTTTATGTGAGCCCAGGTAGCTTAGGGGTTGAGCACTCGCCTTCCAATGAACTGATTCAGGTTTAAATACCAAAGATGGTTGGTTGATACGAATTCTGCTATCGGCTCGCGTCGACCACATGTTGACTTAAAATACCATTAGTAAAAGGATTATAATCCTCTTGCCGTCGGGCTAACAAGAGGAGATTTCCGTGGTTTTCTTCTCCGTGTCTCAGGAAGGCTTATTCCTGGAGTTACTTTGTCTTCTGGGTTGGGTGCGAAATTACAATGCTATGGATGGTTGAACATTGATAGTCATAAACTCAAAAAATGGATCTGCTGTTCAACGTCGGTTAAAAAAAAATTATAATAAACTAATAAAATTAAAAGAAATTATGTTATTATATGTAATGAAAAAAAATTTCGATATGACAGTTGAAATAACAAATAAAAGTTCATTAGTTTTAAAAATACACAGAGTGGAAATGACTGTCAACATACTTCACGCGTTAAAAAATAGGCGACCGTTTTCAAGACTTTCCAGAGGAATGGAAAATGGGCGTCTATATTTGCGCTATTGAAACATGTCGACTGTTTTACATCCAAAATCAGTAGATTTTTGAAGCGAATGAAGTTTTTTAATCAAGTAATACTATAATACCTCTTCATTTAATGAATTATTATGTTAACAAAAAAGAGTATTGTTTGCTTGAAGTTACTATTTTTAAAAATTTTCAACTAAAAAAAAAGTTCTGTCGAACGAAAAAATAATTAAAGTCTAAAGTGTGCACATTTAAACATCAATATTTTAAGTATAATTTCGAAAATAAAAGCAGGAAGTAATTGTGAAAAATACTATGAGTTTTAAGTCGAATTTCCGTTGCAACAACAAAAACATTCTCATTAAGTGCGCCGTAATATTGCCACGCGTTGCTCAATATTGCATCAGATGATTAATTGCATGACATTGCATCACCTAAAAGCCCCAGTCATGACACATAAAATATGTATTCATTGAATTATTTTACTTTTACATTAAATATTTCACAGATGATTCATTTAACACTTGAGTATAAAATTATTTTTAATAATAAACAATTCAAATGCCTTCCGATTTGTAAACATAAGCATTTATGCTCTATAAATTCAAATTTCAGATAGAAGGAATAAAAATGAGAAAAAATAATCATAGCTCAGTTCGGAGAAAAAAGCACACACAAAAAAAAAATTTACTTAAACAAAAACGACAAATAAATGAATTTATCGGCTTATTCGACCCGAATCTTAGAGCTCAAATTTAATGCAGCTCAAATTCTTTCCACTAAATGCATTAAAATAAATTTAATGCATTTATTCAAATGTAACTAAATATTTAAAAAAATAATAATATCCAAGGATTAATTTGAAATTTTACGAATATATATATATATATAGAGAGAGAGAGAGAGATAGTTTAAAAAAATCTAATTGTATTCGAATTGTTATTTACAGTTAACTGTGGATCAACGGTCTGAATCAGTCATGTAATAATTAAAGTATATATAATAACTAAATTCATAAATAGTTAAAGTAATGTTTATTTTTCTCGGAACTTTTCTTCTTTCATTTTTTTTAAACATGTAATTTTAAACGAAACATCATATGAATTAAGCGAAGGCTATTTTCGATCACTCTACGTCATTAACGAACTCGTAGACATAAGACAAAAATGCAGAAAGTATGAATTAATAAATTAAACAGTTTTCGTTTAAAACGTGGTGCGAGTCACTTAGCAAATCAATGAACTCATTCTGTAATTGCTATACTCCGTTGCAAGTTAAGAAAAGACCATTGTGATATAGGATTTAAGTAATCATCCGCGATTGCATATAGTTCCGTTTTATTTAATTATTAAATTCTACAAATATGCTCTCAAAACAATTTTTAAATTTAAATTCGTTGGACAGAAATTAAATTTGTACTATCTTTTACGATATATGTCGTAGAATTAATAAAAAAAAAAAGGTTATAGCTTCGCTTAGTAGTCTTAATGGAATCCTATATTTGGTGACATTTTCCGATAAATAAGAATATTCGTTTGAAAAAGAAACAACTACATGACGTTGCGAGAGCATTAGATTTGATTGGACCACTAAAAATAGCGCTTCTTATACCTTATGCTGGCATGCCCACACAAATCAAAATGCGAGATAAAGAATTGCTTTACCTTTGTTTCGCTATAGAAGAAAATCGCCTGCAAGATACAATATATATTATTCTTTTATCAGTTTCTTTAAATGCTGACAGAAAGACGAATATTTGTTACGAGTTTTAGATCATCAGGATTATACCGAAAATCCCCCAATGTTATTTTTCTAAAATGCTGCTTTTTTCGTTTCAAAAGTCACAAACATATTTTTTTCTGCTGAATGTATGTAAAATAATTATCAAATCAGAAATATTATTAATAAGTAGTTATTGATATTTTAAAACGGTTTTTGACATTAAGTTATTATTTCTATATTTCATGTTATTATTTATATATTTCATGGTATATTTATGTATTTCATATATTCTAATTATCAAAGCGATTTATTAATTTTTAAAAAAAAATAAGGAAGGACACTGGCGGTCATTATTCGAGGTTTTCATCGGCTTAATTTAAAGAGTAAGAATAAAAATTTAAAGAGTAGCAACAAAAATCGAAATTCCAAAATATTTCGCCATTAACATTACACAGTATTTTTTGAAGAAAATATTTATATGTCTTAGATATTATCTTTTATCGATCTTTGCGTTTAGAGGTATCAGAAAGAAAAAAAAAAGAATTGCGTTTGTGATTTCGCTATCTAAAGTTTCAGAGACTTGTATAAGTGTTTATCATTCATAAAAATTATATAATTTTTGTAATCTTCCATTTAATATTAGAATTTGCTTGAAATAGTCGGTAAATATTGGACAAGAGAGGAAAAAGTAGAATTTATATATTTTCTCTACTTTCGCAACAGCCATATTTCAGTCAGTTTAATTACTACCTTCGTGCAACCTTGGAAAGTGAGAGTCAGGCTGAATAAATAAATAAAGGAAAAAAAATATTTTAGTTGAAGGAACAGGAAATGCATGAATCTAGAATAAAGAACAAAAAGGCACGTTTTATGAATAAAAAAAAAAATTCGGGTATGGGAACTTGACGATGGTAATGTAATATGAGTTACATCGTATAAGTAAGTTGGCGATACTAAATTATACTCGTCGAACTGGTGATCGCTGAGGAATTCTATGGCAGCGTCTTCTAATTTTTATTTTTATTATTATTTTTTTTTCTTTTAAATTTTACATTAGTAATGAAGTGGTATAGCATCCAGTGTAGATCAATAGCTTAAAAAAAAATTAAATATACTATGCGGATGGGACATTTGTCCATGGTCAAGCAGTTTTATTGCACTAGAAGGTTTCACGTCAGTGTTATTTAATAATTTAAAAATCAACTATCAATTATTCAGTTATCTATTTAGAAATCAGTTATTCTGAAGATTATCTATATAATGTGCAGAATAACTGGAGAGATCCGTGAAAGTGTATCTCAAATTTCCTAGATAATCAGCACTTTACCTATTAGGCACTTATTACAAGGATACGGCGTTGAACATTGGTAGCCGTAAACCGAAAATTGGATCTGTTGCTCTCAACGACGGTTGTAAAATGAAATAAAATTTGTTAGAAAGACGACGGTTTCATGAGGATTGCCAATATAATGAATGTCATGGGTATTCGAATCGGCAATACGATGATCGAGTTTTGCAAAAGGTGCAACATGGATCGTCTTGAATGCTCTGAGCACCGCCTTCAAGAAAGGAATCAGATCTACGGCCCGGAAGCAATTTTTCAATACAGGGGCCTTTAACAATCTGCTCTCTAATTGGGCATTTTTTTTTAATAAAAAAACTTGATTTTTTTTTAAAAATTTTTTTTTTTAGTTCAGCTTGTATAAATAAAAGCTTGTATAGTAATTGTGACCAATTGCAGCCAAGAAGAAAGCCTACAAGAAAGAAAGCGAGTGATTAAATGACCCTATATTGTAAATTAGAGGCGCGGGAGGATGCAGTGCATGTCAACGAAATGTATAAGATTGAGGAACGAGTGCACTACGCATTACATTGTCGATTGATGGCAAGAGGAACGTTATAAAAACATTTTACACAATTTTCCAGAAGCCTTTTATTTATTTATTTATTTTGGTTGTTTGGATTACAAAAAAACTACTTAATCTATTTTGATGCCACTTTGAAAATTTGTAGAGAATTGATGTGATTATGGGGACAAGAAAAATTAAACCTTTTCAAAAATTATATTTTGTCTTGAAAATTCGATCTTGTCATTTTTTTTTCTTCATATGGGCCGCTATTTTGTGAAGAAAAAAAAATCACTTTTCAGATTCTTTTTGGCTTGAACCATAGCTACATTCACACATATTTAATTTTATAACCGTAGTTAAACAGCCGACCCAATTTTGGGTTAACGACTACTAATGTGCAGCACCATGATCATGTGAGCCCAATCCAAAAGACAGGGAAACTCCAGGATCGAGTATTGGGACATATTTGCCTTCGTGGAGGACACTTTGATGCAATTAACCCGCATTTGCGTTACATGGAGAGGAAAACCACGAAATTTTCCCACGGCTAGCCTTACGGCAAGAGGACTCTAACCTCGTGATCCGTCTATCACTGAGCATATTTTACGTCTGCACTGTGGTCGGTGCGGGTTTGGTACTGAATTCGCATCGACCAGCCATTGTGGGGATTCGAACCCTGTTCACCTCATTGGAAGGCGCACGATCTATCCCCTAAGCCACCGTGACTCCTACACTCAATCGTTAGTTTTTGGTCTCGCCTATTTCTCGTCTGTTGTTATACAGTATGGAGATCGAGCGACCCCCGTCCGCCAGTGCTCGGCGTGCACTGCCATCTACACTTTCATTTGTTATATGTTAAATTATAATTATTTAGGATTAGAATTTTTTTTTTTTTTAAATGTATTGAAAGGTGACGAAATAAAAATAGGAAATCATTATATAACTTATCTTTTTACTTAACTGAAAAAAATAAATTATTAAAATTGAAGCTCGAATTATCCGCACTTTAACGGACCTGTAGTTTTTACTCCGCAGTTTAGTCATGTGCATATAATGACTTTCAAGCGTCAGCGGTAGCATTATATAAATATATATTATTGAACGCAATACAAGAAATTTTTTTTTTTATTTTATGTGATCTAAAAATCTACTGATAAAAATACCCTTTTTTAAACAGAAATTAAAATGAATGGGAATGACTTGCATTTTTAACGCCTTTGAATTTTAATCCTTCAACGTCTCTTTACATTGTTGCACAACAGATATGTAATTTGGATTATATAAACCTGAGATAATAATAACCCTTGAATCTTCAGACTTGTATATGTGAGATAAAGGCTACAAGGGAAGTTGTTATTGACAGACGTTATCGTTTGTCGGCAAACTCTGAGCAGATGCTAAAAGAAAAAATAAAATTGATTCTGGAAGATTCTGAACGAGTCCTTTTTGTTTTGTTCTAATGAAACATAAGCATGTAAATGACTCAAAATCAAACGTGTTTAGAATAAAATGTAACGATAAGTGCTGTTTAAGGAAGTTTTTATCAATTTTAAATTATTTTTAAATTCTAATAATACAGTGCATCGATACTTTATACAATAAGTCATTCAAACAAATGTTTTCAGATTTTTTAAGAGGTTTTTAAAAGTGTGTAAAACTTCCTCACTCGTCTTTCAAAAATTTTGGTTTTAAATAATGTTAACGAATAAAAGAATTTAAATAAAAACGCGAAAATAAAAAAAAATTTAAAAAGTTTGCTTTTATAAATTTTAAAATATAATAATACTATATGTTCATATTTTCTTCAATAATTCATTCAAACGTTTGGGTTATGCAAGCAAATGTTTTTTCGATATTTCTTTTAAGGTTTTAAACGTGTGCAAAACTTGCTTTCCCGTCAGTTATAAATTCCCGAGTTAAAATGTTGTTTAACAAAGTAAAAACTTGAAGAAAAAAAATTTAAGCTATTTAAACATTTATTTTCAGATTTTCTTTTCTAAGATTTTTTTTCTTCTTTTAACTTTACCATTAGTAAAAATCTGAGTCTCTGATTTCCTGAGTTTAACGGATTAAAACTTCAATGAAAGCTGAACAATAAGAAATAATTAGAAAGATATTCAATCAAATATTTCCAGATTTTTTTTAAAAAGTTTTAAAGTGTGCAAAACTTGCTTTCCCGCCTGTCGAAACTTCTGAATCAAAATAATGTTTAATGAATTAAAAACTTTCATAAAAAAACTCAAAATTAAATTTAAAAAAAATCGCTTTACTCTTTTTCAGTTTTATTATTTTTTTTTTTTTAAAGATTCTTAATGTGTGCGAAGCTTTTTCGCCGATAGTCAAAAATGACCCTTGGTTTTCTCGATTAAAATGATGTTTAAGATTATGGATTCTCTTTAGGCTTAAGATTCTCAAAAGTAAAAAAAAAAATATTCCTGCCTATCCTACTTATTAAAAAATATAAAACTGCAGGTTGATAATATGACTTTTCCACAAAGAAGACATTTTTTAGTGACTGAGTAGAAGGGATTTTAAAAACAATATAATAGGAAATACATATATATAAAAAAACAATATAACATCAAACCTAAGTAATTTTTTTAAATAGAAACATTATTCGTTTATTTTGTTTTAAACTTTTCATAATTCTTTACGCGCCATTGCTAAAATTTCGCCGTTGGCACGCATGCCACGGATTAAACAGTCAAGCTTAGACACCTTAGCTTCACAATTTGAGAGTTAAATAAATGAGAGAATAAAATTAATTGAGCAAGTCGTCATTTTCGAAAGAATTATAGGCTTTTGTTTGAGAATGTATTTATTACCCTTTTTAAGTCAATGTTAATATCCACGTTGATTTATGCGAAATGGCGAACACGTGGTATAAAATTCTCATTTCTTCATTATTCGTATAAAATTCTCGAAAAGGAAGTCACTTAAATTTCTGCATGTTTGAGTTGCCTCGTTATTATTAAAATGACCTCATTATTATTTTCCTTTTCTTTCTATTTTATGACTTGTTGGTGATTTCAATTTGTAAACTGTACAGTGAACTGTAGCACGATCCAAAAGAAAGATCAGCTCAATTTGTCGACATCATAGTACAATGCGCCCCCCCCCCCAAAAAAATGGACCACCCTGATTAACTTTTGATTTAATGATCGTTTACGTTCTGGGACTTAATCTTAATGGCTCGAGGGGGTGACTTCAAATATGATAATTAATATGTGCAGACGATGTTTTAAGTTACGAAATCAGACACAAAAACGTATTTTCTCTGAATAAACATACCTTTTTTTCCCGATGGATTCGGATTTTTGACCCCCAAATCATTGGGGGTAGCCGCCATCTGGGAAATATGGTCCCAATACTTTGGTCAGGAGTAAAATAGTCAACATTTGAGAAAAATATGTTGAATAGTTCCTGAGAAATTGAACTTCAAAAGAGTCATATATTTAAAATTCAATTTCTTAGGAACAATTTAACCGTTTTCGCTCAAATTTTGTGTTTTGCAATGTAAATTTATATACTTGAGAATGATGCAAAAATTGTATACCGTGCAATTCAAATTTTTTTCGACTATTATTTAATAAAATAATAATAAGTATTAACAAAAATTTATTTTTTGAATGGAATTACCTTTGGATAAATGAATTTTAAAACTGTGTGCAAAATTTTTTCAATTCGCATGAAAAGTTTTTGAGATATGGCGAAATATGCAAAAAGGAGAATTAACATTAAGAGGTCTAAACTTTAATTTGCTATCCTGACCAAACTATGGGTATGATATATAGAGGTATGATTTTGTAATTTAAACTGTCGTCTGCACTTATTAATTAGCATATTTGAGGTCACCTCTTCGAGTAATTAAGATTAAGTCTTAGAACGTGAAAATCCGATCATTAGATCAAAAGTAATTAAAGATGGTTCATTTTTTATTTGGAGCACAATATTTTTATCTCTATAGTTAGCAAATTGCATTTAAAGTAATACGGAGTTCTCTTTCGACCCTATAATTTTCCCTGAAGCTTCTACAGTTAGAAAACTCAATTTTGAAGCTCTGTTTTCAAAAGGACATCTAAAAGTTACTGATATTGTTCAGATACAGTCCTGTAGTATAAGTCATCTCAGAAAAAGTATCGAAATTACCTTATACATACTTTATAAAATTTATTAACCAGCGTTGAACCGTAGACCTATTTTTGGATTTACGATTATCAATGTACAACTCTCCATAGCCTTATAGTTTTGAACCCAACTCGGAAGACAAGAGAACTGCTGGATCAAGTATTGGGACTAACTGGCCTTCATGTAGAACTTTTTGACGGAACTAACACGCATTTGCGTTACACGTTAGGGAAAACCATGAAAATCTTCCGAGTTTAGCCGGATGACAAAGGGATTTTAAACCACGATCCGTAGATCATAAACAATATTTTATGTCAGCACTGTGGCTGGTGGAAGCAGAATACGAATCGATCAACGGTAGCTGAGATTTGAACCTGATCATCTCACTGGGAGGAGAATGCTTTATTCCCTGAGTCACCATGATTCATACTTAATCATAGACATAAATTGTTTTACAGATTTTGTCAACTCCGGGAGATATATATCCATTTTGTGACTTTGATGGAAGATTTATCCATTTTGTGATAAGCCTAAACACTATGAGACTGATTAGAAAATACTTGCAGTAAAGTAGAAAAGTCTTATTCAGCTTGATATTTTTTAGACTGTCCATCACAATAATCTACATGTTTTTAGGCTAATTAGAAAATGTGCACAAAAAAAATAAATAAATTAATGCTTCCGCGTGAATGAGTTTAAGCTTATTTTAGGGTGCGTTTAGGTTAACTGAGAGCTTATTGAACTGAATCAGGCCGATTGAGCAACGGATGATATCTTCTCTACTTACCTATTGAGCTCACTGTAATAAGCCTAAAAACTGTGAGACTCATTAAAAAATATTTGTGAATTTTCTAATTGTCTTGATGCATCCCAATAAGACGTCGGCGGCTTTCCAAAGAGCCAACAATCAGCAAACGTTATTTTCTACTTTGTAACCGGCATTGAACAGTAGACCCATTTTTGGGTTTACGAATATCAAAGTACTACATATCCTTATAATTTTGTACTCAACCCAGAAGACAAAGGAACACCTAGAATAAGTAGTGAGACAATTTAGCCTCTGTGGAGGACTTTTTGATAGAACTTATCAGCATTTGCGTTACCTGAAGAGGAAAAAGTAGAAAACCTCCTATGGTTAGCACGGCAGCATTCTAGCACACGATCCGTCTACTATTGTGAATATTTTACGTCTGCATTGTGTTTGACGTGAGCTAAGAGCAGAATTCGTATTGAACAGCCACCGCTGAGATTTGAACTTGGGTTACCATGTAATGGCTCTGCTATATTGTACATCCTTTGTATGAAGTCAACTGAAGTGGTCTTGACTTTTCTCGCATAAATATGTACCGTCAATTTGCTACTTTCTTCTTTCAATGGCTCGATAGCTGTTGGTAAACAAACACTATGATCGTATATTTTGTTAAGTTTGATTAATAAATGGTTTTGTTTTATCATAAGAAGTTTCATTTTTATTAAACCAGAAACATGTTACAAGACCGTATACCTGATTTGATACGAGCGATATATGCCCAGAGCCATGCCATGTTCGCCATCAGCCACAAGGTGACTAAGTATAACAAATGGAGATTGGGCCATGGACGGTGATTGAGTCTTTTATGAAGGTTGGATTTTTAAAAAAAGTCAAAACTAATTTCGATAGTATTGGAGAGAAAAGAAATAAAAAGGATTAGAAATAATCATGAAAAAATTTGTGAATAAGAATAGTGATAGGTGTGTAGAGATGTATTTTACTATAAAAAAAAAATAATAAAAAAACTGAAGATACTGATTATGTTTTGAAAGGTCTTAGTATTTTCAAAGAAATGGTACATTTTCATCTCGTTTTTAATATATGCTTAATATTTAGTATGCATTTTATTTTAAATAAAAGTCGTGTAGATATTATTAATTACCCATTTCTATAAATTTTTTTAAAAATTTAATAAAAAATTTCTTTGTTCTTTTTTTTTTTTTTTAGAAGTTGAACTCAGTATGTAATCTTTAATTTCACTCCATTATTGAGTACGAACGACCGACTACGTAACACATCACAGTATAAGAAAATATTTCTACTTTCTTTTACACCTATAAACATGTGTGAAAGGAACTACTTACAAAATTTTGTTTCATTAAAAATTATGTGCTAAAATTTACAAAATTTCTTACTTGTACATTGTAGTATTGTAACCCCCTTTGTCGAGAACTAAAACGCGTCCATTCATAAATGTGTGATGGTAGTTTCAATGTAGTTCCAATTTAATGCAATGTCAATGTAGTTTCGATTTTGCATTTTTAAAAAAAAATCCTTAATGAGAAGACTTTTATTACATCAGACAATATGAAAGGTATCGAATTTCGGGAGAAACATCGAGGTCATTTGGCGTTGTTCCAAAGATTTCGTCATGGGGATATCTTGTTGAAGACGACAATTATGATTCCTTTTTATAACTGAAATGGATCATTTAAAAATAAAGAAAAAATAATGGTTTTAGAATTTATTTTTTAGGAATTAAAAACAATAATCGCCCCATCTGGTCCTTTAAAACTTGTTGCATTTGTGATTTTTCTTTCCAATTCAAGATATTTTCCAAACAAATGTTCATACAGAACATTTAACCATAGATAACTAAACTAATAAATCAATGTTTATCTATTACTAACGTGAGACGACTATTACATTCGACTAATATACTATAAGAAAACATGCATGTTTTTATATTTCCTTTATTTATTTCAAGCAAATTAGCAGGAGACGTAAGAAAAGTATTCGCGATCGCCACGAACTATAGGGGGCGTTGTTGTATGAGACGAATACTTGCGATTTCTATATGAACAGTCATTCAGTTACTCTGGAGACGTCTTTAATGTAGCGTGTAACATTGTAACGTTCCTTCTTTAATGTGGCATATTAAATTTAAAAAAGAAAAATGTTTGATATTCTTTCTTATGCAAACGAAAACAAAATGGTATCTCTTTTTATTTAGAGAAGGAACATCCATCCATAACACATCGGAAAAATATTTGTTAATTAACAGATAACAATATGTATATTCTTATAAGAGTAAAAACCTAATGCCCGAGAAATAGTTCTGCTAAATTTAATGATATAACATGAGAGGCCTATTTAAACTTTACATTTCATAGTTTCAAGAATCATATTACTTCTAAAATTAAAATAAACAGAAAGTATACATATAATTTTATGAAATTTAATTTTGTAAAAAGTGTTTTTTGACAACAATTTTTATCCAAAAATTTCAAGTTTCAATAAAAATCATTATTTAGAAACTAAAAAAACGTAAAATAAAGAATGCTTACAAAACAAAACAAAAAAATTCTTTTTTTGTCGCCATTATTTAGTGCTACGAAAATTCCCCTTAGGGATTTGCCAAAAACAAAACAAGATGCAATTTTATTTTTTCAGGAGCGAAATATTTTACCAAAAAAAAAAAAAACGAAAATGTACCAATTCCCATGACATGAAATTTTATCTTGGTAAACGTACGTTTTGGAAATGTTATCTCATTTGGAATCCTATTTATTAGAGTTAATATGGTGACATCATCAGGTGAACGAAAATAAGAGTTTGTTTTGAATCTATTTTAAACTTTATATCGGCCCATTTCTCCCCGAAATCCGATTGACTACTTTGATTTTAAATAACGTGTTTTATTTTATAATTTGTCGCAAAAATTTTAGGTGTAGATTGGAGGCACTTAAAAACTGCCAAATCTGTAGCTGCAGTGGCGTTAATACATAAGTACCGAATTTTTATTCCATACTTTTCTGAATCATATTACTTCAAACATTAGAATATGCAAGAAGTATACATGAACATATAATGTTATACCATTTAATTTTTCAAAAAAAGTATTTTGACGACAATTTTTATCTAAAAATGATAAACTGAAAAACGTAAAACAAAGAATTCTTAGGATGAAAAAACAATTTTAAAAATTCCTCATATTGAAATAAAAAAAACTATCATATTGTTTCTTTTTTTCATTCTTATAGTTCATAATCAAACGTAAAAAACCATTCTGTAGAGAACTATCATCAAATAATAAAAAAAATTCTTTACAAGCAAATTTTTTATTATAAAAATCATAACACTCACCTGCTTTATAAATCCGGAGAATTCCAAATGAAATGTTCTTCGTTTGAAAACTTTATTTTCAAATAATATCTACATAGGTTATTCCTTTTAGATAACATACCAAATATCAAAATTTTATAATTGTATGACCTCGATATGAATTTCAATATGTAGCTTGAAAACAGAATAGCTGCATTCTAGTTGAAATTATTCTTTCAAAATTAAAAAATGCTTACCAAGAAAACGTTAAATATTTATTAATAATCAGCAAAAATGATACTATTTCAAGTAATTCGGAGGATTATTTATTGTTTTCCGAATTATATAGATACAGAAATATTTACTATAATATAAAGAAGGAGAATATTCTATAACTATTACAGATATGTATGTTCTGAATTCACATTTATTCATTGGAATGACGAAAGCAATGTTGATTTCACTTTAATTTGTAATGAATTGAAGACAGAAAAATTATTTTACCGTATAATACACACATCTGTAACAGCAAGTGATCATGAAATCCGAAGTTATGCTGTTGGTAATAGAAAGGTAAAAGTTATTGAGAAATTGTTCTTCAAATGCTTGGCGTGTTCTGCTTCAATGTTTGGCATGTTCTGGTTAGTTTTTTCAAGTTCTTCTACCTTTTCCTTAGGGAAATTTTGCTTCTTATTTGCTGCTAAGAAAATGGCGACCGTCATTGCCAATGCTTATGATGGAATTAATGTCCGATATTTTCACGCTCCCGCTAGAGGGCGTACTCGAGCGCTGCGATCGCGGATAATAAGAAATTAATTAAATCATAAAAAATTATCGTTTGCAATCTTGGTAGATGTTAAAAGTGTTTTCTCCACAAAAGGCTTTGTTGCAGTGGTTGCATACGTGTTTCTCAGATGGACAGAATAAAAAACAAGTTTAAGATAGTATTAAAATGCTGTAAAAGTGCAAAAACATACTCAGTGGTCGATTGTAGTATAGATGCATGTTATAACTATTCTAACAACAACAAGTTAATTTCTGCATTGTTATAATTAAACATTCGATTGTTGGACGACGATTACAGCAAATCTTGAAAAGTAACAAATGTACAGCTGTGCTTATCTCCTTCGGACAACTCATTTTACTAGTTATGAAGATTGTGTGAGCGCAAGAGAAATATCTCAAATTGGCAAGTGTCGATCTGGGACCGATCAAGACTAATTCAGGCCCACCAAATTTTCTAGGACCCTTGCGAATTATTTTTAAATTAAATTGCTGAAGAGTAGTCCTAACAATAAAAAAGAATCTATTGAACTGCATGAGAAACATTCTAAGAAATTTTGAACGCAATTAAAGATTATTTTTATAAAGTTTACGCATCTATCAAACGCATTAATCTATTACACATCAAAGCAAAATATAAAACAACAAAACAATGCTATGTCAAAATAAAAATAATTTGATGACCACAAACAATTGAAATCAGTGTTTTTGCTAAAAGTCACTGATTAGCTGAATTATTTTTTATTGTAAACTGTAATTATTTTTTATTTAGTACTTAAACCAACACAAAGCTAGCCCACCTTTCATTAGATTTAGCGATAAGTTCAGCATGTATGCTAAGATATTAAGGTTATTAATAATAATTTTTATTAAAAAATACATTTCAACGCAGAAAAGATATCCAAAAAGAGCCAAATTATGTCTACTCATAGAAAATTAAAACACGTTTAAATAATAATTCATTTATATACTACACATTTTAAAAAATTAACATTCATATTCAATTAAAAAGTTATATTCAAATATTGATACATTTAAAAATCTCAATGAATTTAATTAAAAGTCTTAAGCAAAGAATTTAATCAAACACTTAATGAGAGCAGATTCTTCAGTAACAGGTGGCTGTAATTTATCAACAGAGAAATATTTTGATAAAGAATTTCTCATTTTTTTTTTTGTTGCCTTCATAATCGAAAGCTTTTTCTCTCTTTTTGCGCAGCAAAGATTGATAATTAGGTTTCATCAATCCAAAACTACCTGGAAAATCAAAATTTTAATATTGCAGAAGCGTGTAAATCAGTTTAAAACATTCGTTTAAGCCGTTTGCGCAAAAATTGCACCAATTTAAAATTCTGCTGTACTTTCGAATTTGATTAATGCAATGTTTACGTGAATTTGGCTGTATGGAAAAAATAATTGAAATAAAAAAATTCTTTTTTTGAGAAAAACTGTTTTTTTTTTTTCTTTCAGTATTTAAAAGAAACAGGAACTTTTCTAAAGGAAGGACTTTTTACTAATTTTTGAGGCATTCAGAAATTGTGTGGCCTAAGCCCATGATGCCTATTGGGCCTAGGCGATAACCAGACCCTGGTGTTGGTAGACTGTTAGACGAATGTTTAGTTTTCTTGGGTTAAATTAAGGAGACCAGACATTTTCAAATTTTGAGGACAGTCCACAAATTTCAACAGTTGTCCTCAAAAACTTTTAAATTTACAGAGCACAGAAAATTTTCTCAAATTTTGATATATGTCTTGCATATATATGCTGTTTATATACATTTTTATGTATGCTGCAAAAGAGTAAAAAAAAAAAAAACTTATGTTTCATTAAACGAGATGATTTTTCTTCCAAAGAATACGATCGATGTGCAAAAAAGAATGCTAAAACTAACTTATGGAAACTCCATACTCGACTAAAAATAATGTCAGCAAAAAATAAACTATTAATCACGAATTTCTTCATTTGCAAGTGTTCAGCAAATGCTGGGTATCATATGATACATCAAAATTGCTTAGAAATGATATCAGTTTGATGAAGATGGTTCTGTCTCTGATATTATTAAATTCAAAAAAAAAAAAAAAAAAAAAGAAAGAAATAAGAAATTTTTTTCGTCAATATAAATTAATATTTTCCATAAATATATGACTGTCCTCCCGAATAGCAAAAATCTTTAGAGGACAACCCGTTGATCTGTCCACAAATCCTGATTTTGAAATCTGGTCACTTTAGTTAAGTAAAACATTTAAAAAGAATACTCGTACAAACCTTTCATAATGGAAATACTTTTCGATTTGTAAATTGTAACATTTTACAAATATACACATTTTTACGTTAAAATCTAAAAAACTATGTTGACATTAGACTTTTGTGACATTGTGGTTAAAAGGTGTGCGCAACCAGTTCATATGTTGACTACGTCGCCTGACCGGATACCGAAACCATGAGGATTATTCGGTAGTGTAAGCGAACTGCCGGAAACGAATCTTATTTTGCATTTAAATAAATTTTATAAAAATTAATAACAGATGTCAAAGTTGAGTAATTAATTGTAAACTGTGCAATTGCTTTAAGAATTGTTAAAGAATGCGAAAAGTAAGCGTTCTTCAGGCGAGGTAATAATGATGATAATAATGAACAGAATTGATTAAATAATTCTAAGGAAAAAAAAAACATCTTTTAAAAAATATTTTGCTCAATAACTATTCCTCTGATTTTGTTCGAAACATGGATTTTTTTAAAATTTACATAATTCAAAATAATGTAAAAATTTGTATACCAAAACTGTTTAAAAAAATTCCGATCAATGAAGGATTAATTAATAAAAAAATTAATTTAATAACTTAAATAATAATATTTAGAATTGATATATTGAGTGATAAATAAAACACTTATCAAAAATAACTATTTTTTTGCATGGAGTTATAATTTATCATTGTGTGCAAATATGATTTCACTTTAATTATTTTTAAATATGGCGAAATATGCTAAAAATAAAATTAAAACTAAGTGGGTCAAACTTTCGATCGCACTTTTGGTGTTGGGACCATAATTTCCATATTGCAACCTTTTCAATAGATAATTTTTTTTTTTCTTCACAAATCTCCAATGATTCCTGGCCACTTCTTCATTTGCTTTTTTTTTTTTTCGGGGGGAGAGGGTTAACCAGAATCATTTATCTCTTCATAACAATTTAAATATTCATTGAAAAATTTCATTCAAATATTCTTCTACAATGGATTTTTTTTTAATTAAAGATTTTAGTTCGAAAGTATCGTTAACTGATATTTTATGCAAATACAAATACGATAATGGCAAAAATTTAGAATATTCTTGATGAAACACTCTTAAATTTTTTGATGTTTTTTTTCTTCTTTAAAGAATAATTTAATTAATTCTTTTAAAATGATAAACAGCATTTTGACGAATCACTGCCCAGAAATAATGATTACAGGAAAATTATTTGAAGTTAAAACTAAACTAAAGATGGCAGCACAAACAATTGATCTGAATTATTTTTTGCAAAAAAAATGCAGTTTTAAATGGAATTTTTTTTTTTTAGGATAATGGAGAAAAATATGGATTTGGCTATAAAAATATAATGAATTCTTTTAAAAATATTTTAAATAATTTTACCAGGAAAATAAACTACAATAATAAAAAGTTAAACTGTTAAGGAATATTAAAATACAGTTCGCAATTTTTAGAAACTTGGTGAATATTTTTAATGAATCCGATTTGATTGTTCTGTTTTAAATGCACCAATGAAATTCTCAATTTCTAAATACATTTTTCATAGGCATTTTTATTTTGGATAAAAAAAAGTTACAGTAAAAAATACTGTCCATGCAGCGAAGGAAAATATTTTAGATAAAAAATAAAATTTTGTTTTCAAAAGAATTTAATTTAACTCACACAAAATAGTTTGTTTATTTGTCTGTTTACGAACGGTATCGCCGAAACATTTTGAAGCGTTCTCCAAAACTGCAAATACACTGTTTCAATACTGTATGGTGCTGCTATTTACAGTTTCAAACAAAAGACGATCTCGTACACTCACGATTTTAAGTGAAGTGAATTAGTGAAATGGTTAATATTTAAAGTTGAAATTAGAGATAAAATACTTCAATTTCGAAACCTTCTGAAAATAAATGTCTAATAAAAGTGGACGCTTAAGTTTCATTGCACTAATTAAATATCAAGACGTGAATAGTCCGTTGGATTGTGTTTCTAAAATGTGAGATTCAGAAATTTAGCTATGATATATTGTTTTAGTATATTTCAAAATAGTTTTGTTTCAATTTCTTTGTTAAATTAAAAACTTTTAAATACATGTGTAACATTGATTAATAAAATGAATCTTTCTATGCATTTGCTTGCAGCTTCATACAGTTACAAATACAAATTAAGGGCAAACTTATAATCTTAACTTTAAAAAAAAAAAAAAAATCCGTATTATATATCTTATGTTATTTTTGTTATCACGATAAACTCAGTGAAAAGTATTTTTTTAATATATCATACCATTGTTTCAAGTTATAGGTTTGATGTAATGTATAATTTTATATTATGTACAGTATAAAAAAGAAGAAAAAGAAAAAAAAGAAGAATTTTTGTTTCTTGAAATCAGCAGATTTTCGCGAACTAAGTACCAATCTTAATGGTTCCAAGTGTTAACAGTAAAAACATTAATTAATTTATGCTAGCTATTAATTATAACACGAAAGAAAACAAAGTATAAAAATATTGAAGTGATTAGCAGTTGTTGACTATTGAATGTTTAATAATATTTAAGAAGATGGACATATACTCTAGATAGCATTTGACTCTGTTTTTTTTAACTTTTGTTTATGAGTCTTGCTCTTTTTTTTTTTTTTTCGTTTTTTTTTTAAGGAATGAACTAATGAATTCAAATAAAGTCATAATGTGATATCGTCCATTTGCATAAATTATTTGGTGCATTTTATAGCACTAGTCTCTTTTTTTTCTTCTTCTTAAAAATGACTTTTAAAGTTAGAAGTTATTTTTATAAGATTGCTACGGGTGCTATAAATTTATATTACAGGTAGCAAATTTACGTTGTTGGAATTTACATTTTTAAAATTCCCATTATTATTTACAGTTCTTAACGCGAAAACATCGGGCGAAAATTTATAACTGTAATATAGGTAGCCACCCCCATACCGATGTCCGAGAAGTAGCACGAAATTCTTTGTGTTTTCTTGTTAAATTTGGGTTGAACTTTGAAAAGGCGCATTTTTAGCAGCATCCATTTTTCTTAAACATGCATTTCCAGGAGTGTCCATTTTCGTAAACACGCATTTCAAAGGTCCATTTTTAAAAAAAAACAACACAAATTTCGTGGAGTGTCCATTTTCATAAATACACATTTTGCGCTGTGTCCATTTTTGCCAACTCACTTCTTAAATGTCAATATTCGCAAACATGAACTTTGAGCTGCGTCCATTTTTGTAAACCGCATTTTGAGCCGTGTAAAAAGCTCACTGAAGACTTTTGAATTTTTGGAAGACTGGAATTTTTGGAAGACTTTGGAAAAGATTTTGGAAGCATTTGAAAGTTTCGTTGAAAATGTTTAATATTGTTCTGTGCCTGCAAGCTTTTATGTTTTTAAAAAAATTTTCCAACGTTTATTTTGAAATTTCTTGGCTTATAAATGCAAGTAAGTAGAACACTCAAATGTTAGGCATTTAAAAAAAAAAAAAAAACAGGAGTAACTTAAAAATCAAGCAAAATACATATATTTTTCAGTTGAAATTGTTAAAGGTTCACTTTTTCTCTTAAGTTTTTATTTCACGAAGGTAGACGAAAGGTTTTATTTTAAACTGACGAATTGTCAATTGTGAGCAAGTATCATCATGCTTTTAATTAAAGTTAGCTTTCATGTTTTAGCTTTAATAGTTTAAAGTGAAAGTTGGTTAAAAGAAAGCTCTTTTGATTAACGACTTAATTTATTTTTTAAAATGACAGGAACTTGCTGAATCACTATTTAGAAGTAAAATCACCTAATATTATAATAATATTAGAAGTTAAAACTGGAATAAAGATGACAGCACAACTTTGAAACTAAAATATTACTTAAAAAAGATATTAAAAAAAAAAAAATTTTCAAATTTTACTATAAAATAGTTTTTTATTCATAAAACATCGCTTTTGCAAAAAAAAAAAAAAAAAAAAAAAAAAATCATTATTTAATGAAAAAAAAAACTATTTTAATAATAGAGAAAAATATGGATTTTGTTTTTATATATATATGAAAAAAAAAATTCTTTTTCGAACTTATGCAACGCTTTTTTAATTCGGTATGGTGCTGCTATCTAGAGTTATAAACGATAGATTAACTTATACAATGGTGATTTTTAAAAAATACGTTGTAATAAACTCATTAATTCGTATTGTCACTATATTGAATGAATATGGTTAATAATTAAAGCTTAAACTAGTGACGTATAACTTAAATTGCGAAACCCTTTAAAAATAGTTTTCTGATAAAAATGGACGCTTAAATTTAATTATATTAATTTAATATCAATACGTGAATATTTCTTGAGATTCCAAAATATATTCCGATATATACATATATTATTTTATGATATTTTCAAACAGTTTTTATTTTAAACTTTTTTGTTAAATTCAAGAGATTTAAATACATGTGTAACACTAGTTTAATTAATGAAATGAAATGCATTTTTCTATGCTGCTTTATAAAAATGTAAATAAAAGAGTAACTTATTGTCGTAACTTCAAAAAATCTAATGAATGTTAATCTGTGGTATTTTATATTAATTCTCATAAGATAAAATTTCATTAACACAGAGACAACTACTCATTTAATATATTTAATATATTATTTCACACTGTTAAAATTTTCATTCTAAAATTATGGTAAAATTACGGTTCTACCATTCTAAAATTATAATAAAATTACAGTACAGTAGCAGTCTTTCCATCACATAAACTATAAAGTTTACGATTAAGAACATTTCTTTACCTTTACGGTTTTAAAATCATTTCCAACTGGTACTGACAATTTACATCTAGTCTGGTTTCAAAACCATAAAAATGAAATTAATTGGATATTGGATTTTAGGTTATGTTAGGCTTTTCGTTAGGTAATGGATAATGGAGTTTGGTTGTGGCTGAGTTTTGTTTTGCCAAATGAAACGTGGAATATTGTTTAATTAGTTTATCTGTTGGTGTCATATGTCGTGAGAGATAGAAAATACTGGACTTTTTTTTTGCGTTAAGCAGCTATCCCATCTATGCATAAATGAGAGTTTATTATTCTGATACTCCAAGGTCACCCATTAGGGGCTGCAGTCGTAACCCCCGAGAAAGAATAAGGCCATGACAGCAGGTTCGGAAATCTTGATGACTCATCGCTAGTCGTCCGACTGCTTCACTGCTGTAATCTCGACCGCAACTTTCATACTGGTGTTTACATTTTTGGCTAGCTTATTCTGTTTCTGCATGGCGTTTAAATTAGATAGATTTTTAATCATAAAATTTTGTTATTGTTTATGTTGAAGTTATTTGTTATTAAATTGTTGTATTTTACATTACTTCTGTAACTTTTCGCTACTGAAGTTTTCATTTGTAGTTGGTTGATTTGCTGTTTTAGTAATGCCTTAGACTGTAGACTGTTTTAGTAATGATTATGACTTAGTGATAGACTCGGAAAATAGTAACATAATGCCCGTCAACAAATCTGACTCCTTCTTGAATATATTATATAGAGGAGGTCTAAAGAAACCCTCACGGCTTATTGTAAATATACTTATTCATATGTACAGCATTTTTAAAAGAATTCTGACTCCTGAATTTGAAGAGAAGTTTCAAAAACGTAATGCACAACAGCATAAAATTCTTGTCAGTTTATTTAAATTTTATATACAAAACTGTGGTTTGTTTTCCCTTGAAGAAAAATGTGATTTGTGTGGGACGCAATTGTTTAACTCTATTTGTAAAATCATAAGTACTTTTAGTAACATTTGTCTAAAAAATTATACCAAAGTAATATCTGACAGTAATCTTGTGATATCCCAAGAACGTAAGTTAAAAAAATTCAAATCAAAATGATTATTTTATTTGTATATATTTTTTACTAAATTGACCATTGAATACCAGTTGTTTTGCAAATTATATATATAAAATTGTTTGATACCTAATGGTTTACATAATTAATCAGCTAAGTTTTATTTTTTGATATCTCGTGAATTAGTTGAGAAAAAATGAATTTACTGTTTACTTTTTACAAGAAATAAACAGTTCAACAATACTTTAAAGTAAAATACAATAAAAATGATTAAAGTAAAATACAAATTTACCCATAGGTATAAGTAAAAGCTTAGTAGTTTACATATTTAGTATTATGAATTTCTTTTTTGTTATGTAAAATATTTACTTGTGTGTTTAATTTAAAGCTATTTTCATTTTTGCAAATCAACATTCTATTGAATTTTACTGAAATATTGCTGATAAACATTTACGGTTCAATTATACTTTTTCTACAAAAAGCTTGAATTTATTCAATAACTGATTATAAGTTAGTGTTGGTTTTGTTTTATATCTAAGTGTTGTATATCATTAGAAAGCTTAGGGTTTGTAGAACTAGAACCCTTGTTAGTTTTTCATTTTAGTGGGCATACTTTGAAAGAGAAGCAATTGAAAAATATATGTAAATTTTGTTTTAGTTAAGTAAAGTTGTCATAGCTAATAACAAAACTAATCTTCAATTTCGACAATCTAATCCCTGCGCAAAATGCATTGCTTAACTCACGAGGTTTCGGACGGAATGCGATGAGTCATACGCGACTGTCATGGCCTTCATCCATTCTCGGGGGTTACGCTGCAGTTCACTGGAAACTCTTTTTGCATAGAAGGATTGAGATAAATATTGTCGCGCCAACGCTGGATTCGAACTCCCGTTAAACCGGTCAAGCGATTGATAGATTAGCTCAATTGGCTAAAGTATGTATAACCAGCTACAAAGAACTAAGTGGCTATTCAAGTTGGGCCAAACTGGTGTGAGTAGGGGAAAAATGAGCGTTCAACCCCACTTTTTTTACTATGGGATGAGCGTTCAACCCCACTTTTTTTACTATGGACTGAGAGCTACACCCCACTTCGGAGGTATTTCTGAGATTGTGAGATCCCCTCTTTAGATAAGGTTTTATCAGAAGGAAGATGTTATTTTTTTATCTCTTCTATAGAAAAGTGGAAGAATTATTTTTATTTTCGTGTCTTAGAAATTTTTCGCAAGCTAGTATATTTTTATTGTGCTTTTATTATTCAAATTAATGTGCGAATTATTATTTTCTCATTAAAGCATTATAAAAACATTGATTTAGATTCTAAATGATTCTTTAGAGATTATATTTTTACCAATTTTAAATTATATGTCTAATGATTTTAAACTGATGAAATAGTTTTATAGTCAGAATGTTTGTATTTAATTAGTCAAGATAGTAAATATGTAATAATCATTCTAAGAGATAAGTATACATATTCAGTAGAATAAAATGGTTTATGTTTTCATTACTTGAATTAATGTTCGAATTATTATTTTCCCATTAAAGCATTATAATAACATTAATTTAATTTCTTACGGAAACCTCTCTTTAGAGATTACATTTTTACCAATTTAAAATTATATGTCTAATAAATCTAAACTGATGAAGCAGCTTACTAGTCAGAATGTTTGTATTTAATTAGTCGATATAACAAATATGTAATAATCATTCTAAGAGATAACTATACATATCCAGTTGAATAAAAGGGTTTATGCTTTCATTACTTAAATTTATGTGCAAATCATTATTTTTCCATTAAAGTATTATAATATAATTGATTTAATTTCTAAATGAACCCTTCTTTAGAGATTACATTTTTACCAATTTAAAATTATATGTCTAATAATTCTAAACTGATGAAGCAGCTTACTAGTCAGAATGTTTGTATTTATTTAGTCGATATAACAAATATGTAATAATCATTCTAAGATATAACTATACACATCCAGTTGAATAAAAGGATTTATGCTTTCATTACTTAAATTAATGTGCAAATTATTATTTTTCTATTAAAGTATTATAAAATAATTGATTTAATTTCTAAATGAACCCTTCTTTAGAGATTACATTTTTACCAATTTTAAATTATATGTCTAATAATTCTAAACTGATGAAGCAGCTTACTAGTCAGAATGTTTGTATTTAATTAGTCGATATAACAAATATGTAATAATCATTCTAAGAGATAACTATACATATCCAGTTGAATAAAAGGGTTTATGCTTTCATTACTTAAATTAATGTGCAAATCATTATTTTTCCATTAATGTATTATAATATAATTGATTTAATTTCTAAATGAACCCTTCTTTAGAGATTACATTTTTACCAATTTAAAATTATATGTCTAATAATTCTAAACTGATGAAGCAGCTTACTAGTCAGAATGTTTGTATTTAATTAGTCGATATAACAAATATGTAATAATCATTCTAAGAGATAACTATACATATCCAGTTGAATAAAAGGGTTTATGCTTTCATTACTTAAATTAATGTGCAAATCATTATTTTTCCATTAAAGTATTATAATATAATTGATTTAATTTCTAAATGAACCCTTCTTTAGAGATTACATTTTTACCAATTTAAAATTATATGTCTAATAATTCTAAACTGATGAAGCAGCTTACTAGTCAGAATGTTTGTATTTAATTAGTCGATATAACAAATATGTAATAATCATTCTAAGAGATAACTATACATATCCAGTTTAATAAAAGGGTTCATGCTTTCATTACTTAAATTAATGTGCAAATTATTATTTTTCCATTAAAGTATTATAATTGATTTAATTTCTAAATGAACCCTTCTTTAGAGATTACATTTTTACCAATTTTAAATTATATGTCTAATAATTCTAAACTGATGAAATAGTTTCATAGTAAGAATGTTTGTATTTAATTAGTCGAATTAGTAAATATGTAATAATCATTCTAAGAGATAACTATACATAATCAGTTGAATAAAATGTTTTATGAGTTCGAAAAAACTAGATGAATTTGTCTACTCATTATCAGTAATATAGTGTAATTATTATTCATTAACATTTTTCCGTTAAAACTCGTTTGATTAAGACAGTTTTTGGAAATATCGATAAAATACTAGCGTCTTTGATATTAAACTAAGAAAGTTATGTAAACTCATATCGTCACTCTGTAACTAAGGTTTTCGATAACTATGTCTCGTTTTTCATCACCTGTGTTCCAAAACTCTTCAGATTGGTTGGTAATTTGAAGTTAGAAAAATTGTCAAAATGTTTATACTTTGAAAATTTCCGATGTTATTGGTATTTAGAAAATTTCTAAAGTTCTTTGTACTTTGAATAACTTTCAAAATGTTTTGAGTTCGAAAAATTTACAAATTTTTTGTACTTAGAAATACCTCGACGTTGTGTGAACAAAAATTTTTTTCGTTGGTTCAGTACCCTGGTAATTATAAACTTTTTTTTAACTTGATAGGAATTTGAAAAATTTTAAAACATTGAAAAATTCGGATGTGTTGTTGCTAGAAAATGTCCGCAGTTGTTTGTACTTCGAATTACTTTTAAATAGTTTTAACTTTAAACTATTTTCAAAATTTTTGTTCTTAGAAGTATTTTGAAGTTTTGCAAACATGTAAATTTTTGAAGTTGGTAAAAATGTATTTAGGGAGTAGCAGAAGTTTATATATTGAGTAATTTTCAACTTGCTCCGACTTTAAAAATTTTTACAATTATATGTAATTTGATAACTTCAGAAGTTGTTTGAACATAGAAAAGTATTTTAGTAGGAAAAAAAAAAGGGTTTATATAGAATCGCAGAAAAAATTTGAAACTGCTTATTGGATTTCATATTTTGATTAGAGGCAATGCGCAATCTCGTTTTGGATATTGATGTTTTGTATTATTTAATTTTATTCTCGGGGTTTTATTGATATTTTAATGAAGTCTTACGTCCTGTTCCCATAATGGTAAGCTTTGGTATATTTTGTATTAGGGGAATCAAAAAGTAACGTCGTATCGGTGCATTAAATATTCGTTAATCTTAAAAACCAATTCACTTTTTTCCATCCAGTTCGATTCATTTTTGATCCGGCATTGAAAGGTTGTTGCTAACATGGGTGAATACATAATTGATCCCACTGATGGTTTAGCACGTAAAAAATCGTAATTTAACCTGCAGTCTTCTCCGCATAGCAAAACCGGTTTTCTCACGTTATTAGATAGGGAAATAATGTATAGGGGAGAAACATTCTCCCAATTTCACCCATTTGCTAAACCGCCAGTGGGTTAAAAATAAAATCTTGATAGCAAATATCAAATGCACCGACACGACATTACTTTCCGGTCCCCCTAATATTTATTTATTATGAATATTTTTTTCCCCTTTTTATTTTAACTTTCGAGTTAATTAATTTTTGAGTTATTGCATTTCTATTCATATTTTGTTTTCCATGGGGCCTCAGAGCATAATCAGTTTTTGGTTGAACCACTGATTACAGAGAGGCTCCAACATGTTAGCAGGGGGCAGTGTGTCTCCTGAAGTACTGTTTTTGCTGATATGCTTATTTTCGAAATTTTCCTGATTCTTCGTACGGTATAAAACTGCACCAAATACCATAATACAAGTAACGTCTATTAACAAACTTAATTATGCACATTGGTGACAATAATAGTATGGTGATTTTTATGTTTCTCTTTAACTATTTAGTCCGATTCTCCATCAATTCTGCTTTTTTGTACGCAATTTTCTTTTAAATTTCAATTATAACCTTTAACCAAAATTAATGACGTGTCATTGATAATAAGATGGCGTTTTTTTTTTTTATTACGTTTCTCCTAAACGAATTAGTACCGATTCCCCATCAGTTTTACGTTATAGTACACAGTTTATTTAGATATTTATTTTTATTTCAAGTACCAGCACAATAAAGCGTCACTGACGTTAATAACAACATGGGGACTTCTTACGTGTATCTTAAATGAATTAGAGCTCCATAAACTTTTTTTATTCAGTCATAACTTTTTTTTTACTATAATTACCATTGATTTTAAATTATTTAGTTTTATAGAAACACATTTAAAAAGCATAACCATAAACGAAATAAACACGTGGTATTTGGTAGCTTTCAAAATATACTAATTTGATTACTTAGTCCGTGTATGCTACCACATTCATAGGGTTTTATCTGGCATAAAGAATAAAAAAATATAATAACCCACACTAGCTCAGTTCGCTAATAATCAAGCATTTTAATTACTATAAAATAAGAATTACAAACACAACACAAGACAAACATCAAAATCACTTATTTCTACATCTACTCAAAACAGTTTGTGTGAGAGTCCGAGAGGATCATGGGTGAAGTTTTTGTGTAGCGCCATCTTGCGGGCAAACCAAGCATTACATCCTCCCCCTCTGTTTTAATTAGCGTCTCGCATTTAAAAGAGCATTTTTCTTTGGTCTTCCTCTTTTTCGCAGAGCAGCAATTGGAGTAGTCTCCATTTCAATGAACGGTCTTAATGCCGAAACATGGTAAGTTCCTATAGGTGCGTTAGGATTGTTCAAACTGGCCACCTCGTATGAAACTGGTGATCGTTGAGTTAGGATCACATAAGGGCCGTCGCGTTTTGGCATAAATTTTGCTGTTTTTTTGTTGTGAGATCTGCTAATAGGATGTAAAACAACCCAAACTTTTTGCCCAGGAGTAAAATACAGTTTTTTTCGGTTCCGGTCATAATAGGTCTTTCTCTAGTCCTGTTTCATTTCAACGCGTTCCTTAACAGTCTTAGAGATTGAGGCCAATCTCTTCAAGTACGGCGTGATTTCCGGAACAAAGTTATCATTGTCCAAAATAGCTTTTAGATCGTAGGCTACATCATCAATTGTCCTCAATTCACGCCCAAATTGCAAATATGCTGCAGTATGTCCAGTTGTATCTGATTTAGAAGAATTTAGAGCGAACCGAATGCTTGGTAGTTTTTCAGACCAAGAATCATGTGAATCTCCCACAAGGATAGCAAGTCGAGGTTTTAAGTCTCGATTTTTTCTTTCAACTGGATTTGCTTGTGGATGGTAAAGTGGAGTTACGATTTGATCAATGTCAAGTGTACAACAAACCTGTTGCAGCACAGCACTTACAAATTGTGGGCCATTATCACTAATTAATTTCCTTGGGATTCCGTACCTCAGGAAAACTTCTTCAATAAGTTTAGTTGCACACTCATGAGCAGTGGCTGAGACAAGAGAAAACAGTTCCACCCACTTAGTTGCGCAATCTTCAATAATAAAGATCCACTTGTGGCCTTCTTTACTTTCTGGCAATGGTCCAAATAGATCTATACTCAAAGTCTCGAATCGTTGAGCGTACGCCGGAGTTCTTAAAAGTCCAGAAGGTTTTTGATTGGTTGCTTTGAAACGACAGTATTCAGGACATTTCTTGACATAAATACGTTGGTAAGTTCCTTTCTCTCCAAAATGACCAGCCGTAGGAGAATCGTGACGCAATTTCATGATAGTTTCTCTTTCTTGGGAAGGTATTACAAGTTGAGCTTCTTCTGCATCGGAGTCTGGGGCATATCTATAGATTATCCCTTGATTCATCAAATAGCCTCTATCTGACTAGTTTACAAAATCTTCATCCTTCTTATTATTTTCAAAACATTCCATTATTTTCTTAATATTTTCATCCTTTAGCTGAGCATCACGAATGCTAGCAGGACTTCTAGTTGGCATATCTACACTCACAAAATTACAGATTTCTGTATTGTTTACTTCAGTATCACAGGCAGGTCGAGACAACATATCAGCTACTACATTCGATTTTCCAGGAAAATATTCGATCTTTAGGTTATAAGATTGAATTTTCAAAGACCAGCGGGCTAATCTTCCAGACGGTGACTTTAGATTCATCAACCACTTTAAAGGTTGATGGTCTGTCGCTACAGTGATTTCTTGGCCTTCTATGTAACCGCGGAAGTATCAAGTGCCCACACGACAGCTAATGCCTCTCTTTCTGTGGTTGAGTAATTTCTTTCAGCTGCTGTGAGAAGTCAACTGGCATATTCTATAGGATGTTCATTTGTCTTGTCCTCTCCTTGTAAAAGCACTGCTCCTAAGGCATAGCTACTAGCATCAGTTCTTAAGATGAATGGCTTCGTACAATCAGCTTGCTTCAATACTGGAGGAGTAGCAAGACATTTTTTGAGTTTCAAAAGCTTGTTGTTCTGCTTTTCCCCAATTCCAAATGTTTCTTTTCTTTGTTAGATTACTGAGTGGCCGAGAAATATCAGCAAAGTTCGGAATAAAACGTCGATACCACGAGCAAGATTGCAAAAAGGATTGCACTTGCTTTACATTTTTCGGTTGGGGTATGCTGTTTATAGCTTCCACTTTAGCAGGATCAAGTTTTAATCCATTAGGCGTTATCCAGTGTCCCAAGTATTTTACTTTTTCACAGACAAAGTGACATTTCTCTCGTTTAGCATTCAGCTTAAATTCGATGAGCCTCTCAAACACTGCCTGAAGATCGGAAAGATGGTTCTCAAAAGTGTCCGACAAAACAAAGATGTCATCAAGATAAGATAAAGCTAATATATCCTTTAAGCCTCTTCTGATATGATCAATCAACCTTTGGAATGTGGCTGGAGCATTTCGTAGACCAAACGGCATCCTTAAGTACCGGAAAGTTCCATGAGGACAAACAAATGCTGTTTTATCCTGATCTGCTGGATAAACTGCAATTTGATGATAACCAGATCTTAGGTCTAATGTTGACATATAAGGTGTATGCTTAGCCTCATGTAATAAGTCATCCTTTAATGGTAAAGGATATGTATCGGGTACAGTGAGGGAATTAATTTTGCGGTAATCAATGCATAACCTCATGCTCCCATCTGGTTTAGGCACAAGAACCACAGGTGAAGCGTACGGTGACTCACATTCTTCAATGACACCTTGAGCCAAGAGATTGTCTAATTCTTTCCTGAGAATTTCCTTTTTAACAGGCGTCATTCTGTATGGTGGCGTTGCAACAGGAGGATTATTTCCCGTCTCAATACGATGTTCGGGGAATGGAGTAACTTCTCCCCCTAGTTGAAAGCATCTCTCATACTTTTTAAGAAGAGCATTAATTTGATTTCTTTGATCAGGCGTAAGTCCTTTTCCTTCATCTTCACGCAAAGCAAATTGGTTAACTTCAACCTTCGCTACAGGAATGCGTTCAGTCGATTCGCAATCCTCAACTAGTGAATACCTTTTCTTAGGGTTATCACCAAAATACCAAGACTTGGTCGATGCTGCTAAGACTATATTAGCCTTCTTTAAAAAATTTATACCCATCAAGGTTCTGTTACCTTTAGCTCCAGGTAAAACTATAAATTCTGTTTCAATAGTTACTGGCAGTACAGCTGACAAAGTTTCTCTAGATTGGGTCACACCATCGGCTAATGTAACATTATGAGTCTGCTTTTTCAATGCCACTTGATTTTCCATGAATAATTCAAGCGCTCACCTGCAATACAACAGTTTGCTCTTGTGTCTGTACAGACATACACCTCCTTATTACAGATCGTAATAGGTATATTCGGAGTTGACCCTGTGGAAGTATTACAACTATAGAGCATTACCTTTCTTGCTTCAACAGTTTCGTTATGTTCTGCAACGGAACAATTAGGGCATTTCTTTCTTATAAACCCTGGTTTTCCACAACCATAACAAGATATCTTCGATTCTTTATTCGAGGGAAACTCGTTTCTTTTTACTGCATAATTAGGCTTATTTAATTTCTTGTAACTATCCTGCGATAGGATTTCTCTCTTACTTTTGTCAGCCGTATCCTTCTTTACATAAGTGGATCTAAGGTTGTTGTAGGCGTCAAGCTTATCAGCTAAAGTATCTGGCGAGTTTAATTGTTCCCACTCATCTAACAGATGCTCCTTGCAATCAGGAGGAACTCTTCTTTTTATTTGATCCGCAATGATCAGATTCTGAAGATCCTTAAAAGTGGTAACATTCAGCTCATTCAACCAATTCTCGAAATAAGCTCTCAGTTCAAAATAATGATCACGCCAGGTGCTTTCGTTTTGCTTGCGATGAGCAAAAAATAATTGCCTAAATTTCTCGGAACTCAATTTGAAACGCTTGAGAAGCAAATCTTTTACATAGTTAAAATTTGAAGCATTTTCTTCAGACTCACGGGCTATGAGGGTAGAAATCGAATTCGGTATCAGACTTAACAGGTGGGAAACCCAAAGTTGCTCAGGCACCTTTGCTAGCTTTAGCTGCCTTTCCAGCAATATCAGGAATAGGGTAATATCATCAGTTTCGGCTTTAAATGGAGGCAGTAACTTTTGAATATCTACTCTGGTGTCAGAATAAGATGTCGGATGTACTACGCTTCCAGTCTCCGCACTTTTAGGTTCTGTAGCTTGCAGTTTGAGTTTTTCCAACTCAAAATTCATTTCCATTTTTTGTTTTTCTAATTCGAATTCTTGTTGTCTACGTTTCTCTTCCAATTCGGCTTCTGCCTTTTGTTGTTCTTCCTCACGTAATTCAACTATATTTTTCACCAGTGAATTAACGAAGACCTCATCTTTGAACAGAGGGGAGGATTTTATAAGCTCGCGCTATTTTGCAACTTTTATGGTTGGTTGAACGTCCAATTCCATCTCAAGTGCTACCTGATATAAAATATCCTTACGCGCCTTGTCAATTTCAGACATTTTGACAAAAAACATTATTTTCCCTAAAAATCCTGTAAGAACAACATGAGAAAAAGACTAAAAATTCGTTAAAACTTACCTTCACCCATGAGCTTCGTTAACTATTTCAATGCATGATATATAACATTCAATGCTTATAAAAAGTTTTTACCTTTTACTAATAAAAGGTGAAATTTATACCACTCATTAAGATATTTAACATACTTAATTTCAAATTAACACCTTAATTAATATTCATTTAAATATTAATTACCATATAAAATATATAATACACAAAATTTTATAATTTATAACAGTTCGCACTTTTTATCATGAGATAATAAACAACTAAATCTTACCATATAGCAATGAAACAATACTCATAATAAAATTAATTCCTAAACAAATTAAAATATCAATACCAATAATCTACAAATATAATACCAATAATATCAATATCAATACCAATGATCTACAAAATAATACCAATAATATCAATACCAATAATCTAAAAATAAATTTCCTTTAAAAATTAATGTTCTTTTAAATATTCAAAACAAAACATCAAGAACATTACGTCATCATTCAAAAGAACAAACCACAAATTTTTATTTAACAGATATTTCTTCTTTCTTTTCTTTCAAACAAAAATAATAACCCCAACAATAGTAGCATTGAAATAATAACTATCTTTAAAGTACAACATGTGAAACCACTACATATAATAAAATAAACCAAAACAAAATCACTGTTGAGAACATCAAAAGAATATTCATTTCAGCAATAAATAAAAACACACCGCACTTTCGTTTTGAAAGAAGTAGAATACGACGTCATGTATTTAAGGCAATAAATAACAGAATCAAATTACACACTTCCTTTTCGAAAGGAATTAATTAATTAAGGAATTAACATTCGAAACAGAATATTTAAATTTTGATGTGTACCTAAAGAAAAACAATCTTCAGAATAGCATTCATAGAAAATATTTCTAAATTTAACATACACTTCTTTTATCTTTTAATTCTAGAACATATAAAGTGTGAAACAAAATACTTATAGACCATTATTCAATATTATAATCAATACTTCAATATTATCATCATAATATTATAAACCATTTTTCAATGTTTGCTGAAAACTAATACAAGTGCTTTACAATTAAAACACACAAATTTATGAAACTAAATACTCATAGAACGAAACCTTTTTTTTTTTTTTTTTACTCTAACTTTGCCGGCCGGCACAAAATTTAAATACTTAACACTATCATTTTTTAATCATTGCAGGTTTGATCGATCGATGCATTATTTTCGGAATTCGGGTCCCATAGGTGGGCCGCCACTATAATAACCCACACTAGCTCAGTTCGTTAATAATCAAACATTTTAATTACTATAAAATAAGAATTACAAACACAACACAAGACAAACATCAAAATCACTTATTTCTACATCTACTCAAAACAGTTTGTGTGAGAGTCCGAGAGGATCATGGGTGAAGTTTTTGTGTAGCGCCATCTTGCGGGCAAACCAAGCATTACAAAAAGATTTATTTAAAAACGTGAAATAAACTACATCTGACCATCAAAATAAGATAGCCGCAATCTGAAAAATATGATCGTAAGGGAATCAAAAAACTTTTGCTCACAATTATAAGATTTGTTTATCTGAAGATAATATCACGTAAATAAATAATATTTTTTATTATGTTATTTAATAAAAATCGAACATTTTTTAAGTATAAGTTTAACAAATATTAATATCATTTTAAAGTATGTCATTTTAACCCCTGAACTTATTATTTCGGACTGTAATATCTCGGTTTGTATTATCTCGGCCGAACTCTGCAGTTAAGGGGTTGAATTAAACAAGTAATATATAGAAAGAAAAAAAATTAAAGTCATTTCCTATTTAGGTCAACTAAAAAATATTTTATTTTAGTTACTTTTTAATAAATAATTACAATTAATATAAATATGACAGAATCACAATATTAAGTGGCAAAATAGAAGGCGAATTTCCTTGCAATTTTCCATTCTCCTTTCTATATATGGTGTTAGACTATTATTTTTGTTTGAAGAATCTGAAAAAGAATTTTTTTCCAGCGATTTACACGCTTCGCAACTCACTGTATTTATATCCCGCTAAATATCTTATATAAGAGAAATTTTTTTCTCTAAAATAAAACCAAAATTATTTAATTAAATTTAATGAATGAATTAATATTTAAAAAAATTGTATTAACATCAAGTGTCATCCACTAAAAGTTTAAAAAAATGTATTTGAACTTGAGTGGATAAATAAAAAGTATTTTATTAACGATTGAAAATTTGAATAAGATATATAAATATATATAGATAGAGTGTGAACTAATAGTAGGAATTGAAAAATATGAAATTTGTCGAACAGTTTCTGAGTTATCAAATTTTAAAAAGTCTTATACTTAAATTCCGATAGCTGAAACTATTCACACTATATGGAACTATTCACACTTAACTAACTCAAATAATTTGCATACTAAAAGCTACGCTTTTGAACCAGTAAGATTGAGTCTTAATACATTCGATCAAAAGTTATTCAGTGTATTTGCTTTCATTTCTATAAAATGTAAATATTTATCTGAATTGTGTGATCTTCATAACTTCAAAAAGTTCTTCTAACCTATACTTTTAATTAGCCAGGGTTAAAGTGCAGTAAATTTTTCTCAAATGACAAAATTTTTCTTCAATTCAGAATCTAAAGAACTGACACCATATGAGAATCTAAAAGCCTGACACCACTACTTACTAGTTACACAAAATGTTTCCTTAATTCAGAATCCAAAGAACTGACACCATATGAGAATTTAAAAACCTGATACCACTATTTACTGGTTACCCAAAATGTTTCTTCAATTCAGAATCAAAAGAACTGATACAAGATGAGAATCTAAAAGCCTGATGATGACTCGATTTGATGACTCGATTGTAACTCTTAATAGGGACGTTTTTTTCCAGCATTTTTATGTTAAAATTTTTTTGGTATTGGGATTGATATAAAAAAAAAAAGAAATTTATGCAACTTATTACCTAAAATTAATTTGATTTTCAAGACCTTTTTTTTTGGGGGGGGGGGGTTGAATTTTTACAATTTTACACACTTTTTAGAATCGGCCAGAAACTTCCACTTCTGTGCTTATTAAAAAACGAATCTATAAATTCTGTGTATCTAACAGTCTATGAGAGAGACGATGAAATGAACGAACGCATATTGCACAAGAAGAAAAATAGTTCCCCAATGTCAGCTTCTCTTATGGACCCACGCTAACCTTTACTGCCAATCAAACTTATCTAATAAAAAAATCCCTTCTTCATTATTTTTGTTTTCTGAGGCTATTAACAGAATGCCACGCGAATCGTAGGTGAGAAAATAGCATCCCACAATATAGACTTTTAATGTAGCGGTAAGTATACTTCCCATGGCCTTATAAAGGATTAATAAATCGTACTCAATGCTAAAATTTTAAATGATGTCACATAAACGTACATAAACGATTAGTTTTATACTATAATGTATCGATACATTGAATGAGAGAGAGAACCATAATGATGCAAACGAAGAAATTATAGTACCGAAACGATCACATGTCTACCGTAACACTTTTTTTGAAATTGCGACAAAGTAAGCAATTTTACGAAAAAGTGTTTAGCGACCCTGCATATAGAGATGAATTAGTGTAAGGTTCACAGTAATACTATTATATCACATTTCCCGAAAAATTGAACATTACTACAGGATTCGTGGCAACAAGAATTGCGCATTAACAAAGCTGAACTAGATCCGTAACGGGGCAGGCAGTAACGATGCAGGGCTAAAGAGAATAGAAGGGCTCGTTCACTACTTTGAAGAAACTCTCGCCGCGCAAATCCTCCGATTTTCTCTAGTGACGTCACTCTGGCGCAAAGCTCGCACTTTTACTTGAAGAACAGAGCGTTAGGCCTTACTAGCTCTAACTAATATTGGAGCATTTCTTTTTGTGACATATTCTAAGACATTTGTTTTTTTCTATAATGACTTTCCTCAGTTTTTGCAGTGAATTTACAAAAATTTAAAACTATTCATGAAAAGTCAGTTTGCGCGATTGCAAAACTCTGATAGAAAAACAAAAGGAAAAAATATAATTTTCCGCGTGTTCCCTAAATTAAATGAACAACTATGTAAAGAATGGATTCCGAAATGACACAGTTAATATAAAGCAGCAATACGTTTTTTCTATAGTTAAGGACTTTTATAAAAATTTGTTATCTAAATAGAAACCGCCTCGTTACTTCAAAAAAAAAAGGCAAGTGAAAAAAATTAAAAAATGGATAAAGTCAAAGAAAATTAAAACGTAAGTAAAAGTATAAATAAAATATATAGTGTGTAGTTGAAATTCTCCGAATTTCATAACATATTTTTTAATGTAGTTATTCTAAATATTTATGATTTTTTTTAAAAATTATATTCTCTTAAATTTAAATATCTATAAACAATTGTAAAATTTCTAATGTCATAATGAACCTAAATTATTATTTTGTTTCAGTAATTAGCGTTTAAGGTTGATGTTTCCTAATGATTAAGTATGAACAAATTGCTATTAACGGCATATTTTAAAATAAGGGATTCTAAATTTAACTCAACTTATTGCTATAAAAGAATATGTAGATAAAAAAGTGTCGATATATGCTTTCATTTTTCTTAATAATTAAAGTTAAAACTGAACTTTTTAAAATAAAATATTTATAGTGTCATTTTCGCCAACTAGTAAAATATTTTTATAAGTTTAAAATGGTATTTTTTTAATATAATGGCGAAGAAAGACTTTTTGAACTATGTTTATGAACGGAAATAATGTGTTAATTACGTAAATTTTGAAAGCTATTTGACCAAAAAAAGTCTAACTTATTTTTACAAAGAGAAAGATGCAAAGTTATCATAATATCTTTGCTTGCGATCACCGAGATCTGTGGACACAGTGACGTCATGAGGAGGGAAATCGTAGCTTCACCTCTAAGAGCGGAGTGAACTAGCCCTTCTATTCTCTTTAGCCCTGGTAACGATGTCCCAAAATGGATTGTCATTTGAGCTTGATTGCTCCCGGAAGGTTGATAGCCCTCTCTATGTAAACAGTTGTTGATTGGGTTCTAGTTTCCTTTTTTCGAAAATAAAAGGACTCTTGTAAAATTGAAAATTTTGATTTTTAAATTAAGCATTAAATAAGATTCATTATAAAAAAATAAGGGTTTTTAAAATTAATGTTAAATAAATAAATGATGTTAAAATGAAAGATATTAAAATAAAAATAAATAAAGGATGGACGATGGCTATATCTACAGGGAATTCATGGCAGGAGATGCGTTTTTCTCCGTTTTCAGTCTCTTTTCTTGTTCGAGAGCAGTAGAAAGGAAAGCAGCAGTTTACTATTTTAAAGATTTCTCCTTGCAGTAACCAACTGCCTTTCAAAATGTGAATATCCAATGAACCGTAGGTTAATAATACCGCTTAACTAATGTAACCCCTCTAGGAACTAAGGCCTCCTATCGGAGAGAAATAGAAATTTCGATTTGAGATATGCAATCAGATTGATCTAGTTCACCGGTGGTAATGTTTCAGCCTGTACACCAACGGTTACGATCAAGTTCATCCTTGGTATTAGTGTCTTTTATGATATCTGCTCTTTTTAGATTATATTCTTTGTTATTCAACCTCACCTTATGATATTTAGGATATAATATTTCGATATAGGGAAATAATACCAGGGCAGTTGATTTTCCTAAAATAAAAAGTGATGGTGTTATGGATATTACTCCTTTCCAAAAATGAGTTATAAAGGAAAAGTTCTTATTACCAGTATTTTGTCTTTTCCGTTTTACATACTACTAGGAGGCTTAATCTCGCTCGCTCCGCTCACCAACCCATAATTATTTCTCATCATAATTTGTTTTCTTCCTAAAAGTAGGCACTTTCCACCAAAGCAAAGAAAATCTTGTAAACAAAATTTGTTGTAGTTTTATGCATGATTATTCTTTCAATATGTTAATCGTTATGAAATGCACGACTAACTGGTTTTAAGAAATAAGTCTCGGTTCTTGAAAAAAATGATTTAATCTAGAATACAGATAGTGTGAATTAATTTTGACTTTTTGAGCTGTTATAATTCAGCTCCTTAACGTGATTTATAACAGTTCAAGAGGCCGGGAATACCTGGTTGGAAGGGCGTTATGCCCATATCCAACAGGCCCTGAGTTCGATCCCCACTGACCGAAGGCTCCGCGTGTAGTAAATGGTGACTGTTGTACGTTAAATCTGTCGGGATACAAAGTTCCCCATGTTCCCACAACAAAACAATACCTCTGGGGGTACTGAATTAGAGATTGATCGTTCTATGGTTCAGGTCAAAATTACGATCTGTGTATGAATAAATGGATGTATGGATGAGTTTGCCCTATAAACGGGATGTGACGTGTATGTGGCATAAGTCGTATTCTTGGCCATATATGGCGCCACTGAAAAACAGCAACCCTCTGCCTTAAATTCGCTTAATTTCACCAAGCAGACTCGCTGTTATTTGGCAAGTAGCATTAGAAACAACAACATTACAGTTCAAAATAGGGAGCAGTTTTTATTCCTCGTGCATGATTTTTTTCCTTCTATTTTTAAAATTTTTTGTAAAAATCTTAATGATTTATATCTAGAAACATCTAATCTCTTACTCTCTTTTTGGTTACTTTTTATATCAACTTTATCGCTAGCTTATAAATTAAATATCTCGAGCAAGGATAAAAACAAAGGATAAATAATCAATATTTAGGGTTAAAAAAAACTGAGAAAAAAATTTACGATAAAGCACTTACAATTGCAATAACCAATTACATTCGAACAATTTGGAAATACTACTACAACTAAAAAAAAAAAAAAAAAATACACGTAAATATACTAAGTGAAAATGGTTCTTTCAGTGTGTCTAATTAAAACTTCGTAGCTGCATTTTTAGCTGTTTATGGATCGCCTTGTTCGGTAATTTTTACTTACGAGTTTGACAGTTGACAATTCTCGAATTAATTATCGTATGTTAGTTTTTTTTATTTTTTTATTTTTTATTCCTTGTACTTTTATCAACATCCCATTCCCATCGTAATTTCTAGTTTTTAAGTCAAACAAAAAATAATGTTATAAAAAAGGTGAAAAAAGCATTTAAAATGGCAATAACTTTCAAACAGATTGAAATTTCGAGAAAGAAAAAAAAAAACATTTCTGTCTTTTTTTAGCACGTCAAATTTCAACTCTGAAGTTGCTTTCAATAGAAAGGCCTACATAGCATTCCTTACTTTAAGTCGAACAGATAATAATTCTGGGACTAATTATCGAATGTTTACTTTTTTTTTATACCCTCTGTGCTCCCTATACATTTTTTACAAAACTTCGTAATTGCAAGTTTAATATAGAGAGATATTTTATACTTTTTATTTTTCACCAACAGCTCTTCATCTCTTTTCATATTTTCGTTAAAAATATAATTAAACCATAATTGATGAACTTTAACAGTCACACTAATTTCCAGAAAAAAATTACCATAAAAAATAATTCAATTTACATAGAAACAGACTAGCTTCTTTCGGAGAAAATTAATCTAACAATTAAAGCGCTTCCTTTCTAAAATTCCTGGCTAATTAGTTAAATCTTCCTTGAGAACATTAATTGTTATGACAAAATCGAAAATATTGGTTAAAATTATTAATTTCAATGATCGGAAATATTCCTTGCAAATAGAAATTTTATGACGAAATGGGAAAACCTTTTACTCGATAGACTCGTTACAAATGTAGAATATAGATGGCGATGTAAGCTCCTCCCGACTGCATTTATGACTACGAAGCTCTTCAGAAGCTCTGATTTGCAGAATAGGTTTCGAAATTTTGAACTCTATAAATAGCTGATGCAAGTTATATTATAATTAATTAATACAATCTTTTTGAACAATAACCTTGTTAAATAAAGACTTATCGCT